>OY759215.1:2244200-2763328 GCA_963662175.1 Aradus depressus | reverse complement strand
TTTTCGCGCTGATTATGCGTTTTGCCCCACTGTGCACTGGCGGATCGATGCAATTTCACATGATTAGATTTTTCTGATATTTCACAAGCAACGATTTTTTAACATGTGAAACAATAAAAAATAGCTCACATGTCAATTTATATCTACGATAGATAGCTTGGCTCTTGTCCTCCAGGGTGCAGATGAGTTCAGATACCTTCCTTCCATACAGAATACAATATCCCTTTGTCCGAGTCTAGCCTTGAGCCACACTCCAGACTCGACCTCCTTGTTAGAACACTGCACTGATTCTGGACCATTGCACTGACTGCAGAACACTGTACTGACTCTAGAACACTGCACTGATTCTGGAGCATTGCACTGACTAAAGAACACTGCACAGTATAAGAACAACTATTTTTCTTGGTAATTTACTTCTACTGCTTCCACTCTCCCTCTGGGACACCTGCCTATGTGTTAATAAGTAGATATTAATAATAGGTGTCTTACTTAAACGTATGTTCAACTATGTATCTACTGGACAATTGACTCGTGACCAGATGTTCGAGATATTAATTAATTAAGATTAGTTTTCCATCATAATTCATACCATATTGAACTAAGGGGGGTAAAAAAAAAATTAAAACAGTGTCATCCTCAGAAGGTTTTCACATATATTTGATTTGGTGTTGATAAATTCTTCTACTGGGAGTTATATCGTATTCACAAACGCACAGACAACAGTTTTTATTTAAATTTTTGACTTGGGGGATAAGAGAACATGGAGTTCTGAGGGGGATAAGAGAACATGGAGTTCTGAGGGGGATAAGAGAACATGTAGTTAGGGGATAAGAGAACATGGAGTTAGGGGATAAGAGAACATGGAGTTCTGAGGGGGATAAGAGAACATCGAATTCCGAGGGGGATAAGAGAACAAGGAGTTCTGACGCAACATCGGATTTTTGACAGATTATATAAATTCCCCTACAATAATATAACTTCCAGAAAGAAAGAATTTGAGGAGGACTTAATGCCAAAAATCTACGAATGAACTGAAGCGAAATTTCATGCATGGAATGAAAAGTGTCTAATAAATAATAAAACTATTATTTTTCAGTCAAATATGTTGAACGTGTTTGATTACAGGTAAATCGAGCTGGGGAAGAACTGGACGGATGACTTTCTTCTCAGTTGATTGGCGGACCGCACATGAGGGACAGTAATGAGAGCTGCAATGTGCCAAGCTCTTGAAGGGACTCCCAAGTCAACGCTTTACGATTACACTACAGTCATGTGGCCGCCAGATATAAGCCCCTCCAGACAAGTGTTAGGATCCGCCTCGGTCCTCTTCTCATAAAGAAATCTTTCTCACAACACTATTCAAACCATATGGATGCATCAAAGGGTCTTCTCAAACCAACTAACAATAATAATAATAAAAATATGAAACAGAATATAAAAAAAGTACATAAAAAAACGTGAGAGAAAGGATAGGAGTCAATTATGGAAGTCTGCCGCACAGAGGAGCCTTGCTTCCCAGAAGTATAAGGGCAATTATGTACTCAGTCAAAAACTCGAAGTTGACTTTTCACAGGAATTCATGTTTTCTGATCCCCTGATTCGGTAAATTACTAGTCATGTACTTCCCCAGCACGAATTAATCAATTACGTTTTCGCTCTCCCTCCAAAGCCAACTCCCTGTTTGGGCTAAAACTCAATTATTTGACTTGAATAGTGGCTTCTGAATCTTCACACTAAATTGTGTGTCACAAATTCCCTGTCGATACATTTGTTGCATCGACAGTTATTAGAATCCCCCCCCCCCCCCCCCCCCCCTCCTTAATCCCTCCCATTCCTTTGCAGATTAGGCTGAAAATGAATAGTTGTCATCCTTGGAGGATTCTAGATACAAATCATAATATAAAATTTCGTGTCGATATATCCTTTCCATAGGGAGTTATCGTGTACAAGGAACACACTTGTTTTTATATTTGGAATCAAGAGGTTGGTAAAGATGAAATTCCGTTGAAAACTCCGCAAGGAATTTCTGACACTACCGACAGGATGAATGTATCGATGTATCGACAGAAAATTTGGTATGAGGATTTAGGGAGCCCCTGTGTAAGTCAACTGATGAATATTAGCGCAAACAGTAGACTGGTTTTGGAGGAGGAACAAAAACAATTTAATTTGATTAATTCGTTCTGGGGAAGTAGTAAGTTGTAGATTCACCGACGCCCTTTTTTTTCCAATATAGCGTACCCATTACGAAAAGTGACATTCTAATGAATGGACTTTAGATATAGGCTAAAGAAGTAACAAGATACAGAATCAAGTATCAACTTGGTTTGATTATGTAGGTGCATAACATAACTGGTAGTAGTTATGTTATGCACCTACATAATCATATAACATGATATGTTATGCAGTAGTTATGTCATGCACTTATGTAGTAGTTATGTTATGCACCTACATAATACTATAAACATAACTATTAGTAGATGTTGATTAGCGACTGTAGATTCCAATTCTAGGAATATTGAGGGTCAGTCAAAGATGGAAGAAAAACAGGCAACACTATTCAAACGCCAACGTTTCCATATATTTTATATCATCATCATCTTACAAACATGGGGGGGGGGGGGGGGGGAATCAAGATTATAATTACAATTGAACAAAATTAGTGTGTTGATAAACATTACTAAACGTTAAAAATGACATTGTAACAAGTTAAAAATTAAACCTGAATTACTATGAATACATTACCAAACGTTAAAATTAAATATACATACATTATTAACCATAAACATAAACGTACACTAATACAAATTAAAATTAAATATGAATACATTACGAAACATAAACATTAATAATCATGGAAATAGACAAATAGACAAATAGGTGGAACATAATAGAGTCAAAATCAGGCCCTGATGATGATATAAAATACATCGAAACGTTGGCGTTTGAATAATGTTGCCTGTTTTTCTTCTATATTTGACTAACTTATGTTTTGTGTATGTTTTGCAACTAATTTTAATAGGCATTTCATTTTGTATATCTCACGACATTAACTAATCAAGACGAAACTTATTTGTTGTTAGTTGTAATCGTTGGACTATACATCTGTCGAATTTCATGTTTATAGGAGTAGTTTCCAAATGCAACTGGGGGACACACAGAGGAAGGAAGGCACAGATACACAGAGTGGATGGTTAAGAAGTTTGTCATGCCCGGGCTTAAACTACGAGATCATATCACCTACCCCCTAAGTGGGAGTTTTACATGCTGACTACCCGGGTTTAATTAGGTTAAGAGGTCTTTAAAGAGTCCTGACAAGGCGGAGGCTCGGCACCATCCCTTAACTGCATTCTCAACTTTTTTCTTTTTTTTGTTTTACCTTCAAGATCCAAGATAAAAAAATGGTCGGAGAGTCACCGGCAAAGTACTCGCCAAGCACGAGAGAATCAATTCAAGTTACCATTTGGGCTAAAAATCAATAAGTTGACTTTACTAGGGGCTTCTTAATGCTCCCAATAATACCATTATTTAGGGTATTTGTAGGGGCTTCTTAATGCTCCCAATAATACCATTATTTAGGGTATTTGTAGGGGCTTCTTAATGCTCCCAATAATACCATTATTTAGGGTATTTGTAGGGGCTTCTTAATGCTCCCAATAATACCATTATTTAGGGTATTTGTAGGGGCTTCTTAATGCTCCCAATAATACCATTATTTAGGGTATTTCTAGGGGCTTCTTAATGCTCCCAATAATACCATTATTTAGGGTATATGTAGGGGCTTCTTAATGCTCATACCATTATTTAGGGTATTTGAGTCGAGCCGGTGGGTTTTGAATTTATATATGATTGTTTTGCCGATACATTCATTACGATGGCAGTTATTACAGTTTTTGGGTTAAGTCTCCCCCCAATCCCTCCCATTACCTTTGTCCGATTTGGCTGAAAATCAATAGGTGTCATCCTTATGGGGTTCTTGGTACACATATAAAATATCGGGTCGATATATTGTTTCTATCGGGAGTTATTGTGTTCACAGACACACACATATACAGCGATTTTTTTTCATTTTTGGAATCTGGAGGTTGGAAAACATGGGATTCCATTGAAAACTCAACACCAAATTTCGGACCGATTACATAACTTCACCTATACATCGCATAGCTGAGGAAGTAAAAAAAAATTATGTGGCCATTCTTATACCTTTAAATTATTTTCAAACTGTCATTAGAGAGTAAGAAAATAATATGTTGGCACAGTGTTTTTTTTTTAACAAATAGATATTTACAACGTATAAAAATAAATACAACAAGCAAATGTGCTAATAGAGAGATAATGGCAAAGTCAAGAGGGGAGAAATCACCCAGTGGTGACTCTCCCTAGTCACTGTTTAACTCTCATTTGTAACTAATCACTGTCACTGCTGCTGCTAAGGAGGTCACACCATTGACGCTTAAGCCGACGTTGGGGTATGTCAGTTTCAAATAAATTTGCGTGAAGGGAATTCATTGGGAGAGTGATCTGTAAAAAAGTCGTTGGTATAAGAAAGCCCTGTTATCATCGCCCCATCAAATATTTATTTTTTAATCATTTTCAATAACAAACAACTCATAATAAAAAAGTATTTTAAGAACTGTTTTAGCAGACGTCTAAAAAAAATGTGTTTCGAGATGTCAAGATGGTTTTCGGTATTTATCTCACAAAGCGGGCATCAAATCAAATACACCTATGCAAACACACAGACAGATATCATCGCCAAAATGGTCAAAACGTTTATAGTTCGATCTCGGATTTTCGTACAATTACAATTCTAAAGAGCCGACCGAGCCCTGGATCTTGAGCACAGTTACGAGTCAACTTACCTTGCATCGCTCCTGTCCTGTGTCAGGCGGAGTCTGATTGTACGCCTCCGTCTCCGCCAGTCTTCTCGTCTCCCGCCGCTTCCCTCTGAAACAGGCGTATCTCAATATTAGCACGTCGTCTATCAGGCGCGGATCTTTGGGTGGGGAAAATGGGATTAATTAGAAAGAATAACAAAATATGAACAGTTGATTCTGTAAATAAATTAAATATATTTTTTTTTTTCTTTTTTGACAATCGGGTAGGGGAAGATTTGATGGGGGAGGAAAGGGAGAAGGCGAGGGTATAATGGGAGTATAGTTGAGATATGTATCAATTCGCGATATATCAATGATATCGATACTTTTGAATCCATATTTCTGTCTAAACTAAACTAAATTGTTAACAATTTACAAAATTTCGGTAATTAAAAAAATTGAATTGATTATCAAATTAAAGTCCGGGCACTCGACTACTATCAGAGCGCTCTTTCGGCACTGGTGCTTAAAGTTCTTTTACCTTCCAGTTTCGGGAGCCCCAGAGTGCACCAAGGCACCAGTGCCAAAAGAGCGCTCTGATAGTAGTCGAGTGCCCGGACTTTACCAATGAGGTATGAGCCACAAAAACAATTTAATGAGCTTGGTACATAATTTTTTTATAATTTCCCCAAACTTATAAGTGAGCCATTGGCATAGATGCCTTACCATGAATGTAACAATGGAGTTGAGCTCTATCCCCTTCGCAATATTAGACCCCTCGGCGAACCAGGTGTAGTCCAGAGTGGCCGGAAACCACTCAGATAAGTCTTTGTTTGACAGATGAGCTAATGACAGTTCAGCTGCTCATCCTGACAAATGGATGGTTTTGTCTGGTCCAGTCAGTCAGCTACGAATGTGAGCTTGTCTCACACATACAATGTCACAGCTAGTCCCTGACAAACAAGGTTCTCTGGGGGCTCCCGTTGTCTGTCCGATCGGGTGGAATTAAGATTCAAGTTGTGGTACAGGAGTATACATTAATAGAGATATGATCTGATCACGAATTGAAGGGTTCCATAGCTGAAAGTTTTTGACTAGTTGATGTTCTGTTCGGAAGCTGACCAAGTTAGAATTTATCTCACAGTTTCAAACTGACCAACACTATTATTGATCTGATCACGAATTGAAGGGTTCCGTAGATTTGAATCACCAGAAATGTACTTCCCCAGTATGAATTATTCAACAAAGTCATCGCTCATATCTAATGAGCTAAATAGTTTACTTGAAGATATGTTGCGAGAAGCTCGACCTTTCTGCCCTAATTTGAAGTACCCCCACAGAAGGGTGTTAAACCAAACAAACAAGGGAGCCCCGGAATCACAGAGATAGCATGCTCAACACAGTGGGTTCGAACCTAGGCGAATTTAAGAGTCCCATAGTAAAGTCAAGCTCATGTGCATTATTAAATATTATGGCTGCCTAGCAACATTACACCGATTTAATTGGTTAATAATAGAGTGGGCTGAACTCAGCTTCTCTACGAACAGGGCGACAGGGGATGTGAGCGCTCTTTCGTCACTCTGGTGGACATGAACCCGACTCTTCAGTGAGAGTCCTAAATTTTGCCTACCCAAGTTTAGTTTGTTATCCAGGCACACAGAAACATCGCTTTAAAACCTGTCCGAAGGACGGCCGGCTCAATTTATTTTTTTCACATTTAAGATGAAAAAAATCATCATACCTCGTAGTTGAAAGTCCGGGCATTCAACTACTACCAGAGGCTATGTCTACTGCGGGAGTCCTAAATTTGGCTTATCTAGAGGGTCTGACATCGCACAGGTTCGGGACCGTCGCTTAACGTCCCGTCCAAAGGCCGGCGTGCTCAAGGTTCGAACCCGAGATCATGAGCTCAGTAAGCAAGAATTTATACTACTGAGCTACAGGCGCCTTCGAAAATTTGATCTAAACATGTGTTCATAAAAACCATGTTGCATTGATTTTACCGAGATTCTCTCTGGTTACATTTTGGCTGTCCAAGAATAAAGTGATTTCATCAAATTGAATTAGTTTTCAATGTTGTTCTTAACACCTTAAATATGTGAAAATATATTATATATATTATTATATATTTCTTACATACTAACTTATATGGACTTTGGGTAAATAGCGTATTTTTTACTGGGGAAAGGTGTGTTTTTGTACTGTACTGAATGTGTCACACGCTTGGCCATTTGTAGGGAGAGATGGGATTATCTCGAGTACTCTACAGCTAGTCTGGATCTGTGTTTAAGTGCGTCGGTTCTACTTTAATAGTATCATCAAATGTATAAAATAGTTTATTAGCAACACAAGAACATTGACATAACTTCTTTATGAGCTCCAAGATCCTAACTTCACCACACCACAAATCGTAAATCTCTCAAAGACATACACTTAAATCAAGTATATATAAAATTGTACTTAACTCAATATATTTTTACAGGTTTTTATAGCTGGTTTAAGTGTTGCCTGGAAACGTAGTCACGGAGAATGTTAAACAGTCATTACATACATTCATCTGGAAAATTGTCATATAGACCTTTTAAATGTTTGATGGTGATGAACATATAACGAACTTTTCAGTTCCATTTCGAAGAATAGTAGAACTTCACAAATCCGTCCTCGTCGGGGGTAAGACGGATTATCCGAAGGGTTTAACACAAAACCTCTTAATTTACGCTCAAACTGGCCGAAGAGAAGAAGTATTTAATTTAAGACGGTAGAGCGAAGTTTGAAGTGGGGAGGTACACTGCCGGTGATTCACAGATGTCTATTTTTAATTGTGCGTATGTTTCGTTCTAATGAATGGAAGAGGATCTGATTCATTGTCTGTTTATCTTATCGAGCAGCGGCCGGTCTTATCAGACAGCAAAATAAACATGTAACCAAGAAACAATTCCGTCCAGCAATACAGAACAAATTCGGCCAGTAATCCCTCAATTCTTTATTCGCGAGTTTCGCATATTCTCGATTGATTGAATTTATACTAACTTAATATCTGGGAGGTAAAATAAAGCACGCCGTCCTTCGAACGGGACGTTAAGCGATGGTCCCGAGCCTGTAAGATGTCAGGTACTCGTTAAAGACCCCTGCCCTAGGTGAATAAAAAAATTTAGGGTAGGCAAAATTTAGGACTCTCACAGTCAGGCTCATGTCCACCAGAGTGAGGAAAGACCGCTCTAGTAGTAGGCGATATGACCTCGTAGTTAAAGCCCGGGCATGAGTCATAAAACCTAACCTAACCTATACTAACTTAACATTCGCGACTTGAATGACTACATGAATAACTACTAATCATGCGTGTGTTAGACTCAAATAGTTATAAATCTAATTTATAAGCTATCTTAATGTATACATTTTTATTACGTCTCCTATTACCATCTTATGGTTTAAAAAAATTATAGTAATAATGATAATAATTTTTATTATTATAGTCAACATTCATGTGGATACATTCATTCTATTGCGAGTTATCGGGATTTTGTTTTATTGTAAAAATATATAACCTATACACATTATTTATTAGGTTAGGTTAGGTTTTATGACTCATGCCCGGGCTTTAACTACGAGGTCATATCGCCTACTACTAGAGCGGTCTTTCCTCACTCTGGTGGACATGAACCCGACTCTACTGTGGCAGTCCTAAATTTTGCCTACCCTAAATTGTCATTCACTTAGGGTAGGTGTTTTTAACGAGTACCTGACATCGTACAGGCTCGGGACCATCGCTTAACGTCCCATCCGAAGGACGGCGTGCTTAAGTTTATTTTACTTCCCAGATAAAATAAATTAAAGGTCTCGGTCGGGTTACGAACCCACATTATTTATTACATTCTTGTTTCCGAGTTTTCGATTATCCGAGTAACATCCCCCTCGGATAATCGAATCAATTGAGAATTCTAAAATTTTGAAAGATTTTCACAATGTCTAATTCTTAAAATTGATACCTCACTTTACTATGTAAAAAAATGTAAAAGGTGTTTCATTTTTTGACGCGCCGCTACTGCTCTAGACTGTTACGTTTATATACGGCTATTGGGGAACTCTCTATACGTTCACTGCCTCCCTAGCAACCGCTGTCATAGCCCATGCTGTAATCAATGACTTCAAAATAATGAAAGAAATATTTTTGGAACTTACGTTTAATTTTCTTCCATGTGATTTGCCACTTAAATATAAAATTTTTTGCCGGCAATTCGAAAAAGTTCGCCTGTCGGACTCAATTCGTCCGAAAATTTCCTAAAAGAATTTCAGATCATACTTTAATAAGATTATAGAGGGGGATGGAAACATTTCGGAGAAACCAGCCATATCAGAACGAGGTCAGGGATGCTAAACACTGCGAGATCAGGAGACCCTCACACAATAACCAACTGTATAAAGATGTCTCCCAGAAGTCCATTTACCAAAGGTGCAGATAACAACAGGCATATAAATTTCTTTGTAGATCTTGATAGCTCGGACCCAAGGGCAGTCAGAGTTGGCGGGGAATCTGGGCCCTACCATACTCCAGGGAAGTGAGTTACCACAGAGGAGGTGAAACAGACTTGAGATGGCCAGATAGCAGACATGCTGACCAGGTTAGACGGTACCGTAATAAGACCTAACTCCTGAGAGTAAAACAGGAAGGGAAATTGTAGGTAGGTATCTCCTAAATTGTAGGTAGGTATCTCCTAAATTGAAGGTAGGTATCTCCTAAATTGAAGGTAGGTGTCTCCTAAAAGTGTATGTAGATATCTCCAGAAATCGTATGTAGATGTCTCCTGAAATTGTAGGTAGGTACCTCCTGAAATTGTAGGTAAGTACCTCCGGAATTTGAAGGTAGGTGTCTCCAGAAATTGTAGGTAGGTGTCTCCAGAAATTGTAAGTAGATGTCTCTTGAAATCGAGATGTCCCCTTCTCTGATTACCATTTTCCCTTCTTTTCGACCAATTCTTTAGGAATAGACAGATATCCTCCTTATTGCGTCCTCCATCTACATATAAAAATTCACGTCGATAAGTCATTTTACAGAGGCAGATATTAGGAGTTTTAGTGTTCAACCTCCTCCCCTGAAACTAATTCGGTTGAAAATTGTTGGGTGTCGTCCTAATAGGGATTTTGGATCCATTGCTCTTTGAAACCGTTCTAATTTATGGCACCCAAAGGCAGTATTCGTTTCATCTGACAATACGTCTCTAATATATAAAGTTTTGGAGAAGATATGTAACCCCGTCAGACGTTCTAATGAAAACACAACATGGAACTTCTGAGAGATTACATAACTTCCCTTATACCATACATATTGGAGATACTGTCGTCGTAATGTCCTTTCTGTCCCTATAAGGACAACACCTATTGATTTTCAGCCAAATTCGTCAAAGGGAAGAGGTCAGAAACTGAACTCAAAACCCCAAATGTCCAAGTAATGAATCAGAAGTTCCTGAAATTAGACACATATCGATTTCGAACCAAATCGATAAATTGTTTCCAGAGGGAGAGTAAAAACTTAGTTAAATAATTCCTGATTCATCAACAACTTTTTTTTTCTTCTTTTAAGGGCCCTGGCGGTACAATTCGGCACTATTATATTTACATATATGTAAATATACCGATATATCGGTTTGTATTGAAAAGGAGGAAAGAGACAAGATGATAAAGACAAAAAACTGGCCACGGAGACACAGAACAGATTCCAGGAACTTGGATTAAATTCCCAGGAGAATGGAATTTTTACTTCCAAGATCTTCTTCCAGGACAGAATTCCTTTCATGCTATTGTTTCCATGGCGCAAAAATAAAATATTCGCGAAAAAACAAAAGAAACAAGAAAAATAAAAATAGATGGAATCGATAACCTAACAAATGGAAGAAAGAGACTCGAGTTTCTGGCAAAACAATTTTACAAACTTTTCTCAAGAAACGGTTCGAATTTTACGCCCCCAGCTATATGAGGTATAGGAGAAGTTATCCGTCATAAATTCTAGAATTTTTCACCGGAATTTCATTTTTCTGCCCCTAATTCTAAAAATTAGAAAATAAGTCGACGGTGAATCACCGACTTCCCTAGCGTGAATTAATGAACTAAGTTTTCGCTCTCCCCTTGAAACCAATTTACCAATATGGTAAAAAACTAGTTGGTATATTACTCAGGGGCTTTCGAACCAACGAATTCTTAATTCTTTGTCGAAAAATCTATTTCTTGGGCAGTATTGAGGTTTTTGTGTCGAGCTCCACCTAACTCCCAACTAATCGGATGAAAATACGTTCATTGCTCCAGCAGTTGTTGGGGTTTTTGGTGAATTGATTTTATTGGCAGGAGTTTTTCATTTGAATCCAAAATCCAATAAAGATGGCAACTATCAATTTTCAGACGAATTAGAATGAGGGTTCCGACGATGTCTTGTTTTTCAAAAAAATCGGTAGATTGGTATCAGAGGGAGAGAGAATACTTAGTTGTTAATACACTCTGAGGAAGTACATTGGCGCATTCTATATGTGCGCTAAGAAGTTACCACTCGTGAGAACCGTCTCCTTGGAGACAGAGCGGGGGCTCATTAGCCCGTTGCATTCAAATCCTACAGGCTCTACTAATGAGCGTCCTAAATATTGGCTACCCAGGACCAAAAGAAAATTTATATGAGGTATCAGAAGTATCTCATTAAAACGACAAATGAATTTCAGCAAAACTGGCGGAAAGGAGGTTCAGTGGGAGATTATATGCAAGTACCTCCTACAGAACTTAACTACGTGGTCATATCGCCTACTACCAGAGCGCTCTTTCGTCACTCTGGTGGACATGAGCGCGACTTCACTGTTGGAGTCCTAAATTTTGCCTACCCTAAATTTTTATTGACCTAGGGTAGGGGTCTTTAACGAGTATCTGGCAACGTACAGGCTCGGGACCATCGCTTAACGTCCCATCCGAAGGACGGCGTGCTTAAGTTTATTTTATCTCCCAGGTAAAATTAAGGGCGTCGATCGGGTTTCGAACCCACGATCTTGAGCTCAGAAGACAAACACGCATGCCACTGAGCTACCGGCGCCCTCAGAAACGTATATCAACCCAATGAATGTATTATCAAGGGCCCCTGAAGCATTAAAAACCAGGCCATGGAAGCTCTAAATATGAGCCCCTAGAGCTTGAAATGCCGTCCCTCGGAACTTACGTCCCCGGTCGGCTTAGCTACTGAGCTCAGGGTTGGAGGGAGAGGAGACTGCCTGTTTAGCTACTAAATGGCTCTGAGATCCCGTTACTGGGTCCTTCTTGTCAGACCGCCCAGTGGAGGCAGGACGGTGGTTGAGTGGTTAGAGAGGCTGGCTTCTAGCCCGACAGGCCGATATGCGTGGCCACACCTAAAAGAGCTACATGCTACACTTTAGCTTCTCCAGTTAAATGAACCAATAAGATTGAGCAATTTTGCGCTCCAAGAAATTGTCACAATATATGGATCAGTAAATTTTACTTACACGCCCTCTTGTGAAATTTCGTTGCGTATACCGCCCACCACAGCCTTGTAACACTCGGCTTAAAGAATATTATTAAATTTTGCGTCGGCATATTTGATCTTTATAATTCCCCGAGAGAAAGACCTTGACCCAACGTGGGTTGTATCCGAGCGAGAAATTTTAAATGTTAACACATGGAATTTGGGCCTAATGTATTCTCGCCTTAAAAACGAAAAAAGCGAAAATCTAAACAAAACTAGACGGTGCGCGGGTTCCATGCCACTGTTCACCGCCTCTTTGTACAGCTGGCCTTTAGTTGGCCATGTCTTCCTACCAATATACAGTGCTAATGTGTTTTCGGGTGTGTTGACTCTTCAGGTTTGATTTTGCCCACATGGAGTGACTATACAGACTGATGCTGTAGTCCTTCGTCTTTGGTCCAGTTGTCTCCGTGTCCCGGGGTTTCCTGTCTCTTCCGGCTCTTCTAACTCAAACATGCTCTGGCTCTACACGTATCCAATTAGTCTTAGAGAAAGAAAAAAAAAAGTCTATGTTGACTTTTAACAGAAATTTCATGTTTTCCTATCCCTTGAATCCAAAAATGTCTGTCTGTAAACGCGATAACTCCGGATAGATTGAATATAACTAATCGAAATTTTGTTCGTGAAACTAGCGCCTTATATGGACAAAACCGTTTTGATTTTCAGCCAAAGCAGTCAATGAGGAGAAGTGGATTAGAGAGGAGGTTTAACTCAAAAATCCTTTTTCTGTTCTCAAGTACGCCCCTGGTTCCTGAATAGACAATATTCAAATATAAATTTGGGTTTATCCATGTTCAAACATTTTCCCGTGACGATGAAAACGAAATTTCAAAAAACGAACTGACATGAAAGCTAAATATGACAAATAGATGAATTAAGTGGTACATCACCCATTAAAAGGTTCCATAGGGGAATTATGAATACAAATATAATAATACACCTGCGTCACGACATTGAGTCGTTCAATGATTTTATGGTTTCGAAACTTTTGATATCGAGAATGTGTGTGAGTGGCTGGGTTTCGAACTCCAGGACGTTAAGTGAGGGTCCCGAGCCTGTACCATGTCAGGTACTCGTTAAGTGAGGGTCCCGAGCCTGTACCATGTCAGGTACTCGTAAAGTGAGGGTCCCGAGCCTGTACCATGTCAGGTACTCGTTAAGTGAGGGTCCCGAGCCTGTACCATGTCAGGTACTCGTTAAGTGAGGGTCCCGAGCCTGTACCATGTCAGGTACTCGTTAAGTGAGGGTCCCGAGCCTGTACCATGTCAGGTACTCGTTAAGTGAGGGTCCCGAGCCTGTACCATGTCAGGTACTCGTTAAGTGAGGGTCCCGAGCCTGTACCATGTCAGGTACTCGTTAAGTGAGGGTCCCGAGCCTGTACCATGTCAGGTACTCGTTAAGTGAGGGTCCCGAGCCTGTACCATGTCAGGTACTCGTTAAGTGAGGGTCCCGAGCCTGTACCATGTCAGGTACTCGTTAAAGAACCCCCCTACCTTAGGTGAATAAACCTAAATAGGTCAAATTTAGAACTCCCACAGCGGAATCGGGTACATGTCCTTCAGAGCAACGAAAGAGCGCTCTTGTTATAAGCGATATGACCTCCTAGTTAATGCCCGGGCATCAGTCATACTAACACTAACTATATTAATTTTTTTTATTGATCTACAATGGATAGATATGACTATATACAATATAAAATACGGATACATCCAATGGGAGAAGTCAGCCATTGCTACATGTATATATAAACTGAAACGAATAACAAACAAATCGTTTCTAAAAATATTTAATGAAGAGAACTTTTTAGAAAAGTATTTTTGACTTATTGTAATGAAAATTATTCTAATTTTATTAAGATTATTAATTTTTATATTTTACAAAGGCAGAAGCAGTTTGCCCGACGGCTCGCCACTGGAGCTGTTTGCCTTTAACGTGACAGATACTGACAGGAAGTGAGGTAGGTACACAGTTCCCACCAGGTCAGAGGTCTCCCACCCTTCCAGTTCCGCTCTGACAATAAACAAACACCAGCAGCTTATTTGGACAATATAGCCCCGGTTTAGTAAATAAGGATTTTACGTCTCCAACTACGTATATAAAGTTTACGGGAAATTATCTAATGGGTCAGAAATTTGATGTAGGTTTTCGACGAAATTTCATGTTTCCCTACCTCTTGAATTCAAAAATGAAAAAAAAACTGTGAACACGATAACTCTCGATAGAATGAAAATATCGACACGAAATTTTATATGAGTATTCTCCTCTAAGGGCAACATCTATTGATCTTCAGTCAAAACGGGCAAAGGGAAGGGGGAGGGGGGGGGGGAGGCTTAACACACAAACTGTAATAACTGCGTATTGTATTGACACGCAATTTCATATGTAAATTCAAAGTCCCATAAAGGACAATTCAGTAAGACTCTCCCTTATCCGGCGTTGCCGGGACCGACGTGACGCCGGATAACGGAAATTATCAATTAATGAGAAAAAATATATCGTAAAAAAAATATCGTTAAAAATATATATTTTGTTGGTAACATTTATTAAATTGACAAATATGTACATACTTTACTAGTTAAGTGTTCATTTCCCGATAAAACGATATTGTTGTGCCACGGATGGGACGGTACCTTTGTTTTTTTATTCTAGGAAACATTTTTTATACATTTTTTTTTCAACTATGTATATATTATAATTTATTTATAGGATATTAGTGAAGTAATAAAATATAGTATTAGCGTTCCCTTCATTATAAATACAATGTACATACAGTAGGTATGTATGTACAATAAAAATACATAAAAGATTCGTGAGTTACGGAATTATTATGTGCTCGTAAATACACGTGGCTCATATAATTGATAATCTAATAATTGAATGTTAATTTTAGTTTAACAAATTTGATATTATTTTGCGAGCGCCGGATAAGGGAGCGCGCCAGTTAACAGAACGCCGGATAAGGGAGAGTCTAGTGTACCTATTAATTTTCAGCGGAATCAGACGAAGGGGGGGAGCAGGGAAGGGGGCTCGAATATCCTAAATATTTTATCGTGAGTTATTGTGTTCACAGACAAGTTTCCATATTTGTAATATAGAGGTCGGAAAACATGAAATTTCGTTGAAAGCTCTGCGTCGAATTTTTTGCCGATTACATAACTTCCCCTATACTTCGTATTGCTGGGAAGTAAAAAAAATAGATCTGTTTGTGAGACCGACTGGGAGTGAAAGCAGGCGCCCAACTGTGACGATCTGCGGTCATCTCCAGCCCACCTTAACTTGCGCTTGGACGCACCATGTTCACTTACGACTTTTTTTACTCCCCTCAGCCCATACAAAGTATACGTAATCGAACGGAAATTCGGTGTTAAGGTTACACAGGAATTTCAACTATATGTCAGTGTCTCCGACGGCCATTCTAACTCCTGATACGGATGATTTTACAGGTGTGGATTTATAAGATCCCTTACATAAAATATTCTTTAAATTTCAGTCAAATCGGTCAAGAAGGGGTGGAGGGACATATTTTTAATCACATTTTGATGGCTTTTAAAAATCTGTCTTTTGACGGCAGAAAAAATAAGTCAATGTTTTTAACAAGTTCTCGGCTTAAAAAGTTGTCCGATTTTACTGTTAAATTCTTTATGGCAGCTCAACAGGGATACATGTTTTGCATGGTAATGTCAACTCAGTAGGGAAATTATCATAAAAATTGTAACGACAACTAAATTTTACTGTAACTGAATAAACTTGTCTTGCAGTAAATGTGATAATATAAAAAAGCGGTCGGAGAATTAACTTGTTCATCGTGAATTAAACAACAACGTTTTTGCTCTACCTCTGAACCGATTTGGAAAAAGATCAGTAAGTTACTCACATAGGGATTACTAAATTCCGATTGTTAGGTACAACTCCCTCCTTTTTTCCCCCTGAGCAGAATTTATAAAAAACGAGAACACGTATTTGAACATCAGATTCAACTTTTAGGGATGACATTGAACCGGGGGTGATTCGACGGGTCTCGAGTTGAAGGACTTCATTTTATTTATTTATTTTTTTTTTTGTAATTATTGTAAACTTTATTATTCTATACATGAATATTATAGTTGGGCTGTCTATAACAATAATACCTGGCCAATGGCCTAATTAACATGAGATATGAACTCAGGTACAATTCAATAATTGCCCTGAACAAGTAACTTTAAAGTAGATAAAATGAACATAATATAGGAAAGAAAAAAAAAAAAAAAATGTCTTTTGATCAATTGATGAGAAGAAAATCATGCGGTCGCTTCTTTTTAAGTCTGCGTTCCAGTGGTAAAGGTGGTGGGTGTTCAGCAATTTCCCGGACCAGTGGATTTGGGTGGTTGGCCATTGTTGTCTGCATTCGGATGTAGGATTCTTTGAGAACCTCCGCTACTTCCGGTATTTCAAGATCAGCATGTAGAACTGTGTTGCGAACATACCACGGTGCATCGGTGATGAGTCTCATGACGCGATTTTGAGTGGTTTGTATCCTGGTTATGTGGCTTTTAGCAGCTGAACCCCATAGGCCACAAGCGTACTGCCAGATCGGACGTATCAGCACCAAATATAGCAGTCTTTTTACTGATAAAGCAAGGGGTGAGCGGTGGTCGAGGAGACACTTCAAGTTTGTTATTCGTCCGCGAGTCTTCGCTACTAGGTGCTGGACATGATGGGACCATGTTAGCTTCGCGTCAAATATTAGTCCTAGGTATCTTACTCGTTCTGCACAAGGGATTTGCATGTCATTAAGAAAGATGGTTGGATGGATGCATATTACTTACTATAGTACTCTACTTTAAGAATTATTTATTAAATAGTCAATAAAGACACACCTGTAGTGGATGGCGCCGGTAGCTCAGTAGTAGTTGGTTGGTTTGGTTTTGGTTTTATGACTCATGCCCGGGCTTTAACTACGAGGTCATATCGCCTACTACCAGAGCGCTCTTTTGTCACTCTGGTGGACATGAGCCCGACTCTACTGTGGGAGTCCTAAATTTTGCCTACCCTAAATTTTTTATTCATCTAGGGTAGGGGTCTTTAACGAGTACCTGACATCGCACAGGCTCGGGACCATCGCTTAACGTCCCATCCGAAGGACGGCGTGCTTAAGTTTATTTTACCTCCCAGATAAAATAAACTAAGGACCTCGGTCGGGCTACGAACCCACGACCTTGAGCTCAGAAGTCAAGCACGCATACCACTGAGCTACCGGCGCCCTCAGCTCAGTAGTATGCGTGCTTGCCTTCTGAGCTCAAGATCGTGGGTTCGAAACCCGACCGAGGCCCTTAGTTTATTTTATCCGGGAGATAAAATTAGAATTAAGCACGCCGTCCTTCGGATGGAACGTTAAGCGATGGTTCTGAGCCTGTACGATGTCAGGTACACGTTAAAGACCCCTTCCCTAGGTGAATAAAAATTTAGGGTAAGCAAAATTTAGGACTCCCACAGTAGAGTCGGGCTCATGCCCACCAAAGTGACGAAAGATCGCTCTGGTAGTAGGCGATATGACCTCGTAGTTAAAGCCCGGTCATGAGTCATAAAACCTAACTTAACCTACATAATCATATGGTGTCGATGTATATACTATATATATTTTTCTTTTGATGTATATTTTAATGTTTAATGTCATTCATCAAATTTACTCATGTTTTATACCGATTGTAAATATTCAAAATAAAGAATTTAATAAAAAAAAAAGAGATTCAACTTTTAAAAAACTCGTCGGGGAACCATGTACTTCCCCAGAACGAATCAATCTATTATTTGGATTATAAATCAATAGTAAGCTTACATAGAGGCTTCTGAAGCATACTAAATTTTGTGTCGACAGGTATTAGGCGTTTTGACGGGATCCCCTCTCCACTGATTTGTCTGTAAATCAATAAGTACTGTACTTTTGGCATTTTGAATTTACTAATTAAATTTTGTATTGATAAATTCAATACTACGGCAGTTATTAAAATGATTGTATTGAGTCTCCCTCTATCCCAAACGCATCCCTTTGGTCCATTTGGCCGCAAAACAATAACTACTACTGTGGCAATATTTTAAAAACATAGATCAAATTTCGATTTAAAATTTCAACTCGAGTTTACATCAGGCTATGACGCGGAAAAAATCGCAAAGGGAGTGGTATAAGATAGCCCTGTTAAGGCCACATCATATATATTTTAATTTCCTTCTCTCTCGTTATTGAAATTGAACCATCGATGAAATAAGGTCAATGTTTTCTGACTGTGGCTAGGTTCTAGAGTAGTGAACTTAGTCCTAGGTTCTAGAGTAGTGAAGTTGGTCCTAGATTCTAGAGTAGTGAAGTTGGAATTGTCCTTTCGACCAAGCCACTAGAATTTCTTCATCATTCGGTACACAAATACTTGTGTTTTCTGAGAATGTTTCCTTGCCCTCTACAAGACTGCTTCATATGGAAGTCCTTCTCTAGCCATTATTGTAGTTATTACTATAACAATACTTATAGGGGATGCTTTAATAAGGGTCCTTGGCTGCTAAGACAGACCCTGACGGCTGGTAGATATGGTCTGTTGCCCATAACTGCACACGACAATGAACAACTACTCATATTCCTGATACCTCAAAAGGAAACTTAGAAGTCCACCTCGCCTCAACTTCCTGCTTTCTTAATGAGAGATGGTTCTTAGTCCATTCTAATAGACGTTTGTTCCATTTATGACAGAATGGAGCATTTCAATGGAGAAATTACCTCATACAAAGTCAGGGCAACAACAAGCTCATCTAACCCTGGAAGTTATCTTTCATATTTCTTGAGATTAACTGAAACAAACTTCTTTTACTTGCACAGCTACACTAAGTATACTGGATGTTATGTAATCAGTCAGGAATTCTATGTTGAGCTTTTCCTCCTGATTCCAAAAATGAAAAAGAAAAGTTAGTGGGTCTGTGAACACGATAACTCCCGATAAAATAAATGTATCGACATGAAATGAGGGCTTAACACAAAAATCGAATAACTGTCGTTGTAATGAATGTATCGATACATAATTTCATATGTAAATTCAAAATTCCGTAAGGACAACAATTATTAATTTGGGAGGTATCTCGAGAGGTTTTATTAATAATAATAATTTTTTTTTTATTGTTTAAAGGGATCCTCCCTATACAATACAATTGAGTCCAGTGACCATTACTTTTACAATATTAACATTAACATTTTTGAGGGCGCTGGTAGCTCAGTGGTATGCGTGCTTGACTTCTGAGCTCAAGGTCGTGGGTTCGTAGCCCGACCGAGGCCCTTAGTTTATTTTATCTGGGAGGTAACATAAACTTAAACACGCCGTCCTTCGGATGGGACGTTAAGCGATGGTCCCGAGCCTGTACGATGTCAGGTACTCGTTAAAGACCCCTAACCTAGGTGAATAAAAAATTTAGGGTAGGCAAAATTTAGGACTCCTACAGTAGAGTCGGGCTCATGTCCACCAGAGTGACGAAAGAGCGCTCTTATATTATTATTGAAATTATATATTGATCAGCTGAACAATAATGACATATATAAAGGAACCTTTAACAAAATAAATAAATAAAAAAAGTATAAATAAAATAAGTAATTACAAATTAATAATAATAATGTAATAAAGACAGTAAATATGGAGTGGGGATGTAGGTATTGAATATCAATATAATATGGAAGTTAAAATACATTATTCATTGTCTTATTCAATGATCTAAGTTTCAAAGCGCTGATCAAATAATAGAAAATGTTTGAGATATTCTTATTATGGGCCAGGAGTAATGTATGAAAGTTGGATCTGTCTATACTGATATTCTGAGGCAGGAAGTGGCTTCTAATGGGTGAGTATATCGGACAGGATATTAACAGGTGGTATTCGTCTTCCAATTCGTTTTCATTGCAGATTGTACAAAGTTCCTGGGGATTAAGGGTGTATACATTATTTTTGTAACTTTTTGACATAGTACTTGCCAGATAGACGGAGTTGAGCCAGTGCTATGGTTGGAGTTGATCTGGTTTGTAAATATTGGGATAAAAGGTGTTGAGAGGTTTAGTTATATCCAGTTTATGACTGAACCTGACGATGGTGTAACCGCGTACAAAACGTTTTGTAGAATAGACAATATATCAAAAAGAAGTTTTGTTTTATTTACTAACTATAAGTTTCCAAAATGTGTCCGCCTTTCTCAACCTAGAAGTTTATAACTCAACATTTTTGAAAATCACAAAATGAAACGGAAAAAGCGTCCACTACTTAGGGGTTTTCCTGTAAAATTTCAATTGGCAGGTAGTCGGGACCGAAAAAAGTGATCATTATTTAACTTTTTCTACGTAAAACAGGTTGTCCGGTGAGACACATTCAACTATTTATCGGTCTTCCTGAAGAATTATGAATGGCAGGTTGAGGAACCGTGAAAAGTGTCCGCGAACAGGAGTTTCACTTCATTCTGTTGGCGGTAACATCAGACCCATACTATGAAGTGGTCACTCACTGGCCACTATGACCTGAATTAATGGCGGACAGTGAGCAGTGTTGTGTGACATATTATAAGATGGAGGTAGGTTGAGAGGGAGGACACCAGAGGGTAGGAAGGGGAGCAAACAAGCCGTCCATCCGTTAAATAGCCTCCTCATCTCCCAGCCAACATTATCATCCCTTGAAGGGAGAAGAAATAAAGGACAAACGTAAGGAAAAGGCCTCAGTGAATCACCGTCAATGTACTTCCCCACAACGAATTAATCAATTAACTTTTCGCTTCCCCTTCATCACCAGTCGCCTCTTTGCGCTAATATTCAATAGTTGACTCACATAGAGGCTCCTAAATCCTCATACAAAATTTTTTTGTCTATAAATGCATTATATCGGTAGTTATTAAGATTTTTAAATTGACCTCTCTCCCCTGAACTTCCCCTTCGGCTGATATCGCTAAAATTCGACAGGTTATGTCCTCATCAGTTTTGACTAGAAATATGAAATTTCATGTCGATACATTCATAACATTCATTACATGGTCAGTTATTGTGATTCTTGAGTTGTGCCTCCCCCTCCCCCCTCGGATAAATTTTGGTATAAACCCTATTGAACCTTAACCATGTGGTACATAAATGTACCTAAAACTTACTATAAACCGGAGGGGGGATTAGTGACTCACCTGAATTAGCCGTGAGACCGCTCCCAATGTTAGTATATCTACTACAGTAGTATGATGGGTGGGACCATTGAAAAACAGACAATACGATGAATGGGCCTGGTTCGTTGGCAAACATGGCCCCATCAGTAACACGACACTCACACATTGGCTGCCTCATTGCTGCTTGTCACAACTAGTTTTACAGGTTGCTACGTACATGATACATCCTTGGAAAGCTCTTAAACAGAATTTCATTTTTAAAATATAAATTCCTTTTATTGTTTTGATTTTTTTTTTATGAGGGTTAATAAAAATTTACATTTTGAGCCGCCATTTTGGACCAGTAATAATAGTTGTAAGAGTACAATAGATCCTATATGAATTATAGGGATATAGTTATATAATCAGTCAACAATTCAAGTGACTGTGAACACGATAACTCCCGATAAAATCAATGTATCATCATGAAATTTTACATATGAATCCAAAACTCTCTAACGACGACACCTAATGATTTTCAGCCAAATCGATCAATGGGAAGTGGGAGATTAGGGGAGAGGCTTAACTCAAAAACCCTAATAACTGCCGTTGTGATTTCAAAATTTCATATTTGAAGTCAAAACCCCATATGGACGACACTTATTAATTTTCAGCGGAATTGGCAGAAGGAAAAAAAGGAATCAGAGGAGGTGCTCAACACAAAAACCCCAATATTAGAATAGAATAGAATAGAATGGTTTTTATTAAAAGAAGAAAAATAACATCATTCCAAGAAATATACAAAGAAAAAAACACTTAGACTATAGCCATTTAGGCCGTCAGTAGGAGTTGGCATTACAGATATTTGATAATGAAGAACAAAAAATATTTGCTTATATAAATAAATGAACAGAACAAATAATCATCGTTAAATTCTTTAAAAAATATGTAAACATAATAACATACAAAAATAATAATGCGAATAATCTATATTAATAAAGCTGAAACGGGGTTTGTTTGTTTGTATGTATGTATGTATGTATGTTTGTTCCAGCATCACACCCAAACGGTTGGACGGATTTTTATAAAACTTCCCATGTAGCATCCCTATGAGCCCGATTGAATAATAGGCTATGTGGCGTCCCAAAATTATGATCGGGAGGGGGGGTTGCAAGAGGGGCCTAAGTATATAAATAGTGCTAACTCATTAACTAATGGTCGAATTGTTATGAAATTTCACATGTAGTATTTTTAAAAGCCAAATAGGAAAAAAAGGTGTGTGGCGTTCCAAAGTTTTGAAAGGGAGGGGGGGTTGTGGGGGGGGCCTAAGTATAAATATAGAGCTAACTCATTAACTAATGGGCGAATTGTCATGAAATTTCACATGTAGTATTTTTAAAAGCCAAATAGGAAAAAAAGGTGTGTGGCGCCCAAAGTTTTGAACGGGAGGGGGGGTTGTGGGGGTAGGCCTAAGTATAAATATAGAGCTAACTCTTTAACGGTTGGTCGGATTGTCACTGTAAATTTTTTTTTTTTTTTTTTTTGGGTTGCCGACCTCCGGTGGAGGCCACGACACCATCGCCGAATCGTCGGGGAAAAAGGGAGGCCTAACAAATTTAGTCACAAAATTAAAATACTAAAATACATTATTTAAAATGCAGAACTTATGATGCTGTGGTAGGCTAGGAGCGACCGCTGCCGACCATCTGCGACGATCAGCGGTCACTCCCAGCCCACCTTAATTTCTTGGCGGGCCGAGAGAGCTCGGGATAAATGTAGGGCGATCGCTAATTGTGGTTCGTTAGGGCGCCGGGGACGACTGCAGGCCTCCCCGGCGCAGGGTCAAAATGCTTGCTTCTTTCTCCGCCAGGAGGCGACAAATCGGCTGAACATTGGGTAGCCGGTTTCCGTCATCAGCTGCCGCAGGTCGAGTCCCAGATACGATCCTGTCCCGCGTATCAACTCCACCCTAGGCCCGTCGTACAGCGGACATTCGAGGACCACGTGCTCCGCCGTCTCGACCCCGCCGCACGAGCAGTTCGGGTTGTTCTTCCTCTTAAAGAAGAACAGCTTGGAGTTGAAATCTCCGTGACCTGATAGTATCTGGGACATCCAGTGGTCAGGCAGTATCCAAGTAGAGTCCAGACGAACCCGGATTTCCGGTAAATATGCGTAGGTCGTTCGGCCATCCGATGATCGTGACCACCGCTGTTGCCATTTCTCCACTATCCATTCCTGGACTATGTCCCTGCAACGCTCCGGTCTGGACTGTTCCACCCCCTGTCCCCACCCTCTGTCCCCACGCCCACCCCATGTTCCCACCCCCTGTACCCACCCCCACCCCCTAATCCCACACCATGTTCCCACCCCCTGTCCCCACCCCCACCCCCTGTCCCCACCCCCACCCCCTGTCCCCACCCCACCCCCTGTTCCCACCCCCTAATCCCACCCCATGTTCCAACCCCCTGTCCCCACCCCCTGTACCCACCCCCACCCCCTAATCCCACCCCATGTTCCCACCCCCTGTTCCCACTCCCTGACCCCACCCCCTGTACCCACACCCTTTACCCACCCCCTTTTCCCACTCCCACCCCCTAATCCCACCCCCACCCCCTGTTCCCACCCCCTAATCCCACCCCATGTTCCCACCCCCTGTCCCCACCCCATGTTCCCACCCCCACCCCCTAATCCCACCCCATGTTCCAACCCCCTGTACCCACCCCAACCCCCTGTACCCACCCCCTAATCCCACCCCATGTTCCCACCCCCTTTTCCCACTCCCACCCCCTAATCCCACCCCCACCCCCTGTTCCCACCCCCTAATCCCACCCCCTGTCCCCACCCCATGTTCCCACCCCCACCCCCTAATCCCACACCCATCCCATGTTCCCACCCCCTGTACCCACCCCCACCCCCTAATCCCACCCCATGTTCCAACCCCCTGTACCCACCCCAACCCCCTGTTCCCACCCCCTGTCCCCACGCCCACCCCATGTACCCACCCCCACTCCCTAATCCCACCCCATGTTCCCACCCCCACCCCATGTACCCACCCCCTGTACCCACCCCCACCCCCTAATCCCACCCCCTGTCCCCGCCCCACCCCCTGTTCCCACCCCACCCCTTTTCTCACACCCTGTTCCCACCCCCACCCCCTAATCCCACCCCATGTTCCAACCCCCACCCCCTGTTCCTAATCCCACCCCCTGTACCCACCCCATGTTCCCACCCCCTAATCTCACCTAGTAGTTGAGCAACGACGCGCCTTTCCCTTCCGGTAATGATTTATAAAAAAGACTCCATTGTTTTCAGCCATCAGGCAATCTCCATTATATTCCGACCTCTTTGGGTTCTAAGCAGATCATATTATTGAAAGGTTGACATAACGTGGTCCAATAACGTAATTACAGCAAGTTAGACATTTATATAGTCCTATAGGTCAGTTTCCGGTGTTTAGCTTTGAACACAGCTCATTCTACAGGAGGAAACACTGAACATTATCTAGGCAACGTGTTTACTTCCCCCCAGCTATAATAATAATAATGTTTTATTGTTTAAAGGGATGACCCCTATACAATTGAGTCAGTGACTATTACTTTTACAATATTAACATTTCCAAACAGGAAGCCATGGTGGCCGTGCGGGCTAGAGCGTAGGGCTTTGCATGGTCTCATTATGGTTTGCGGCTTCGTATCCAGTCCGGGAGTGAGTTTTATTTCGTAAATAGAACTCCCTCCCGGGGCCATGGATGTCGTAAATAACTAGTGACATGGCTAATATGCATTGTACATAAGGCCAAAAAAAAAAAAAATTGAAAAAAAAAAACATTTCCAAAATTATATATTGATCAGCTGAACAATAATGACATATATAAAGGAACCTTTAACAAAATAAATAAATAAAAAAAGTATAAATAAAATAAGTAATTACAAATTAATAATAATAATGTAACAAAGACAGTAAATATAGAGTGGGGATGTAGGTATTGAATACCAATATAATATGGAAGTTGAATACATTATTCATGATCTAAGTTTCAGAGCGCTGATCAAATAATAGAAAATGTTTGAGATATTCTTATTATGGGCCAGGAGTTATGTATGAAAGTTGGATCGGTCTATACTGATACTCTGAGGCAGGAAGTGGCTTCTAATGGGGGGAGTATATCGGACAGGATATTAACAGATGGTATACGTCTTCCAATTCGTTTTTATTGCAGATTGTACAAAGTTCCTGGGGATTAAGGGTGTATACATTATTTTTGTAACTGATTTTAAGATTGTACTTGCCAGATAGACGGATCTTCCCCTCCAGCTATACGAAGTAAAGAGGAAGTGATGTAATCGGAAATAAAAAAAAATGAAAAATAAAATTGTTGCCTATGTGATAAAATGAACGTATCAACACAATTTTATATGTGTATCCAGAAACCCCATCAGCCAAATTGGACAAAACCAAGGGGGGCTTAACAAGAAAATTCTGAAAATTGTAGTTTTTAGCATCCTAAAGCAGCAATTAATTTTCCGCGAAATTGGCTGAGAGGGGGGAACTAGAGGAGGTCGGCTCGACTCCAAATCTCTAATAACTGCCGATTTAATAAATTTATCGGCACAAAATTTAGTATGAGGATTCAGAAGCCCTTATGTAAAGTCAACTATTATTAGCCCTAACAGTTGATTAATTTTGGAGGGGGAACGGAAAGTTAATTGATTAATTCATGCTGAGCTGTTTCACCTGTGACTTTTCCTTGCCTCGGGTTTAGACAAACTTTAGGATTTCCTCACTTTTCTTTTTACTATCCGATATATAAAATTACTGTTCGGATTACCACGAATTCAGTTTAGTAAGTTGTGATAAATATTTGAAAAATGTAAAATAATATAAACATAATAATTGAATTAATAAAATTAAAAATTAATAAATAATTAAATAAAATTACCATATTTCCCACACAAAATATAGCTGGTCTTCTACTAAACTTTGACCGCTACAGTAATTTCCGAAAAGGGCCCTAAAAAAATATCGAAAGTTCAAGAGAATATATAGAATAAGAGAACAAATAATGGGTTTTATATCTAAACCATTATAAATAAAATCAAAATATCAATCAAATAAAAAGTCAAATTACTTTCAATAAAAATCTCACAAAATAATGACTACATCTACTTTAGTCTCTTTTCTTTTTAAATATTGTGGCCTTTCTTTAATTCAATGTTATTTTGGGCATATAAATATGTGGCGTCCCAAAATTTTGATCGGGAGGGGGGGTTGTAAGGGGGGCCTAAGTATATAAATAGTGCTAACTCATCAACTAATGGTCAAATTGTCATGAAATTTCACACGTAGTCTTTTTAAAAGCCAAACAGGAAAAAAAGGTGTGTGGCGTCCCAAAGTTTTGAAAGGGAGGGGGGGTTGTGGGGGGGCCTAAGTATAAATATAGAGCTAACTCTTTAACAGTTGGTCGGATTGTCACGAAGTTTCACATGTAGTATTCCTGAAGACCAAATAAAAAAATAGGCGGTGTGACGGCTAAAAATTTTTTACGGGAGGGGGGTAGTGGGGGGGCTTAAGTATAAATATACAGCTAACTCATTAACTAATGGACGAATCGTCATGAAATTTCACATGTAGTATTTTTAAAAGCCAAATAGGAAAAAAAGGTGTGTGGCGTCCCAAAGTTTTGAACGGGAGGGGGGGTTGTGGGGGGGCCTAAGTATAAATATAGAGCTAACTCTTTAACGGTTGGTCGGATTGTCACGAAATTTCACATGGAGTATTCCTGAAGACCAAATAGAAGAATAAGGTGTGTGGCGTTCCAAAGTTTTGATCGGGAGGGGGGGTTGTAGGGTGGCCTAAGTATATAAATAGTGCTAACTCATTAATTAATGGTCGAATTGTCATGAAATTTCACATGTAGTATTCCTAAAGGTCAAATAGAAATATTAGGTGTGTGACGGCCCAAAATTTTGAACAGGAAGGAGGGTTGTGGGGGGGGCTAAATATACATATAGAGTTAGCTCATTATCGGTTGGTCGTATTGTCACGAAATTTCGCATGTAGTATTCCTGAAGGCCAAATAGAGAAATAAGGTGTGTGGCGTCCCAAGGTTTTGAACGGGAGGGGGGTTGAGGGGGGGCCTAAGTATAAATATAGAGCTAGCTGATTAACAGTTGGTCGTATTGTCACGAAATTCCACATGTATTATTCCTGAAGGCCAAATAGAAAAATGAGGTGTGTGGCGTCCCGAAGTTTTGAACGGGTGGGGGGGTTGAGGGGGGGGGGCTAAGTATAAATATAGAGCTAGCTCATTAACGGTTGATCGTATTGTCACGAAATTTCCCATGTAGTATTCCTGAAGGCCAAATAGAAAAATAAGATGTGTGGCGTCCCGAAGTTTCGAACGGGTGGCAGGGTTGAGGGGGGGGGGGGACTAAGTATAAATATAGAGCTAGCTCATTAACGGTTGATCGTATTGTCATGAATCGGATAGTCATGAATTTCACATGTAGTAGTAGTAACTATGTATTCGCTGTGGGGTTCACTATTGCAAGACATTTACTAGCTGTGATGTCCAGCTTTCCTAATATCGTACTAGCTGTGGGGTCCGCTGTTGCAAGGCACTTACTAGCTGTAGTGCTCAGCCCCAGCGTCCCTAACTATGTACTGGCTGTGGGGTTCGCTGTTGCAAGGCGCTAGCAGTGTGGCCCAGCGTATTTAACTACGTAGGTACTAGCTGTGGGGTCCGCCGTTGCAAAACTCATACTAGCTGTGATGCCCTGTGGTTCTAACTACATACTATCTGTGGGGTCTGCAGTTGCAAGGCATTTACTAGCTGTGATGCCCTGTGGTTCTAACTACATACTATCTGTGGGGTCTGCAGTTGCAAGGCATTTACTAGCTGTAGTGCCCAGCGTTCCTAACTATGTACTAGCTGTGAAGTTCGCTGTTGCAAAGCACTTACTAACTGTAATGCCCAGCGTATTTAACTACGTACTAGCTGTGGGGTCCGCTGTTGCAAGGCACTTAATAGCTGTGATGCCCACCGTTCCTAACTTCGTACTAGCTGTGGGGTCCGCTGTTGCGAGGCACATACTAGCTGTGGTGACCAGCATTCCTAACTACATACTAGCTGTGGGGTCCGTTGTTGCAAGGCATTTACTAGCTGTAGTGCCCAGCGTTCCTAACTATGTACTAGCTGTGAAGTTCGCTGTTGCAAAGCACTTACTAACTGTAATGCCCAGCGTATTTAACTACATACTAGCTGTGGGGTCCGCTGTTGCAAGGCACTTAATAGCTGTGATGCCCAGCGTTCCTAACTTCGTACTAGCTGTGGGGTCCGCTGTTGCGAGGCACATACTAGCTATGATGCCCAGCATTCCCAACTACGTACTAGCTGTGGTGCTCAGCGTTGCAAGCCACATACTAGCTGTGGTCACAAACGTTCTTAAGTACGTACTGACTAGGACGTCCAGCGATGCTAAGTATTCACTAGCTGTGGCTTCCGCCGTTGAAAGGCGCATACTAGCTGTGGTGCCCAGGGGTCCTAAAAACTTACTAGCGTTACAACAGCTGAAGGACTATAAGTCTTATTCCGTATGAATAATTGAAAATTATAACACCATGAATGTACTGTCGAGGAACTGAATAGCGTTATAGAAGATATTGGGAGAAAAATCAAAGTTCCCCGGGCAACGCTGGGTATTACTGCTAGTCTATATTAATAAAGCTGAAACGGGGTTTGTTTGTATGTATGTATGTATGTATGTATGTATGTATGTTTGTTCCAGCATCACGCCCAAACCGCTGGACGGATTTTTATGAAACTGCCCATGTAGCATTCTTTTGAGCCCGATTGAATAATAGGCTATGTGGCGTCCCAAAATTTTGATCGGGAGGGGGGGTTGTAAGGGGGGCCTAAGTGTATAAATAATGCTAACACATTAACTAATGGTCGAATTGTCATGAAATTTCACACGTAGTCTTTTTAAAAGTCAAACAGGAAATAAAGGTGTGTGGCGTCCCAAAGTTTTGAACGGGAGGGGGGGTTGTGGGGGGGCCTAATTATAAATATAGAGCTAACTCATTAACTAATGGGCGAATCGTCATGAAATTTCAAAAGTAGTATTTTTAAAAGCCAAACAGGAAAAAAAGGTGTGTGGCGTCTCAAAGTTTTGAACGGGAGGGGGGGTTGTGGGGGGGCCTAAGTATAAATATAGAGCTAACTCATAAACTAATGGGCGAATCGTCATGAAATTTCACATGTAGTATTTTTAAAAGCCAAATAGGAAAAAAAGGTGTGTGGCGTCCCAAAGTTTTGAACGGGAGGGGGGGTTGTGGGGGGGCCTAAGTATAAATATAGAGCTAACTCTTTAACGGTTGGTCGGATTGTCACGAAATTTCACATGGAGTATTCCTGAAAGCCAAATAGAAAATGAAGGTGTGTGGCGTTCCAAAGTTTTGAACGGAAAGGGGGGGTTGTGGGGGCGCCTAAGTATAAATACAGAGTGTCGCCCCAACAGCCGGGGTGAACAGACGTGTCTAAGGTCGCTCCGTATAAGTTCGTTCAAAGTAGCGGAAAAAGTCCGAAAGTTGAATTTCTGTCGCGGCAGTTAGTGGTCAGAGGCATTAAGGCATATTTCCTGAAAATTTCAGCTCCATCGACCCAACCGCGCGGCAGTTATAAACAGGTACATTTTTTGTATTTTTGTTGTGATTCCACGGGGCAGGATGGAGAGTCACGCCGAACCCAAGAGTGGGGAGGCTGATGCTTGGCTCCTCCCACCCCCCACCACTGACCCAGCCAGGCCTTCAGCCCCACTTCCTCTGGTGGGTCCGAACCATAAACTATCCCAGACGGTAGTTGCTGGGCCCTCCTCAGGGCCAACAGAGCTGTTAATAGACAGCAAAAACGAAGACCCAATGGATGAGGCCCGTGCCATCCAGGCCGAGATCTCGGCCATACTCCGCAAAGTCAAGGTTAGCGTTACGGACCGCGAACGGGTGAACATGGGGATCGCCCGCCTCCTGGTCCTGATGTCTACGGTGCAGGAGGTGGCCGAGGCCAAGGTCAGGATGGCGAAGGAAATCGTGGGGAGTCTGACCGAGACGGTGGCGACAACAATTGCCGCCGGCTTAGCCGGCCTCCCCCAGCGGCCCCTTCCAGTAAGAACAGAGGCTCCCCCCCTCCCCCACCAGTACAGGACTCTGCCGGAAGAGGGACCAGAAAGACAGGGGAAGAAGAAGAAGAGAGGAGCAGTGATACAGACGCCAAGAAGTACTACCGCTCCTCCCTCTCCCGTACCTAGTCCAGAAGCGAGCGGTACGAAGACCGAGTTTCCTCCTCCCATCCCAAGGCCCCCACCGCCCCCCCCATTCGTATCCAGTGGAGGGTTGGAGATTGACGGGACCTCTCCCGCCCTCTCCCCCCCCGCCCCCTATCACTGATGCCGAATACCCGAGCCCGGCGGCTTGGACACAGGTGGTTAGGAAGAAGAAGAAGAAGTCGGCCGCCCCTGCAGCAGCACCAACAGCAGCGGCGACAACCCACCCGGGACGAAGACCGCTCCCCCCCACCAAGAGGAAAGAGGACGTCCTCAGACAGCTCGCTACGGCCGGGGAGGGCCAAAACCGCCCTAAGGCCTTCATGGCCGTGGTAGAGCTGTCCAATAAAAAGGACACGCGCCCGCTGACGGCCGCAATGGACCAGGTAACCCCGGGAGAGCTTGGGATCACCATGTTAAACAGTAGGCCCGCCAGGAGAGGGGGGATCCTCTTGGAGGTGTCTTCGGCCGAGGAACTCGCGACGCTAACCGCCAGCGCCCGACTCCAAGAGTTGGGTCTGAGGGCGGAGGCGCTGCACAGGAGAAGACCGCGCTTAGCGGTCTTCGATGTGCCTGCGGGTTGGTCGGCCGAGGACCTCTCCAGGAGATTCCAAGTCCAGCGCCCCACACTCTCCCCCATAGTCCCTATATATAAAAAGGGCCCCCCCCGGCAGACCAACGGTGCGCTGGGTAGTTGAAACGACCCCTGCGACCCGAAGAGACCTCATCACCACCGGCAGGATCACCCTAGGGTGGTATACTTGTGCTGTGCGGGACTGCCTGGACGTCACCAGGTGTGGAAGATGCCATGGATTTGGCCACCCGGAGAAACGGTGCCCAAGTAAGGAGAAGGTGTGTGCTTGGTGCTCCGCTACAGGGCACGACAGCGCCAGCTGCAAGAGGAAGGCGTTGCCGCCGAAATGTTGTAACTGCGGCAGCGGGAAACCGGGTGCGATCCACAGCGCCGATAGCGCTACATGCCCGTCATATATCCGAGCGCTCGAGAAGTTGGTCTCGCGTACGGACTATGGCGAGTAGAGATGCGGAGCACACGGGTTTCCACGTTGTCCAGCACAACATGCATAGGCGTAAGAGAGTGGCGGATGAGTTGCGAGCACTGGTGTACGCTGAGTCCGTTCAACTCCTGGCTCTACAGGAGCCCCATTGTATAAGAAATCGCGTGGCAGGCTTCGGTATTGGCCACAGAATAATAACTGGCGCACGGAACAACGAACGGCCTATGGCCGCAATCGTTGTGACCGGCCCCCAAGTGGATGTGATGGCGCTCCCCCATCTGTCCACCAGCCATATTGCTGTGGCCTGCATCAGGCACGCCAACGTCGATTGTTATGTGATCAGCGGATATTTCCCTCCGTCTGAGAGCATAGACCTACAATTGGGCCACTTGGACCACGTGTTGGATGAGCTGGCGGGACGCCAAGTCATAGTTATGGCGGACGCCAACGCCTGGTCTGTCTCCTGGGGATCGGTTCGCACCGACCGCCGGGGCGACAGACTAATGGAGTTGATCGCCCGCCATCACCTGTGCATAGTCAACGACCAACATTCTCCGCCCACTTTTCGTAGTGCCAATGGAGAATCGCATATCGATGTCACGTTGGTTTCTGGAGAACTATACAGGGCTGTCAGTGGCTGGGGAGTCCGAGGGGTTACGTCTAGTGACCACGAAGTCCTAGACGTGAGGCTCTTTGACGCGCAGCTAACGGCAGTCAGGTCTAGGGATCCTCGCTTTGCAACTCGCAAAGCGATACCGGAAGCCTTCGTGGCCGCCGCTGCTGCCTACTCCTGTGACGAAGAATGGGAAGGTCTCAGGGGTTCCGACCCGGTCGACCAGATTGAGGAGGGTGCCGACAGACTCAGTAGTATTCTGCTGAGGGCTGCCGACGAGACCATCCCCAGGAAGGTCGACCGATTGAGGAAAGTCCCCTGGTGGAGCGAAGACCTCACCCTCGCCAAAAGGGCCGTTTATCGTGCCAGGAGGCGGTACCAGCGGTGCCGAGATCAGCTCCATCGGGTTATTCGCAGGGAAGAGTACCGGCAGCTCAGCGAGGCCTACGGTCGGAGCATCGAAGCCGCCAAGATAACAAGCTGGAGAAGGTTCGTAGAGGACGAGTCCAGCAAAAACCCGTGGGGGATTCCCTATCGGATCGCCACTGGGAGGTTCAAGACGGTCGCCCCGGTGGCCTCAATCAGGAATGGCATCCAGCATGCCTTGTCCCTGGAGGAGGCCAGCGGGATGTACCTACGCCAAGCCTTCCCGGAGGATGACCCGGCAGGGGATACACCCATCCAACATAACATCAGGTGTGCTGCCCGTGACTTGCCGGACACGGAGGATGCCCCCGATTGGGATGAGCTGGATCTGACCCTGGTGATTGGGAGGCAGAAGTGTGGCGGCGCCCCTGGGAGCGATCTCATGGACGCGGCCATGATCAAGAAAGCCTACCCGGTCATTAAGACAGATCTACTCTACCTGTACAATGCCTGCCTGGGACGAGGCCACTTCCCGAGTGCTTGGAAACGTGCCTTGGTGTGCACGTTTGTCAAGCCTGGGGATAGGGACCTTTCCTTGGCAAGCAGCTACAGACCGATCAGTCTTCTGTCTCTGTTCGGTAAGATACTGGAAGGACTCGTCCTTGACAGGATCCGCACCCAAGTATACGCCTTCGTATCCCCTAGACAGTATGGTTGCTTGAGGGGTAGGTCAACCGAGGACGCGTTGATAACGCTGAGGTCGGATGTTGAAGGGAACAGAAGCAAATATGCCCTCTGTATCTTCTTCGACATCGCGGCGGCGTTTGACTGCGCCTGGTGGCCTGCCATCCTCTCACAACTGCGTGCTATGGGACCGCCAAGGAATATATTTGGGCTGATATCCAGTTTCCTCGACGGCCGTTCTGCGACTGTAAGTCAGCTGTATGCCAGCACATCAGTGAACATCACTAGAGGATGCCCCCAGGGCTCGGTCTTAGGACCAACACTCTGGAACATACTCCTTGATGGACTGCTCCGTGAACTCGAGAATCATGAATATAAGGCCATAGCCTATGTTGACGATCTCGTAATCACGGTGCACGCTGATAACCGGGCAGCTCTGACCCGCACAGCCCAAACCGCCATCGACTTCGTCGACAGCTGGTGCTGCGCCAATAAGCTGGCCCTCTCACCAAGCAAGACTATGGCCCTGCTAATGAGAGGGAAAACCAACGCCCGCCACCCCTTCTCCTTGGGGATCCGAGGGATGCGCGTTGAATTCCCGGAGACGGTCACATACCTAGGTGTGAGGCTGGGTCCGGGCTTCAGGGCGACTCCCCACGCTGTTGCCATCAAAGAAAGGACAAATGCTACTTTCAACGCTCTGAGCTGCCTAGCTCGCGCAACATGGGGCCTCAAGTACTCAGCGTGTAGAACAATCTACACGGGGGTGTTCGAGGCTGTGGCTCGATACGCTGCTGCAGGATGGTGGTTACGTCCCACCAAGCAGCAGAGAACGAGACTACTGCAGGCCCAAAGAGCTGCCCTCCTGAGAGTCACAAGGGCCTATCGTACTGTCTCCACTGCAGCGCTACAGGTGCTGGCAGGAGCTCCGCCCATAGACTTGGTCTTGGACGGGGCGGTCGCCTCGTACTACTGTAGACGCAATCTGCCCCTGAGAACAGATATAGATGAGCCCTTGCGCCTCGTCCTGGAGGGCGAGCTACGTGGACAGAACAGACCAGAGCGTTGCAAGGACATAGTCCAAGACTGGATAATGGACAGGTGGCAACAACGATGGTCGCACTCCTCCGACGGGCGAACGACATTCACGTATCTACCTGACGTCCGGGTCCGCCTGCGCTCCACTTGGGTACAACCCGATCACTGGACTTCTCAGGTACTTTCAGGTCACGGTGACTTCAACTCCAAACTCTTCTTCTTCAAGAGGAAGGATAGCCCGAACTGTTCGTGTGGCGGCATAGAGACTGCAGAACATGTGGTCCTCGATTGTCCCCTGTACGACAGGTCTAGGGTGGAGTTGATCCGCGCGACAGGATCGTACCTGGGATTGACCCTGCCGGAGTTGATAACGGAGTCGAACTATCCGGCGTTCGGCCGGTTTATCACCTCCTGGCGGGAACAGAAAAAGGCCCTTTGACCCGGCGCCGGGGGCGATTGACGGGCCGGGCCCGAGTCCTACCCCCGGCGACCGCGATGTAGAAGCAGCCCCACTCCACCGATCTCGAGCTCTCTCGGCGCCACCAGGCAGCCGCATCTTAAGGGGGCCCGGGAGCGCCAGTCTGTCCCGTAAGGGACCAAAGGCTGTCGCCCCCGGACACCCACAGCAACAGTAAATAAAACTATACTATATATATATATGTACTTCCTCCTTCCCCGACGATAAGCGGGCCGGGTGATTTACCGGAGCACCCGAAAAAAAAAAAAAAAAAAAAAAAAAAAAAAAAAAAAAAAAAAAAAAAAAAAGTATAAATACAGAGCTAACTCTTTAACGGTTGGTCGGATTGTCACGAAGTTTCACATGTAGTATTCCTGAAGACCAAATAAAAAAATAGGCGGTGTGACGGCTCAATATTTTGTACGGGAGGGGGGTGGGTAGTGGGGGGGCCTAAGTATAAATATAGAGCTAACTCATTAACTAATGGGCGAATCGTCATGAAATTTCACGTAGTATTTTTAAAAGCCAAATAGGAAAAAAAGGTGTGTGGCGTCCCAAAGTTTTGGAACGGGAGGGGGGGTTGTGGGGGGGCCTAAGTATAAATATAAAGCTAACTCTTTAACGGTTGGTCGGATTGTCACGAAATTTCACATGGAGTATTCCTGAAGGCCAAATAGAAAAATAAGGTGTGTGGCGTTCCAAAGTTTTGAACGGGAGGGGGTGTTGTGGGGGGGCCTAAGTATAAATATAGAGCTAGCTCATTAACGGTTGGTCGCATTGTCACAAAGTTTCACTTGTAGTATTCCTGAAGAACAAATAAAAAAATAGGCGGTGTAACGGCTCAAACTTTTGTACGGGAGGAGGGGTAGTGGCGGGGGGCCTAAGTATAAATATGGTGCTAGCTCATTAAAGGTTGGTCGTATTGTCATGGAATTTCACATGTAGTATTCTTAAAAGCCAAAAAGAAATATAGGGTGTATATGTCACAAAATTTTGAAAGGGAGGGTGGGTTGATGGGGGCCTAAGTATAAGTATAGTGATAAGTCATTAACGGATGATCGGATTGTCACGAAATTTCACATGTAGTATTCCTGGAGGCCAAATAGAAAAATAGGCGGTGTGACGGCTCAAAATTTTTTACGGGAGGGGGGGTTGTGGCGGGGGGGCCTAAGTATAAATATAGTGCTAGCTCATTAACGGTTGGTCGTATTGTCATGGAATTTCACATGTAGTATTCTGAAAAGCCAAATAGAAATATAGAGTGTATATGTCACAAAATTTTGAACGGGAGGGTGGGTTGATGGGGGCCTAAGTGTAAGTATAGTGATAAGTCATTAACGGATGATCGGATTGTCACGAAATTTCACATGAAGTATTCATAAAGGCCAAATAGAAAAATAGGGAGTGTGACGTCAAAAAATTGTGAACGGGAGGGGGGTTATGGGGGTAGGCCTAAATTTGAAGATAGTGATAGGTCATTAACGGATGATCGGATTGTCATGGAAGTTTACATGTAGTATTCTTGATGGTCAAATAAAAAAATACACTATGTGACATTTTAAAAATTTGGGAGGGGGGCTAAGCATAAAAATAATGCTGAATCATTGAAGGGTAATCGGATTGTCATGGATTTCACATGTAGTAGTAGTAACTATGTATTCGCTGTGGGGTTCACTGTTGCAAGACATTTACTAGCTGTGATGCCCAGCGTTCCTAATATCGTACTAGGGGTCCTAAGAACTTACTAGCTGGGGTGTTTGACGTTGAAGGACTATAAGCCTTATTCCGTATGAATAATTGAAAATTATAACATCATGAATGTACTGTTGAAGAATTTAAAAGACTTATAGGAGATATTAGTAGAAAAGTCAAAGTTCCCCGGGCAACGCCGGGTATTACTGCTAGTGAGAAAATAAAATAAAGACATGTATTAAGGCTGAAAACGAAATAAGATAGATACACATGCGAGGATGGTAATATAGTATAAAACTACAGATAACAACACAATCAAATAATAAAGAGTTTGGTGGCAAGAAACCAAATAAAACTAACTAAACATGGGTAAATGGTAATAATCAGAAAGTTACATGAAGGAAGGACAAGTGCTCAACACAAAAACCCCAATAAATGAATAAAAGAAACTTATTTTTGAAATATTGTCTATTCCACTAAAGATATATATATATACAACTACCGGTTTCGGCTTTATACCATCGTCAGGTCTAGTTGTGAACTAACTAGACCTGACGATGGTATAAAGCCGAAATCGGTAGTTGTATATATATATATCTTTAGTGGAATAGACAATATTTCAAAAATAAGTTTGTTTTATTCATTTATTACAAGTTTCCACAATATGTCCGCGTTCCTCAACTTAGAAAAACCCCAATAATTGCCGATGTAATGAATGTATAAGAACTAAAATTCAGTTCAGTTGAAGAAAAAATAAATGGTTATAAGAATTGTGTTTATTTATTACAGGAACGTCACTATTTTCCTGTCCTTCCCTGTCTCTAGTGTGTTCAAGAACCCGGCCGGAGGGTCTTAGGTTTTATATCTGAGATGTGGGACGTTCGGATGAGAGGCCTCTAAGACGTCAGGTATTCGTTAAAGACCCCTTACCCTAGGTAATAAAACTTGTATAGGCAGCATTTAGGACTGGCCGCAGCAGAGTCCAGCTTCTGTCCACTGGTAGTAGGCGATACGACACCATAGTTGAAGCCAGGGAAAGAATCCAAAAAAGTAATAATGACGCACAAAACCGAATAATCATCACAACAAAAGATATATAAAGTAAACTATGGTCATGTCTGGTCAGATGGAGCCTACGGAGTAAATTTCCCAACCTTAAGGTTACCGGGAAGTACAAAAGAAGAAAGTTGCCCATGGTACGGACACTGGTACAAGGTTGGTTCTCTGAAGTTGTACCATGTCGAAGGATGATGGATCGTCTGTCCCTGTTTGTTTTGTGGGAAGTCTGTCCAAGCTGGATACAAACAGGTTTACTGAACGGCTCAGTTGCTGTTCGTAGTCTAGTGTAGCTAGAGCCTGTCTGCCTCTACTGAGGGCGCCGGTAGCTCAGTGGTATGCGTGCTTGCCTTCTGAGCTCAAGAACGTGGGTTCGAAACCTGACCGAAGCCCTTAGTTTATTTTATCTGGGAGGTAAGATAAACTTAAGCATGCCGTCCTTCGGATGGGACGTTAAGCGATGGTCCCGAGCCTGTACGATGTCAGGTATTCGTTAAAGACCCCTGCCCTAGATGAATAAAAATTTGGGGTAGGCAAAATTTAGGACTCCCACAGTAGAGTCGGGCTCATGTCCAACAGAGGGACGAAAGAGCGCTCTGGTAGTAGGCGATATGACCTCGTAGTTAAAGCCCGGGCCTGAGTCATAATAACTAACTGTCTGCCTCTATAGCTACAGCCTCTCTGCCTCTAGTGTAGCTACAGCCTGTCTGCCTCTACGTGTATCTTTTTAAATGATTTGGTGGTCAGGTCAACTACATTGCCAGGGAACCTACCCAAGACACTTGAATTTCTGTTAATAATATAAAATTTAGACAAAAATCAGTTAACAAAAAAAAAAAAAGTATATTATCCTGAAGACAAAGTCGGGGTTTGGGGCTTAAACCTACTTCAAGTTGTCCTACGTCCCCCCTCCCATGCCTGCTTCAGGTAGTATCGACATCGCCAACACGCTCACCTCATTTCTCACTGATTTCAAATCTGTCATCACACCCCTCATCACCCTCCTCACAACACTTGTTTCAGAGCTCATTCCAAAACTATCAAAATGATTCACACAACACACACAAACAACAAGCTAACACTCCTACTATGGAATGCCAATGGGCTGATCTCCCATAAAAACGAACTGGAAATACTTCTAAATGACAAACGAACTGACATAGCACTAATTACTGAGACACACTTAACTTCCAAACTACTCTTTCACATCACGGACTACGTAACATACAGAACAGACCATCCTGACGGAACAGCACATGGCAGCAGTCTCATCCTCATACATAACAGCATCCAGCACACCGTCATACCACAAACACCTACCATGTCACTTCAATACACAGCCGTCTCTATTAATTGCAACTCCAACCCATTAACCATCTGTTCAGCTTACAGCCCACCCAACAAGGCACTGACACAACACGACATGACCACATTCTTCCATGGTCTGGGTCCACGATTCATAGCTGGTGGCGATCTGAACGCCAAACATGTGCATTTTGGGTGTCGCACGACCAACACTAGAGGAAGGCGACTACTTGGACTACTAAATTCTTCCAGTTACGACATCATAGCCCCAAGACAACCCACTTATTGGCCCACATCCATCGCTAAATCCCCTGACTTACTCGACTATTTTATTACATCCCATATAAACGCATCTCATACTTACGTGACTGCCTTAGACGACTTATCATCAGACCACTCCCCAGTTTTACTTGAACTAGCCTCCAAACCCCTGGCCCGGCCTCAGAGGTCATCATTAATAACAGGACCAATAAACTGGGACTGTTTCAGAGAAGAACTGGACGACAAAATAAACTTAAACAATACCATACGGACACAAGACGAACTTGACGACGCAGCAGGTAACTTCACATTGTGGATTCAAGAAGCTGTGACAAAATCGTGCCGACCACCCAGACCAAGACCCTCACACAAAACATATCCCTCCCACCACACATCCTGCAGATGATAAGAGAGAAAAGAGCGGCCAGGTCTCGATGGCAAAGATCGAGGTACCCTTCCGACAGACAGACATACAATCAACTCCGGTGAACCCTCTCTACAGAACTTTCCAAACTGAAACAAGACAGACATGAGACATATATCTCGACTCTGGCGGCTCGAGATAACTCACTTTGGACAGCGACGAAACGGCTTCTTGGCAATACACGGGTATCACACCCCCTTCGGCGGAATGATGGGGCCTGGACTAGGTCAGACCAGGAGAAGGCAGACCTCTACGCTGATTATCTTTCCAAAGTATTCACTCCCCACGAGGACATAGGAGACGACCAACATACAGACCAAGTACTGACAGCACTTACTACCCCCCTCCAACTAACTCTCCCCCCAAAGGCATTCAGTCCTAATGAAGTTGAACTGACAATTAAAAAACTCCCCTTACGGAAATCTCCAGGTCATGATCTGATAACCGCTGAGATACTACGACAGCTACCGAGAAAAGGACTAATTTACTTGACGAATTTATACAACACAGTACTACGACTATGTTACTATCCCCTTGTCTGGAAGATATCAGTAGTCAGGATGATTCTTAAGCCAGGGAAAACCCCAGACCAGGCCTCGTCATACCGTCCTATAAGCCTGCTTCCTGTGATATCCAAACCACTAGAGAGACTTCTACTGGACAGACTAACCTACATCACTGCACAAGACAACCTTCTCCCAGACCATCAATTTGGCTTTCGACAAAGACATTCGACAATATACCAGTGCCATCGTTTGGTCGATTACATCGCCACCAGCTATGAAAGAAAAGAGTTTTGCACAGGCGTATTTCTGGACATTGAAAAAGCGTTTGATCGTGTCTGGCACCCAGGCCTGCTCTACACACTTAAATCTCACCTTCCTCACACATATTATTTAATACTTAAGTCATTCCTAGAAAACAGAAACTTTAGGGTATCTGAGGGATCTTCCTCATCACATTTTTTGGAGGTCAAAGCTGGAGTCCCCCAAGAAAGTTCCCTCAGTCCCCTACTCTTCTCAATCTACACAGCACACATTCCACAACACGACAACACACTACTCGCTACATACGCAGACGACACAGCCATTCTCTCAACACACTCAGACCCAACATAAGCAAGCTCACACTTACAGGAACATTTACACCAGCTAACAGATTGGGCCAACAAATGGAGACTAAAAATTAATAGAGACAAATCTCTGCAAACCACATTTACTCTCAGACACAACACTTGTCCACCAGTATACATTAACAACCAGCCCATTCCTGCATCAGACACTGTCCGATATCTAGGACTTCATTTAGACAGACGTTTAACTTGGACAACTCATATCAGACTGAAACGCACAGACCTCAAAAGACGATTTGGACGACTGAAATCAATCATCGGACGACGATCGACATTATCGCTTGAAAACAAACTTCACATTTACAACACTATACTAAAACCCATCTGGACTTACGGAATCGAGATATGGGGATCAGCCAAAAAATCAAACATACAACGCCTTCAGTCATTACAATCCATCATACTACGCCACATTGCCAATGCCCCATTTTACGTTTCCAACCTCACATTACATAATGACCTCAACATCCCATTTATACCTTCTGTTATCAAGACACGATATCAAAATTTTCACGACAAACTCCATCATCACGCCAATTCACTTATTCTCCAATTATCCACGAACACTCTCCCCACAATTCCACCAAGACGTCTAAAGCGGGCATGGCAGAGGGACCTGCTCCAGGACTAGCCTGGACTCCTCTTCGGTCACGAACCTCAGCAGAACAGCGACACACTTGCCACAGCACATCATCACGATCACTAGTGACAAATGTTGTCGTGAATATGTAAATAAATAAATAAAAATAAAAGTTGTCCTACGAGTAACTATTCTTGACAAAATATTAGTTTCAAGAGAGGGCGCCGGTAGCTCAGTGGTATGCGTGCTTGACTTCTGAGCTCAAGGTTGTGGGTTCGTAGCCCGACCGAGGCCCTTAGTTTATTTTATCTGGGAGATAAAATAAACTTAAGCACGCCGTCCTTCGGATGGGACGTTAAGCGATGGTCCCGAGCCTGTACGATGTCAGGTACTCGTTAAAGACCCCTGCCCTAGGTGAATAAAAATTTAAGGTAGGCAAAATTTAGGACTCCCACAGTAGAGTCGGGCTCATGTCCACCAGAGTGACGATAGAGCGCTCTGGTAGTAGGCGATATGACCTCGTAGTTAAAGCCCGGGCATGAGTCATAAAACCTAACCTAAACCTAACCTATTAGTTTCAAGAAGAGTGCATTTCGTATTAAATTCTTCTGTTATTCTACATTTTGTTAATTTAATAATTTTTATTAACATTATAAAGGTCCCAATATTTCACTTACTTTTTTATTTTTACTTCCATATTTTATTAGAACATTTTTTAAAAAGAAATAGAAGTATTTTTATTTCTATATTGTACTTTTTGAAAATTCTATTGTTTTCCCCTTTCCTATGGGAGATTTGACAGAAAATCAATAGTTGTCTACTCAGGGACATTGGATTATTGATTGATTTGTGATTTGGATTATTGTTTTGGAATTCCGGTGTAAACTCAACAACGAATTTTTCACCGATTACATAACACCCCCTGTTCTACGTATGGTAAGGGGATTATATAATTAATCGCAATGGATTAACTGCACGAACGTTAAGAGCTATTGAGGCCCTTAAAATTTGCGAGTAGACCAGAAAAAAGTGTAGGTGAGGTGAGGCCACGCCCAGGATTGCAAAGTGCAACTCCCTCGGCCTGAGAGATTTACTGCATCCAACGCAGCCTTTCTGTCTGCCATAAAACTGAAGACAGGCCTCACCTAGCTAACACAACTACAAAAGGAACATTACTTTGTCGACGGATAATTAGCACAGTACCATAGAGCACAGACAGAGGATGAGTACTTAGTTCATCAAAACTAACGATGGGTAGGGACCACAAGACGTTCTGAGTCGTGAAGAGAGAAGTGAAAAGTGCTGGAGGAAATGGAGAGTGCTGGGGGAAGTGAATAGCGGTAGGGGAAATGGAAACTGAGAAAGAAGTGAAAAGTTATGGAGGAAATGGAGAGTGGTGGGGGTAATTGAGAGTGCTGGGGGAAGTGAATAGTGGTAGGGGAAATGGAAACTGAGAAAGAAGTGAAAAGTTCTGAAGGAAATGGAGAGTGGTGAGGGAAGTGAATAGTGGTAGGGGAAATTGAAAGTGCGAAAGAAGTGAAAAGTACTGGAGGAAATGGAGAGTGCTGGGGGAAGTGAATAGTGGTAGGGGAAATGGAAACTGCGAACGAAGTGAAAAGTTCTGGAGGAAATGGAGAGTGATGGGGGTAATTGAGAGTGCTGGGGGAAGTGAATAGTGGTAGGGGAAATTGAAAGTGCGAAAGAAGTGAAAAATACTGGAGGAAATGAAGAGTGGGGGAAATGGAGAGTGGTGGGGGATCCACTGAACCCAACAATATTCAAGGATCGTCCAACTTGGATTATAGGCTAAATGGTATCTCAACATTTAGAAGGGGAGGAGGGGGTGGAGGGACATATAAAGTGCTGCTCTTTAACGGTTGATCGGATTTTCATCAAACTTGATGCCACATTTTGAACGGGAAGGAGGGGGAATGTTGAAGGGGCCCGAACATAAAATTAATGCTCGCCTTTTAACGGTTAACCTGGTTGAGCAGGGTATTACAAAGATGACTCAACTTATGATATAGACTATGTGGAATCTTAAAACTTTGTACTTAGAAACGAAGACACAGAGTTCTCAGAATTATCCAGCTGGGTGCCTGCCGTTGCCCACCACATATGCCGATCAATAATCAGCTCAATTATAATAATAGAACAATCTGAAAACTTGAAAATTCAAAACAGCAGAACGGAAAAAGGATGGATACAGCTGGAGCTGTCATGTATACTTTGATGAAGACAAATCGCAGAGCGATGCGGTTTTCAGTAGTATTATTTTTCGTTTTAAACACGAAGAAACAAGGTAAGATAATGTAATATAACATTACTAGACGGGCAGATAACATTAGTAGTCTGACTGAAGGGCAAATCTGGGTAACCAACTAGTCTGAAGTAAAGTTGATGGTGGGCTGTGGTTGTAACGGAATATGGCCAGATAGAGGACTCGAGTACAGACATTTACAGCCAAAGCGGCATTTCTGTATGTCATAAAACTGACCTAGCCCCGGTTCTCGTCCTGCCCTCGGAGAGGCTAGTGTATCCCTTCGCTAACAACCAACAACCACAGCCAGCTCATCAACCAACAACCACAGCCAGCTCAGCAACCAACAACAATGGTTACATATAATAATAACAGAAATAACAAGACTTTCTAATACCAACCACGTTTCTCCATCCCCCTCCTAAAATCATTTCATACTAGGCATATGTTGACGTTAGCAGTTTTCTAAATTCACTCTCAGAATGAGTACAAAGAGAACCACCACCATTTTATACAACTTTTTTCGCCAGTATGAAAATAACTTCACAGAAGAGCGGGGAGAGAGTGTTCTTTACCAAAAATATGGGTATAAGAAAGTCCCTTAGTCGCCTCATCATACTTTTTGCTCTACTTTTAATTCTTTTCAATAAAAAAATACGATTAAATAAAATTTTAAATTGAAATTTTTTCGATTGTATTTAACATTTTTGTAGCGTTATAATTTGTATTGGTCCTATCTCAATGTCAAGATATCGTGCCGATTGTACATTTAATAAGGAACATTTTTGGTAAGAACAAATATTTCGATAGGACTAACAGTAAACCGAGCAAACAATTTTTAATAAAAGTGTTTCAAGACTAATCAGCGGAGAAACATTTCCCGCTTGGGGCCAATAGGAGAGCGGCGAGAACATGTTGCCTTGACAAAAGTCTTCGACAGTCATCTCGGTCTGTAGTAGCATTGCACTCCCTTCTTACTTCTCAGTCGCATAATATAGCTAGCTACGTTTTATAAAAATGAGAAAATAACGCTAACGGAAAAATATTGGATAAATAGAAAAAATTAAGTAAAAATAAATACAGACCTTTTAGGAAAAATAGTGAAATGCTGTAAACTTGAAGTCATGCTATTCGGCTGACGCTAAAACCGCGAAACTGAAATGACGTAAAAAAACAAAAGTAGTACTTCCCCAGAACGAATTAATCAATTAACTTTTCGCTGCCCCTCCTAATCCAGTTGACCGTTTGCGTTAATATTCGATAGTTCACTTACATAGGAGCTCCGAAACTTACTAAAATTTTTGTAGATAATTTCATTACATTGTCAGTTATTAGGGTTTTTGAATAAATCCCCCTCCCCTGAACCCCCCTTCCGTTCGGCCGATATCAATGAAATTTGACAGATTATGTCCTCATTGGGTTTTGAATTTATATATGAATGTGTTTCTTAAACTTCTCTTGGACGTTAATATCTTGATTTTTTCCAGAGGTGTCTTCTTTCGGGGCACTTTCACGTCCCTTCTGGTCACTGTGAACCTAACCTTGTTCATAGTGACCAGAAGAAGGGACGTGGAAGTGTCCCGAAATATTGTCAAAAAAGAAAAAAGAAGACACCTCTGGAAAAAATAACGGAAAAAATCAATTTTATATATGAAATTTCATGTAGATGTATTCATTACATCGATAGTTATTGGGTGTTTTCATCCTATATATCTCTCCGTTGTCATCTGCCGATCCCGCTGAAAATTAATAAGTGTCGTCTATATGGGGTTCAGGTCGCACATATAAAATTTCGTGTCGATATATTCATTATGTCGGGAGTTATCGTGTTCACAGACACACACTTTTCATATTTGAAATGTGAAGGTCGGAAAACATGAAATTCCATTCAAATCTCCGCATCAAATTTTTGACCGAATACTTACCTTCCCCTATACCTCATATAGCTGGAGAAGTGCCGACTTTGCATGAAATGACCTGTTGTGCTATTTGATCCCGACATATCTTGCGATGGTTCTACAGCCAGTCAGCCTTTTTAGACTTCTTGGGGGGCGATCTTCCGGAACCGCGTCTGTCGAAACCCCATGCTAGGAGCTAAACACTGGTAATTAGAGGAGTCAGATCCGATCCGGCCAAGAGCCCCCCCCCCCCCCCCCCCCCTCCGACTCTTAGATCTAGTTCTCCATAGCGTTTAGTTGGGACAATTACCTTTCTCTGTAGTTGTCAGAGACACCGCCAGAGCCGGACATAGCCTCACGTGTCTCCCGCCCCCGCCAGATTAGTCAGACCGCCTACGTGACAGCTCTTCTCAATCTTCCTTTCCAATGCCGGCCATTGCAGCGTCCGATATCCGTATGTACGCCGCGTTCGTTTTACCTCAACGTTAACATCAATTGCATTCCCATCCAGCTTATGACTACAATGAAAACCGACATTATTGCAGAGATATTGTAAAATAATTCAAATGAACTTGAAAGAAATAAAACTTGTTTATTTATGGTATTGTCTAATTTCACCAACTATATTTACATGGGAGTACTTTCGGTATTTCTACCATCCTCAGCCAAAAGCATAAGAGATAAGACTTTGTAACGAAGTTACATATATGGTTCACATATGGAACTCACCCCATCTCATTTATCGATAGTCGTTCGGAAATGTACCTATGTTGATTGAACGGTTGTACACCGGGAGCGCTCATCTCCTAGGTAAGCCATCAGTCAACTTAGAGACACATTCGATTCCTAGACGAGCTAGAGAGAGACCAACTTGCCTCCGCAGAGAGCGAACATACCAGGTGCTGTATATTGTAAATGAAGTATATTTGAAATTATTATATATATATATTATTCTTTAGAGGGGATCCTTTGTATTAGATATTTCACCAGTCTATTAGTTATTTTGAAGTGATTTTTGAGTTTATTACGAAGATTATATTTCCACGTTTTTCTTTTATAACTCTTTTTCTTATTTTCTCTCTCTCACCCCTTTCCCAGCAGAAGTGGCGATCATCTGGACTCCAGACTTTTCCTAATCGGAAATATAGGTTTATTTTCACGAGGGTTTTTGTCCAGTAACTGGAATTTCCGCCCTCAAGTGTTTTTGATGTCTGTTCTCGGTTTCCACTGCGAGTTATAGAGGGAACAAATCATTACACACATGGTAGCAGAGCGTGGTTGAGGTCGTTGTCCTTTTTTTTTCGTCATTTTTCTTTCTTTCGAAAGTCTGCCTAGGAAGACGCTGAGACTTTTTCTTTTGTCTCTAGCGTGGGTAGTTGTCGGGGCAAGTTAGAATTGGTTTGTATGGGCAAGCTAATTCATTTGTAGTCTCCTGGATCCCGTTTTTATATTTTGTGAAGAATTTTGGATTTTTTGTGGAAAGTTTTAGTATTTGAATAGTTGAGCACCTCAATCCTATAGTTCTTGGAACTTTGACCTCTTGGTGATTCACTTTGGGGATTATAGACTTAGGTAGGATCTTGTTTGTTAATTTGTTTTCTTTAGTTTTCTTAGCAATCTTAAGATGGCGACTGAAACAGTTAGTCCTTCTATGATGGAAAAATTAATAGACACTATTAATTCTTTATCCGACAAAGTAAATAGTTTAGTCGGAGAAAGGGCTGAAAATAAACGAATAATGGCCGCTATCCAATTGGGGTTGAATAATTTATCGACTGCCGTACAAGCAGATCGGGAAAACCTCAACCAGTTATCAGCCGAATTTGGGAAATCCAGAAAAACGGAAGTTCCCGAAAAATCTGATCAAGGTTTGAATAGCGCATTCCTAAGCATGGATTCAAAGGTTAGTGAATGTACTTTTAATAAAATTAAGATTCCTAATTATATTGAGAGGAGAATCGAATCATTTCCTAGGTTAATCGTTAATGACCCCACTAGCGTAATTGTATTTTTGGAAAATTTATTTGATTGTTATTTGATAGAGAAGCAATATATGAGTGACATAATTAAGAGATTGTCTTATAAGGACCCGTCGAATAGAATTTTGAAGAAATTAGTAGAATTGAATATGTGCGATTTCAATGAAATCCGAGATAAATTTATTAGGGAACTGACCACTCCCAAGGTACGTCTATTATATGAATTTAAGTATATTCATCGAGTACAAAAGGTCGACGAAAGTTTTCGTGATTTTGCTGATAGTGTTGTGAAATTTTGCAAAATACTTGATAGAAATAGTGAATATGATATTGTCGTAATAGTTTTAGAGGGTATAAACTCTAAAACAACAGGTTTCTGTAATTTTCAGAATAGGCCTACTAATCTTAAGGAGTTATACAATTTGATAGAAGAGGTAGACAAATTGTGTTTGATTGAAAGTTCCGAAAATTATAATGGTTCTAATTTCGAAACCAATTATACGGAAAGGTTGTTGTGTAAAGGTCAGGTTAGTGATCAACATTTTGATCGGAGTAAAGGTAATCATATGAGATTTTTTAGATATAATGGTTACAATCGCAATAGATTTAATGGTAATTTTTCTAATGGCAATGTGAATAGAAATTCACAAGGTAATTATTACAGAAAGCGAGATAATGGTGGTTATGGAAATAGAAATTCTGAAAGTTATGGTTACAAAGGTAATCAATTTTCGGCCAAGGCAGGTCGATATGTAACCAATGATAAAGTAACCTCTCCGTCGAATGGACAGAGTCAATTATTTACTTTAAGTAGAGATTCGCTTAAAGGTCTAATCAATGAAGGTATTATGAATAATAAAAGGTGTAATTACAATTCTAAAGGCAAAACGAGTAGGAAAAAGAAATCCAAAAGTGTTTTAATTGATAAAAGTGTTTAATTATAAATGAATATGGCCTAACTATTGATTTGGATTTACGATTTTGCTTTGTTAAGGTATGTTTATGGTTTTTTAATGATAATTGTGATTATATTAATGAGTTTTGATTAAACAAAGTGAATTTTGTAGATGTATGTATTGTTTTCTACTCGGTTACTTATGGTACCTACTATGTGGTTTTTTTTTTTTTTTTTTTATGTGCACCGAAAGAGATAGGATTGTTATATGGTTTATATTGATAATAACGTATATGGTTATTATATATATTTTGGTTTTTTACGCAATTTGTAGTTGCGATTTAAGGTTCTGTGAGCACAGACCTTTTATTGTTTTGGTATTATGATTATTCTGATTTGAGTGCGTTGACAAAGTCAGATCACTTGTCTGGAAGGTTGCCTCGTAGGGTTTCTTGATATCTCATGTCATTTTGGTATGAGGTGCGAGACGTTTCAGGTCAGAGGAACTACATAGCCGAGGTCCTGTCACGATCTCTCACCCTGGAACCATTACAGCAGCCGAGATTTCCTAGGTTTGGAATTCTGCGTAGATCGCAGATCCAACCTTGATATCTGAGAGACAAATGGATCAAAGTCGCGCATAGCGGTAAATACGCAGTATACCAAGGTAAATAATTTACAATTATTAGTAAATAATGATGATTAGTGATAGTGTGCACATAAAGGTATACTTGAGTAATATTCTTCGCGCGCACGACGTGCGTAAGATTTTACGTCGCCTGTCTATTATTGTTTTCGACGGACTGATCACCCGTTAGACTAAGAAGGCTCGTTTCGCAGTTGAAACGGTATACCACGGCCAAATAATAATATTTTATGGTTTATTTTGTATTTGATGAACATAAATTGTTTTTGATTATTATTATATTTGTATTTGCGCAATATTCTGATGTGTTATATGTGTATTGGTACCTATATCCTTATTCTGTATATGTTTTTCCTATTGTGAGTGTTGTCTATCCTCAATCTTTATGTTCATATGAGTTTTTTTGGGAAATATGCATATCAGGTTTATATAAGATATATATTGGCCAGATAATATTATGTATTTTGATGATTTTATGAGAAGTTTATCACGGATAGTGAACATAAATTTATATTGAATATTTGTCATTACAATGTTGTTTTTTGTTTCATATAATTATTGAAAATTGCATTAGAATACCTTCCTATATGAACTTCAATGAAAAATGAAAATGTGTTCCTTATTTAATTTTTTTGAATTGTGTAAATTTTTGATAAGGGACACCGAAGAATTTTTGTAAATATTGTCATATCATTTTTTCTTTACTGTATTGTACTTTTGAAGACTGGTAAATTAGGAAAAGATTGTTAGGATTATGGGGTCTTAATAATTTTTCTCTTTTGAACCAAGAAAGTCAATTTTTGTATATTATGATATCGGACTTAGGAAAAATATTGTTGTTAATTGTTAGATAAATGGATACTTGAATTATACTTGTGTTTTAAATTCAAGGATAGAACCGAGATCAGCTTACAGGTTTTTTTATGTGGTTACAAACGCCTTACAGTGAGATGGAATAATTTCTTTTGGGGATCATAGGATCTCACATTGCCTTCGCAATTAAATTTGTGTTCACCATCACACTTGCGTTTGTGGTTACTTTTTTCCTGATAATGTGAAGAACAGTAATAGTCTGAGCATTTTATGGTAAAATAACCAAGGCCTGCTGACTCTCGAGTTAAATTGAAATTATTGTATAAATTTTAATAGGAAGTATCCATAATGTGGGAAAATTTTTTTGTTTTTGGAGGGCAAGTATTTTTTTTTTTAGAAAAGACCAATGGTCGTTATTAGTATTTTTGGACAAAACCGGTGGCAAGTTGTACATATGATGTATATTTGTTTTGGTTACTTTTATGACTACTGACCAGCCATGGGTTTATCATTGTACTCACCCGCAGCCTAAACTTAGAGGTTACCCACTCATCGTGAGTCTAGTTTCTAGTTTAGGTGACTGGAAAATTTTTTCCTTTGATATTTTTTTTTTTTCTCTTTATGGGTTGTCGGTTTACGCAACCAGTCATCTGGGAACCCCGGCATTTTTGAGGGGGTGGGGGAATTTTTCCACCAGCTGAAGCGAGCTTGTGCGCAACCTAGGAGTAGCAAGGCCGCTTAGCTCGGTTTAAGTCTCTGCCTGCCGTCCCAGCACAGGATGTTTGGTGACGATAGGAGGGACAATCCCCCTTGCTTTTCAGGGAGGGTCCCCCACCCCACCCCATAGTATATGGCTAGACTATCCTTGCGACGGGTGAATACATGAGCTGGTATATTTGAGTAATGCCACCGGATTTGTTTTCCTGCCTCTCTTGAGGAGGAAGAGGGGGGTAATATGTAACGAAGTTACATATATGGTTCACATATGGAACTCACCCCATCTCATTTATCGATAGTCGTTCGGAAATGTACCTATGTTGATTGAACGGTTGTACACCGGGAGCGCTCATCTCCTAGGTAAGCCATCAGTCAACTTAGAGACACATTCGATTCCTAGACGAGCTAGAGAGAGACCAACTTGCCTCCGCAGAGAGCGAACATACCAGGTGCTGTATATTGTAAATGAAGTATATTTGAAATTATTATATATATATATTATTCTTTAGAGGGGATCCTTTGTATTAGATATTTCACCAGTCTATTAGTTATTTTGAAGTGATTTTTGAGTTTATTACGAAGATTATATTTCCACGTTTTTCTTTTATAACTCTTTTTCTTATTTTCTCTCTCTCACCCCTTTCCCAGCAGAAGTGGCGATCATCTGGACTCCAGACTTTTCCTAATCGGAAATATAGGTTTATTTTCACGAGGGTTTTTGTCCAGTAACTGGAATTTCCGCCCTCAAGTGTTTTTGATGTCTGTTCTCGGTTTCCACTGCGAGTTATAGAGGGAACAAATCATTACAACTTAAGACTGATGCTTTTGGCTGAGGATGGTAGAAATACCGAAAGTACTCCCATGTAAATATAGTTGGTGAAATTAGACAATACCATAAATAAACAAGTTTTATTTCTTTCAAGTTCATTATGACTACAATCCTGAGAGTTTTCATTGCATCACCGCAATTCTACTTCTCCAGTAGATTCAACTAAGTTACGCCTTTCCTCTTAAGACTTCTGAATCCTCGTACTAAATTTCGTGTTGATGCATTCATTACATCGGCAATTATTACGGTTTTTGTGCTAAAACCTCTTTCTGAATCAAAAACATGAAAATTTGGTTGGAAAACATGAGATTCGAGTGAAAACTCAAAATCGAATTTCAAATCGATTACGTAACAGAAGAAATTAGACCATGAAAGTGATCTTTAGCTTTCGTGTCTGTTCGTCCCACCATCACGACATAATGGCACAACACGACTTTAACATTTTTCAACCAAACTTCATATTTTGAATCTGATTTCCGGATTTTAGAATCATTGATTGGATAGGGCTTTATATGTGGACAGAAGAGGTTATTTTATGTTTTCATAGTTACTATTGATCCGATGTGAAAAAGTTACAAAATCTATAGAGATTTTAATTTTAAACATTTTTCATTTTAAACATTTTTTTGCTAATTAGAAATTACGGACATTAATAAAATTTTTGAGTGCCGAAGAAGGCGTATGGCGGCGGAAGGGAGAGCTTGAGGTGAAATAATACAATGTTAAGTTAGATCCGGGGCCGATGTCGTAAATAACTAGGTAACACATTGACATGGCTAATATGCACCGTACGAGTGCATAAAGCCAGGTGACCTGCTAGATCGTAAACTTTCCCCTCCCCCTATGCACTCTCTTTCTCTCTTAGTGTTTTGGCGGAAAGTCAGCAGATGTAATACTTATGAACAACTGAAGTCACATATAATATTTCTCATTCGATACATTATTCTCACCTCGACTTATTACCTGTCAACTCTCAATATAGAATTTACAATCGATTATTCAACTTCTCTTATGCTACTTAGAGTTAAAGAGACGAGAGATGAAGTGTGATGCAAGAAGCAAGAAGAACGGAAGTATCTCCTACCGTTCTATGTGGGTGCTGTATCTTGTGACAAAGGGCTGGATGTGAGGTCCTACGGGAAGGGCTGCCTGCATCCTGGCTCCGTTCCACCGTTCAGTCTAACTCCATCCTAACTATCGTACAATAATAGGTTAGCCAGAACCAACTATCGTACATTAATAAGTTAGCCCCGAACCAACTATCGTACAATAATAGGTTAGCCTCGAACCAACTATCGTACAATAATAGGTTAACCCCGAACCAACTATCGTACAATAATAGGTGAGCCCCGAACCAACTATCGTACAATAACAGGTTAACCCCGAACCAACTATCGTACAATAATAGGTTAACCCCGAACCAACTATCGTATAATGACAGGCTCGCGCCAGTCCAACTATCGTACCTATACAGTCTAACTCCATCCCAACTATCGTACAACAATCACAGGTTGGCACCAAGCCAACTATTATAAAATAACAGCAAAGCTCCGACCAGACTCGACTATCGTACAATAACAGTCTAGCTCCAACCTATCTATTGCACAAGAACTGGCTCGCTCCCGGCCGTTTCGCCTCTGGTGTTTCACCTGATTTTATAACCTGCATCTGATAATTCAATGAATAAATTATATAACAACTTATCTTACGATTCAGAACTAGTTTGATGTAGAGATAGAGCTCCACTGTTCAAGATCACGGTCACGTGGGATAGTCACTCCAACTTACCTGACACAGAGAAACACAACAACAAAATATATGATATGAATATATTTGTGTGAAAAGGGAGAATATTTCGAGAGAAAAAAAGGCCTAGTGACTCTCTGTGCATGGCACAGGCAGATCTCATCAGTAGACGGGAGAAATATTTAACTTTTACTGAAGCCGATGATGTATACTCAGGGATGCTCAGGTACTGAAATGCTCAGGTACTGAGATTCTCAAGTACGGAGATGCTCATGTACTCAGATGCTCCTGGCTGAGACGTTGACCATCTGTATATACTGCAGCCTTAATTAACAGTATGTTGTTAAACTTCGACACCTTTACACTGCAACAGAATGAAGACAATTCAAGGATAGGAGAGGAAGAGCGGGAACTTATTTATTAAAAATAATTCGAGTTGAGGAAGTACAAGTGATTCACCGAAGACTGTTTACGAGGTGAGTTCTTTCACAGATCTCAGAGTGATCTAGTAGCACCATTACTGATACGAGAAAAAACAAACAAAAAAAACAACAGTCTCCTGTCTCGATTTCTCTTTACCATTTAAAGAAATAATGGATATATAACTTTCACAGGAATCTTATTTGACTTTTTACATTACCGGAGTCATGTTGACAGCGTTCACTTGACGTAGACTTGTCGTATGACGTACGTACAGTGCGACACAGTTAGGATGGATACAAGAAGGACGAACAAAGGCCGCGCCGGTAGCTCAGTGGTATGCGTGCTTGTCTTCTGAGCTCAAGACTGTGGGTTCGAAACCCAACCGAGGCCCTTAGTTTATTTTATCTGGGAGGTAAAATAAACTTAAGCACGCCGTCCTTCGGATGGGACGTTAAGCGATGGTTCCGAGTCTGTACGATGTGAGGTACTCGTTACAGACCCCGTGAATACAAATTTAGGGTAGGCAAAATTTAGGACTCCCACAGTGAAGTCGGGCTCATGTCCACCAGAGTGACGAAAGAGCGCTCTAGTAGTAGGCGATATGACCTCGTAGTTAAAGCCCGGGCATGAATCATAAAACCTAACCTAAGAAGGACCAGCGGAATAGACTCACTACTTGTTTCGCATAACATTTACAGGCGCAATATGGTGCTTTCTGGTTTGTTAAATGAAGTAGGGAGAGTCGATTAGAGGAGGCAAGCCAGACATCAAGAGGTGGCATTTAATAAAGTGGACCAATGGTTCAATGTTCCAATTCGTCGAATAGTACAATGGTCAAATGGTACAAATATTCTAATGGTCCAATTTTCAATTATATATTTGAATTTTGCATTCTGTGGTACCCCACTTCGGGACTCCATGGACCACCCACCGAACTCTCAGTATATTTTTTGTGGGACTCACTGATGTTCAGGTGAAATATCGATATAGAGTAATAATAACAGGCAGACATTACCGAATGAGAAATATGTCTTACACAGCTAGTATTTAAGTCATTCATTAAAGGCTATACTTGAGTTATATCGAATGCCCTCTGTATGACCAGAGTGAAGTTAATTCGCGAGACAGGATGTTATCTGGGACTGGACCAACGGCAGCTGGTGCCGGAGACTGGCTACCCAGTGTTCAGCCGATTTGAAGAAGAAAAAGGTAGTGTAAGACGGGCTGGAGATGCGATCGTTGCAGATTGCTCGCACGACAGGGCTATTGTTTTCAGGCAAATTTGTCTGGATAGTGAAAACTTAGATGAATAAAAAATTCGAACTAAGGAAGTAGATTGTCAACAAACACATGAAAATATTTTGGAAAACTTGAAGTTTCGGCAAAAATATCAACATAGAATATCTGTTTGAATACATAACTCAAAACTACGTACTTGAAGTAAAATACTATTTATTGGATTGGTACGGAAAGTGAAAGAGGATAAAGTGATTTAACAATCTCAAGGAGATCCAGTGAAGAAATGACGTTATTGTAAGTCTACGGAGGAGCAATAAAGTACAATCAGTTATATACGAGTACAATGTACATAGCTCTAACATGACGGTACCACCAGCTATAGCTTATCTGGGGAGAGGTTGACCAGGTGGGAGGAACGCTACATACAAACCAATGATTCCACTTATGAGTATGGTAGAATATATATCTAAGGAATCATATCATAGACATTTCTAATTGGTTTGTTTTTAGCAATAAAAATCGATTATAAAATCGACTTTCACAATGAACCATAAAATAAAAGGTCAAACACATATGTTCTCAGTTATATGTCTGTTTGTGCCCAACCACTATTAGCTACCATATGGAAAATCTTAGGAAATTAAAATTAGAAACATAGTTATTATGACTCAACCCCGGGCTTTAACTACGAGGTCATATCGCCTACTACCAGTGCGCTGTCGTTCTGGTGGACTCTACTCTGGGAGACCGAAATTTTGCCTACCCAGATTTATATATTCTAGGGTAGGTTTTTTTTTTTCATTTTTTTTTTGGCCTTATGTACGATGCATATTAGCCATGACCCTTATAAAGGTGTTGTTTTACCTAGTTATTTACGACATCCATGGCCCCGGGAGGGAGTTCTATCTACGATATAAAACTCACTCCCGGACGGGATCTAAAAAAATGTTTGCGCCAAGGAACGTTAAAAAAATAAATAAAAACCTAAGGACTCCTCAACCGGATTCGAACCCAATATCTTGAGCACTGTGGGAAAGTATGCTATCTCTCAGCTACTGGCCACCCCAAAAAATAGGGGAAATTATGGGGGCTCAACTCAAAAACCACTAAACTGCCGATGTAATCAATGTAACGGCCTAAAATTGTTTATTTAATTTGAAACCCCCTTAAGGATCTCTAGATGTTCCAAAAAATCGGCCGAAGAGAAAGGGGGGATCAGAGAAGGGGACTCGACTCAAAAACTCTAATAACTTCATATGTAATAAATGTAGAGAGAGCCGGTAGCTCAGTGGTGTGCGTGCTTGCCTTCTGAGCTCAAGCTCGTGGGTTCGAAACCCGGCTGAGGCCCTTAGTTTATTTTCTCTGGGAGATAAAACAAACTTGAGCTCGCAATCCTTCGGATGGGAAGTTAAGCGATGGTCCCGAGACTGTACGATGTCAGGTACTCGTCGGTAAAGACCCCTGCCCTAGGTGAATAAAAATTTAGGTGAAGCAAAATTTAGGACTCCCACCGTAGAATCGGGCTCATGTCCACCAGAGGGACGAAAGAAGGATCTGGAAGTAGGCGATATGTATGACCTTGTAGTTAAAAGCCCAGGCAGATGGACAGTGTTCTGACTAGGAGACATGCAGTAGGTGTTGGACAGGTACATGGTATAGACTGAGAGCTGGAAGACGGACAGTGTTCTGACTAGGAGACAGAGCTTGTACGAATCCAACCACGGTCTGATCAAATCCATCTCAAGTACAAAAAAACAAGTTGTCAGTGAATCACTGTCAATGTACTTCCCCAGAATATAATAATCTATTAAGTTTTCGCACTACCACACACCAAAACCAATCGACCGTTTGGAATAAAAATCAAAAGATGTTGAGTAATATTTTGTCATTATATGCAAGCAAATTCTATGAGAGGCTACAAGGAAAATGTTTTCTGATGTCTAGCCAATATAATTGAAGCAGAAATATGGAGCATACCTGTTCCAAGTGAATAACATGAAAAAAATTTCGTCTTTTCGTTTGACATACTTGATATGTTTGTGGTAGGCTTTGGAGGGAGAGCAAAACTTAATTAATTCTTGCTAGGGAAGTACACAGCCGGTGATTGACTGACGACTTTTTTTAATGGTACCTATTATCATTTAAGTTTCATTAATAAAGTTACTGGAGGGCAATGCCGCTTATATAAGGTTTTTAAGGATGTATATATAACAAGGTAGACAAATTTCCATACTCTAGTCTGATTTAGAGTTTAGAAGAGGACTGACATGATTTATGGTAGAATAAAAAATGAACAGGCAAACCAGAAGCTAAACAAAGAAGATAGACCCAATAAACGACATGAGAAGGAAGAACCTGTTCTGTAGGAGGGCCTTCTGTGGTAGTGGGGAACGGAAGTACTCGCAACGTACTTCCCCAGCGCGAATTATTTAACTAAGTTTTCGCTCTCCCTCCATAACCAATCCACTGTTTGGGCTAAATTGGGCTAAGTTGAGTTACGTAGGGGCTAAGAAGTTTGAGGAGAGGAACGTGATGGGGAAGTACATAACCAGTGATTTTTTCATTTTTGGAATCAGGAGGTTGGAAAACATGGTGGTCGCCCCCGGCCCACCATAACCACCCCACTTTAGGCACTAGTCAGATCCCGAGCTCCCTCTACAGACACGACGGATGATGCTGCACAACACAAGATGCACCCGACACAATAAAGAGCAATAATAAAAGAAAACATGAAATTCCGGTGAAAACACAACATCGAATATCTGATCGATTACATAACTTCTTCTATACTTAGTAAAGCAGAGGAAGTAAACAAATTGGATAAAAAGCATAAATAGTGAAAGAAAACTATCAAAAAAGCGTTCTTAAATGTGTTAAGCGTAAACATTGATATCACTCATTGAATGATGAAAAGACACAGGAGCGTAGGATATAGGCAGAAATGTATTCGCTAGTACTTACAAAAGACCAGTAACTTTTTCATAGGTCCTAAAATAAAAATCCTATCTATCGATATACTGACTGCATCGACGTGAAATTTAGGAAGGTGAAGCCTTTTGGATCTCGTACATTTTGAAATATTTCGCAAAAAGAGCGTCCACACTTCCAACTTTTTGTAGATACGCTCTCTTTCGTATTGCTATCTAGGCTTTTCAGCAAAATCCAAAGCGAATTAAGTTTTCAGTTTAATTTATAGAGTGCGCCGGCGTGCTTGCCTACTCTCGAAACGTAATTAAAGCCGGGGAATGAGTCACAATAACTAAGATTGATCTTAAGTATAATCTTAGTTTAAACTAAGATTAGTCTTCTCGTGATTAAACTTCCATTGTGAAGTCAACCTTAAATTGAGTTCAATGACATATTGAATTCTATATATTTAATGACGTCATTTATACGTTTGGGCTATAATCGTAACTATCTACGTATTACCCTTGTTAGTGTCTAGCTAGTTTTGAGTGGCTATTAGTGATGAGCAAAAGCGCTCCTTCTGCGTACCTGCTACCACCTGTTAATGCTTCTTTTAAGTAGCAGTTATAAATAACAGTTACGACTGTTAAACTGGTATTTTATGAATAGAACAACGGAACAGCGACTTTTCCTGGCGGCAGTCTAACATACGAGTATATACACTTCTAAGTTATATGTTATTTTATAATAACTGCAGTTGGGTTCGAGTAGCTTGGTAACTTATCTGTTACCCTCTTGAAATAATCATATAATTTATTTAAACTTTCTACTCTATTTTTAAGATTACTCCTCGTTTTATTTTACTTTTTTTCCTCTCAAGCGTGTTCTACTTTAGGTTTCTCTCTAGTTTTATACAGTTTAATATTCGTAATAAATATTTTTATAATAATAATTATTATTATTGTTCAAAAGATCCTAAAATTTAATTTTTACAAATTAAAATGGACTAGTAGATAAAATTTATGTACCTACAATTGACATATTAAATTGGTTTTATTTTTCAAAAAATTGCATTGCTCTCAAATTTCAAAAATTGTTCAAATATACATTTTAGCTCAGTGGAATGCGTGCTTGCATTCTGAGCTCGATCGTGGGTTCGAAACCCGATCGGGGCCCTTAGTTTATTCTATTTGGGAGGTAAAATAAACTTAAGCATCTGTCCTTTGGATGGGACATTAAGCGATATCATTATATCTTGTAATATAATTGAGTGGGGTTGAATGGAGAAGGGGTACGCCATTGCTCTCGGTAGAAACTGTCGATATAACTAACCTGCGGAGGATCCTACTTCCTAATACCCCGTCAGCTTTCCACGGTGCCCAGTTTCTTCTAGACCCAACTTCTAGAAAGCTAAGGAAAATGGGTGGGTAAAATGGGGGAAGGATACACATAGTCTCTCAAAATGGGGGAAGGATGCACATACCCTCTCTCTCATTCCTATTTGTTAGAATGGCTATAATGTTTTCCTAAGGTTGACTCCCGATTGACAAGTTTGGCCAACAGGGTTTATATGTTGCCAACAGGGTTTATATGTTACCAACAGGGTTTATATGTTACCACCAAACTCAATGTAGATTTTAAATAATAACATTAGTTCTAATGAGTTTCTTAAACTTCTCTGGGATGTTCCACTGTTGGTTGAATCCTGCATTTCTTCCAGAGGTGTCTTCTTATTTTTTTTTTTCGACAATATTTACGACACTTACACGTCCCTTCTTCCGGTCACTATGAACCGGTTCATAGTGTAAGTGTCCTTACATCATGTAAGTGTCCCGAAATATTGTCGGAAAAAAAAATAATAAGAAGACACTTCTGGAAGAAATGCCGGAGTCAACCAATAGTTCTAGTGAATGGAAGAATGATTTCTCTTTTAAATGCAAGGAGAAATATAAACAAAATGAATGAATAAATGACAATCTCAGTGAAATTGTTATTGCATTGTCATTTTTTGAGTTGGGATCCTCGAGAAAAAAAAAAAAAAAATCCTGACCGGTGTTTGTCCTGTTCCTCCTCCTTGCGATAGGGGTGGGAGTGGGATGGAAGGGGAGGCAGTGACATTCGCATTTCCCCACCCATCTCTTCTTAGCTCTACGCTCTATAATATTTACATACATAGATGCAAAACTGAATGTACCTCAATTTTTATTTTTTTTCAATTTTTAAAAGCGACTTAAGGGTTCTGATTGGCGTTCTGTATCATATTTTATGTAACACAACAGCTGTTCCTAATATATTTTATGGGACCACCTAAGAGGGATATTTACCTATATACATATATATATGTATGTATACCTACATAGAAGATTGGTCTAACCGGTTATTATACTAACTATCCTCTGTATTGTTCTCCGACCAGTTGGCTACAGTTCATATAACTACATTAACCTTCAGTTCAGTTCATTATGCAATCAACAAACTGAATTGATTTGAAGTATTGTTCATTCTGTTTGTCTTGTTTAGTAAATAGAAAAAAAATAAACTAGAACTTATTTTTAATTAAAAGAATTTTATTAATTAAAAGAAAGAAATGTTTTTAAAAATAAACTTAGGAGAAAGGAGGCAGAATAACGTAAAAGAAAAAGACGCCGGTGAATCACACATATTACCAATTTGGTTCAAAATCAATAGAAGTCGTCCTTATGGTAAGTGTCGTCCTTATGGTAGGTGTCGTCCTTATGGTAGGTGTCGTACTTATGGGGTTCTGAATATACAAATATAATTGTGTGTCGATATGTTTATTCTATCGGGAGTTCATAGACATACCCTCAGACACGAACAAATTGGAAATTTGTTTTTCATTCTTAGAATCAAGGGGTCAAAAAACATGAAATTCCTTTGAAAAAAAAACATCGAACTCGGGAAAGGAATAGGACAATGCAAAGAGGAAGAAGCGAGGGATATTTTTGGAAACTGAAAATGGCTAGAATATGGCGAAAATTGAAGACAATCTGCCACGATGTGCGCTGATAACGGGACCGCTCGCGGTCGATGCGTGATAATGAAAAATGTCGTCAGTGAATCACCAACATGTACTTCACCAGCTCGAATTATTTACAACTTATTTAAAAATCGTAATATCCAGCAACGGACTCGAATTATACATTTGCAGTCAGAGATATACTGTACAGAGTGTTGATGTTCAAATATGAGACAGGATTGTTAGTCTGATGTTAGATATGTGTGGGCTCTAATAATTGACAGGAGCCAGGAGCCCTTGTGGGCGCGTCTTCCTGCCGCTCCCTATAGGTATGTTCGGGTACCACAACTAGTTCCAAAGTGTTGTACCTTGCCTGCCGTCATCACTCTCATTGACAGGAGCCAGGAGCCCTTGTGGGCGCGTCTTCCTGCCGCTCCCTATAGGTATGTTCGGGTACCACGACTAGTTCCAAAGTGTTGTACCTTTCCTGCCGTCATCACTCTCACTGACAGGAGCCAGGAGCCCTTGTGGGCGCGTCTTCCTGCCGCTCCCTATAGGTATGTTCGGGTACCACAACTAGTTCCAAAGTGTTGTACCTTGCCTGCCGTCATCACTCTCATTCATCAACCTTCTGGAGATTCCCATTTTTTCCCTCCAGCCACTCTCGCTTCTTGTAAAGGGGAGAAATTAAATCTTAATTTCCCTCTCTCCCCCCTCCCCCCCTCCCCGATTAGAAAAATTATATCCCTATTATTTCAGGAGGGAGAAGCAATGATGAGGGACTTCTTTTTAGAATTCCGCAGGTCGAAGACCGTTTGCGAAACCCGAACAAGTTTTTGACGTCTTCTGCCGTTCATGTCTTGGAATCTACTGCAGTTATATAAGTGAAACTTGGCGCAAAGTAAAATGGTGATATGAAGACCCGGCCATAATTCGATAAACCGAGAATAATAAGGAAATGTTTTTAGTGCTGGAACCAGGATTACTGGACGAACTACACCACACTAACAGAGAAACACAAACAGCCAACTGACTGGAGAAAACAACTCCAAACACCCACCGACGATGGACTCGCAAAACTCTATGAGGACTTCGACATATGGCAGTCGTTGCTAATGATTCTGAAGTCATACGAGGTAAAATTAAAAAAAAAAAGTGGTTTATGGTTTCATAACTACAAAATTCCTATAGTCATCTAGTGGCAGAGTTTTATATGTAAATCCAAAAACCTATAAGGACAACATCTATCAATTTTCGGTCCAATCGGCAGACGGGAAGATAAAGGGAAGATCAGAGGAGAGGATTCAATCAAAACATTTAACTATTGTCGATGTAATGAATATTTCCAAACTTAAACTGGTACGAGTTTTCATAAATTTGAGAGTCACTAGGAACATACTTTGAACAGAACACGTAAGTGACACTCAGACGATGTAGCAACGAATTGCGTAGCTACGCAACAAGTTCCAAGTATGTAAGACCTAACGAAACATCCTGCTAATCGCACAATCATGATTGGATTGTAAAACAGTCCTATCTTCCATCACCGATAAAGGTATAATCACCATATGGAATTGGGGTCTCCTTCTCATCATAACCTCTCAAAAAAAAAGAAAAAAAATTGTGAAATTTCAGTTCCTGACATCGACTTGTCTTTGGAAACTTGAAGGGTTCTTGTCAGTTTTCTCTCCCATACGTTATTACTAACTAGCAGGTTTCATCTGCGTTGACCGGGAATAACTTTGGGTCTAGAAATTACGTTGGTACTTTCTTGAATTCACACTCTCCTGCTTGGCCACCGAGGAAGTACACAGTAAGGGAGCAGCCGGGTTGGACTTTGTCGAAAAATGGAAGAAAGGAATAACTTTAAATCGTGATCCCAAAATGGTAGGCAATCATACTAATCACTTAGCAACCGAGCCCCCCCCCCCCTGCCCCCCCTCCCCTTAACACCTGAGTACCCCTTAACAACAAGGTAAATATATATATATATATATATATATATATATATATTCGCTCCGAACGTAGACATGGACATTTTTAATAAATTAGCTTAGAAAGCTTTCGCACATTTAAATTATAGTTAAATTTGGATAATATGGTGGTTTACAAAATAGACAATACGGCATTATGGTCTCCAGAAAGTTCTTTTATTCTTTATTACTTTCTGAAGACCTTAAACTTCTCTGGGATGTTCATATGTTGATGCTTTTTTCCGGCATTTTTTCCAGAGGTGTCTTCTGTGTGAACTATCCATAGTGGTTCATAGTGACCAGAAGAAGGGACGAGAAAGTGTCCCGAAATATTGTCAAAATAGAAGACACCTTTGGAAGAAATGCCGGAAAAAATCATCAACATTTCTGGAGCTCATAAAGCCGAGTACTGTGTTTTGTTAACTACTGTGTTATTCAAATATAAGAAATATTAATCCTTCGTTCCAAAAAAAAAAAAAAAATAAATTTCTTAATCTGCTCTTCATTATTATTTTCCATTATTTGTTGATTACTTGATTGTTTTGTTGAACATAATTTCATTGCATATTTGCTTATTATTCCAAAATTATATAAAATGAATTTTTAAAATAAGATTTTGGTGTTTCCTCGGTTATAGTTATTTCTCGGTTTATAACGCGCTTCTCACCTGTTCCCTAGAAGAGCTATAACGCATTTAAAAAATGTTATATCACATGGTTTCACTGTGTACAGATAAACATAGTGTATCACGTAAGCTGCGCTAAAATTCTTTAGGCCATTTAACGCTGAAGGTCGACACTACAACTTCTCCATTATTGCACGTGAATGTGTAGAAACATTGAGTGTGTGTGTGTGTGTGCTTCTCTGGTCAAGGTTCACTGCAGCATAAATCAATAACCGAACCATGTCTGCTAACATACCAAATGGCAGGGATGCCATCAATACCAAATGGCAAGTCCATTTGTGGTCACACTTGCATCATATTTCACTTTTTAAAAAATGAAAAAATAATTTTAAAAAATACTACGAAGAAGAACGGTCAGATCACACACTGAAGGGTTCTATCGGTGAACATTACCTTGACCCATTAATAAATAAACATTTAATTAAAATATTGTTAAAGAAAAATAGTAATGACTGTATAGTTCCTAACTCCGCCACTAGAGTATTATAAAAAATTATTATTCATATTGGTTATTTTCTCTTAAACGGTAGATGAAAAGTTAAAGTAAGTAAATAATAGAGCATGCATTTCTCTAACATGTGAGCCTATTTTCAAATTTCTCCAAGTTACCGCCCACTTGGAATTATAAGTGGCGCAATCTAGCCAAATGACAGAACTATTAGGTAGAGTGAGGGTGACTCTCAGTTTGGAGGAAGCAGGAACCAGGTCAGGCTAGTCATTGTGAGAAAGTGAGGGTCACTGCAATAGAAGACAGTCCTGACCAGTCTCAGAGTCGGCCTTTCAATAATGTTGCCAGGGGTCTTGCAGTTACCCGCAGTTTCCCGGCAGTACGTCCGGCGTTATACTACTTCCGAAGCTGATTACATGCGATATACGGACAAAGCTTAATCAAGTCTTCGGTGAATCACCAGCAATGTACCTCCTCTGAATGAATAATCAATTGAATTTTCGCTTCCCCTCTAAAACCAGTCGACCGTATTCGCTAACAGTTGACTTACTATGTATCGACTCAATACATTCATTCTATCGGCAGTTATTGCAGCATTTATCTTATACCTTCCCCCTAATCCCCCCTTCCTTTTGGTCGATTTGGCTGACGGAATTTCGTGTTTTCCGACCTCTAGATTCCAAATATTAAAAAAAAAATGTCTGGACAAAATGTCGGAAAAATCAACAAGTGAATTCTTAGTAGATTATAAATAATACGATTTGGGGAAGTACATTACCGGTGGTTCACCGATTACATAACTTCCCTAATACTACGTATAGATGGGGTAGTAAAATGAGGGATGAAGGGTATCCTGGTGACAGTAAGTGTAAGGAATGGAGGAGGACCGCAACAGAGGACTAAATTAAACATCTTGTTAATATTCCACCTCACGTTCTTCAGACTCCCATCTACAGCCTCCCTCCCGCCCCCCCCCCCCCCCACCCTCCTCCCCAAAATTTCATAGTAATATATCCATCCAAAGTGACTTGATATGAATACCTGTTCGTTAAGAGGGGCCAGGTGGGTGTAGCTAAACTCCATTGATAAAGAAAAAAAAAAAAAGATTGTCGGTGAATCACTTGCAATTTGCTCACAAGCAAACATTAATCAACAAAGTTTCCGCTCTCACACGACATCTAACCGATAGATGATCTGGATCCGAGCACTGGGGCTTTGCTAAGCGCTCACACACCCAAATAATCCAAGTCATTAAAAATAAAACCTCCGAATCAATATCCCAATACTACGTTTCAAACAACATAATACTCGTATCATGGATCTAAACAGACCACCATTCTTACAGGGACCCACACAAAGATCATATAGAAATCTACACAACAGATGGAAGCAATGAAGGTCCGGTCTTTGCCGGGCATCCCACCTCGACGAGTGAATCGAGTTTGGCCGCGTGACCTCTTGTCCGAGGAGGCGATGGTCCTGTCCAGCCACTTAATCAAGAGATTCAAGTGACTTTTATTTGATACTTAACTTTTATTTAGTTTCCCTATATTTTCTTACTATGACATGTGCTCATAATAATCATTTCTTAATAAATTTGAAAAAAAAAATGAAAAACTTTATAAGACACATCAATTGCAAATACTACGTTGACGGACTACAAATGAGATTTGTATTCAAACATACGCTCAAATATCAATTATTATGTACATTTCTCCAGGGCAACACTCGGTCATTCATAATATGGAGAGCGTATGTATGGACATTCATAATGTAGAGAGTGTATGTATTTTAAACAGTTCTATTCAAATTCATAATATAGATACATTCATAATAGAGAGCGTATGTATTTTATATATCTCTAGGACAACACCAGACATTCATAATGTAGAGAGTGTACGTATTTTATGTGTCTCCAGGATAACACCGGACATTCATAATGTCGAGAGTACGTATTTTAAACAATTTTATTCAAATTGCTTGTGTAACATTCCGGTGAAAAATATTGCTGTATATATTTCTAATGTAAAACCTATCGACAAAAATAATATAATTATAGTTGATATTTGACTATTTTTTTCATAATAATAGCTGATTGATTTGAGACTGTCTTGAAGCTGGTCTGCGGTAGAGTGCCGCCGTACTCAGTTTACGACTGACTATTGTATGCTAAGTATGTAGCATTCGTATGCAGATTCATATCCTAGTCAAGGTGACATAGGTGCTGTACGGGAAGCCTGTCACTCTGTCACATTGACTAGGCAGCACTTGAAATTCAAGAAACTTCCAGGTTATCTCAAGTATAACCCAACTTAAAATGAAGAATTTGCGAAATACCAAAATTTCAAATTGTTGAATGCAGATTAAGGAGAGTTTGTATGTTCTAAGAAGAATTAGTAAGGAAATATACTTTTACTAATACTAATATATAAAGGGTATATATAGAGGGCGCCAGTAGCTCAGTGGTTTGCCTGCTTGCTTAATGAGCTCAAGATCGAGGCCTTTAGGTTTTTTTTTTATCTGAGAGGTGAAAAAACCTTGAGCATGTCGTCCTTCGGATGGGACGTAGAGCGCTCTATTAGTAAGTAGGATAACAATATTTACGTATAAAGTAAATACATAGCCAGAAAAAATGGAAAGTTTAAGAAAAAAAAAATTTCATAATTGCAATAGTACAGGGCAAATAAATACCAAATTAGTTTTGCGAAATGAGTGGCTATTATATAGGCGAGGTCAAACTGTATTAAGTAATAAAACTAATAGTAGTGGATATAACAGCCGGGTTATTAGAAGGATCGAGAGAAAGACACAGTGACATAAACATATACCTTCTATTGACAGTATTAAGTGAAGGGGGTCATGGTGACCGTGGGGGCAAGAGCGTAGGGCTTTGATCGCATGGTCCCACCATGGGTTGCGGGTTCGAATCCCGTCCGGAGAACTCCCGTATACAATACAGGGACACAGGTAATATGCACCGTACATAAGGCCAAAAAAAAAAATTAAAGGGGACAAGATGTGCGGGTTGGCCAACCTCCACCTAGCAGGCGTTATAATCAACAGCTCTTTCTCCTCCCTTCAATATTTTTATTCTGGTCGATATGCATGGTACATCATCCATCGGCCATAAAAAAAAAAAAAAAATAGTATTCTGACTGTAATGTATTTTTGTTCTTGTATTTTTAGTTTGTTTTAATTATTTAATAAGAAGTTGACACTAACACTTGCGTATTGTTTGTTAGATTCGCAACAACAGAAGTTGAGGAAAAAATCATCGGAGAATCATCAGCAGTGTACTTATGTACGTTTTCGTTCTCCCTCAAACAAACGAGCGCGGTTTGGTTGAGAATCAATCGTCTTGCCCAGGCATTTGTGAATACTCATACTTAATTTCGTGTTGATACGTTCAAACAATCTTCCTCCTCTGATTCTCCCTTTTGAGGTCGAAAAACATGAAATTCCGGTAGAAACTCAACGTCGAATTTCTGGCCGATTACATAAAGCATAACCTATCATAATGCTATTAGAGCAATAATGGTGTGAACACGGCACATGTTTTCCTTCAATTCACTTCCACACCTGTACGAAATATCTAAATTGAACAAAGAATTTCTAGCCGATTAGATAAGCATATTGATTTTCAGTCAAATGGGCCAAAGGGAAGGTGGGAATATGGGATGGGAGGGCTTAACCACAAAACCCTAACAACTGCCGATGTAATAAATATATCGACGACTTCAACTATCGATTGTTAACCCGGTCGATTGGTTGATTAATTTGGGCTGGGGAAGTACATTGCCGAAGATTCACCGACGACTTTTTGTTGTCATTTTTTATGAATGAAACGCGTTAGACTGTCTTCTTGAATGAAAAGAAGGATAAGCGTGAGGTGGTGGTTAGAGACCCAACGGCGGCACAGTCTGCATACACCTGTCCTCTGCAACTCTCCCAGACTGGAGGATACTGTCGGCTACCAATTATTACCTCCCTTTTCACCCTTCACCACCCAAAACTGTCCTTATAAGGACTAACAAGAATCTGACTATCTGCAAGGCACTAACTCAGAGGAGGCTCCCGGTCTTATCTACCCTCTGGCGGTGGATTTACACACAATGTCACTTGTTAAAGAACACGGAGGGCGTCCAGCGCTTCTTCCTCCTTCATGTCTCCTTAGATTCTTCACCAATGTCTTATCTTTATGGGCTGGTCAACTGCCTCCATCATTAGCGCCTTCACAAATAGATAAACTCTATATTTCTGGGTTGAGCTAGATGCATCTTGAAATTAGGCCGCTCTATTCGAAATAATTGTGATCTTTGGATGGTTTTGCTTGAAAACCGTGCATCAGACGGGTGAAATACGCTGAAGCAAAATCAAAGCCCATCAAAGTTTATACATTGCCGGTAATTCACTTTTTTTACATTTCCAGCTATACGAAGTATAGGGGAAGTTATGGCAAAATTTCATGCGGAGTTTTCAACGGAATTTCATGTTTTCCGACCTACAGATTCCAAATATGAAAAACAAATTACTTCTGTCGGTGTCTATAACTCACAATAGAATGAATGTATCGGCGGGAAATTTAATAAAATATATGTGAGTCCAGCACCCTCTAACGACGACACCGTTTTCAGCCACATTGACCAAAGTGAAGGGGGATTAACATAGAAAGTCTAGTAACTGCCCGATGAATCGATGTATCGATACGGAATTTCATATGATAATTCAAAACCCTATAAGGATGACACATTATTTTTCAGCTGCATCGGCAGAAGAGAAGGGGGCACAAATAAAAACCCCAATAACAATGAATGTATGTGTTGCTTGTTCCACTTTGTGTAAGGTAGTGGCTTGTGATGACACTGAGATGAACTGGGCTGGACTGGCCACTCTCTGATAGAGAGCTCTGGGTCAGGCCGCCTCACTCAGTGTCTCCTGAGACAGAAACGCTAATCCCCATATTAGTCGATGCGTTAAAAAGAAAAAGGATGTAACTATATGAAATTTCGAATCTGTCAAATTTCAGCGATATCGGCCGAAGGGAAGGGGGCTCAATTAAAAAAACCGATTAACTGAATTTATAGACTTAAAATGTAGTATGAGATCGATTTTTGGAGACTAAGGCCAACCTCACATTAGGCAATTCCGAGGCGACGCGTCTGGTACTCAAGTATCAGCCATTTGAGTTGCCTGTGGGTATGATACCCGTAGCCAACTTTTCTCCTCACACTGAGGATACTGTGCAGCGACTAGGATCTCTTCAGTCTCCATCTAGCAGTGGCGAGAAGCTGAGTTGTTCACCGTGTCAAGTGAAGATTCTTCAAGTGATGAAGATGTCGTTGTGTCTTATTATTATTATTATAGAAAAAGGAAAATCCGAAGTTATGGCGCCACCCTTAGATCGAAAGGAATGTTAACTGTTTGTTGGTGCTAAAGAGCTCGAAAAGTCGGATTCCAAGTTCGTATCATTCTACCGAATGACGAAAGAATCATTCCTACACTTGATTGGCATTGTTTCTCCATCCATAAGACAGAGGAACACACCAATGCGGGAATGTGTGAGTGCAGAAGAGTGTATTCACTAGCCATTGCGAGGCGATGCAGGAGACTCAAGGGACGGGCGACCTTCCCAGCAGGTCGCTTGAAACTGGTAGGATACTCGTCTCCTGGGAGTGGCGTCGTTTGTGTCTCCCCACCACTCAACATAGGAAGTGACTGCTAAGATACCCTCAAGATATTTGAGTATCGGTCGCGTCGCTTCGGAATTGCCTAATGTGAGGTTGGCCTACGAGAATAGTTAATTGATAAATTCTTTCTGGGGAAGTACATAGACGGTGATTCATCGGACATTTTTTTTTTTGGTATTTCCTCTTAAACTATTAATGATACGAATTAATATACCGGATACCACGGATAAAGCAAACTCACGGTTAACCCAAAGGTTAAAGTAAACATGATTGTTTTCCTTTAAATATCGGTTAATGAGGTTAAACAGCGAGAACCACTTCATTAATAGAACCTAACTCTTACTAGAAACTTACTGGATTCTTATTCCACTTTTTTTCCTCACACATTCCAGCGAGATGGAAAGTATGGTCACGCAACTCTTCATCGGATAATTACCCCAATTATTGTTTCATTTCTGGTAAGGAGGGCTTTCTTTATTTACATGAGGTTGCTCTCAAGTATTTTATCGATTAAACATTTTTTACTTCCCAAACTATACGAAGTATAGAGCAAGTTACGTAATTGGTCAACAATTTGATGTCGAGTTTTCAACGGAATTTCTTGTTTTCGACCACTGATTCCAAAGATGAAAAATAAATTGCTTTAAACTTTCTGTGAAAACGATAACTACCAATAGAAAGAATAAGTGTATCCAGAACCATCCAAGGACGTCACTTTCAGACAAAACGACTGAAGGGGAGGGGGATTAGGGGGGGGGAGTAGTATCTTACTCATCACAAGTGCCAGAATCTAATCAGATCTAAGTTAGCACATGTGACACATTCAGTCACAAGTCACAGTTATACATGCCAGGGTTTCAACTACGAGGTCATAACGCCTACTACCAGAGCGCTCTTTTGTTGCTCCTGTGAGCATGAGCCCATGTGGGAATCCTGAATGCCAATATTGTTACTTACTTTATTAGCACATAGAATTTTTAACTTTACTATTTACTAAAAGATAGGTTTTGTATACTGTCTAATGATGAGAGTAACCTCGAAAGCCGGCTAGCCTAGTGCTTTCAAGGTAAGGATATAAGCAATGGATGCTTAGGTCCCTATATGTATACCATGCCACCCAGTGTATATAACCATGGTGGTATAAGAAGACAGCCGTGTTCCCCCGATAGACAGGGAGGCAGCACTGTCTGTCCTCGCTCCAGGCCAACACTAGCCACGTTCCTCCATGTCTCAGACAGACGACTCACCTTAAATAAACCATCCAACCTAATCTGAGATGTATGCAAATCCAAAGTCGTCCAGACATGGATACCCCAACGTGGTGACACACCGGTACTATACATTCCCAGATCGATTTATTTCTAATCTAAGTCTTCATAATTCTCCTAAAGCCATGTCCAACTTCGAACAAATTGATACTTAACATTTTTGCAGAGATATTGTGAAACACTTGATAAAAATAAAGAAAACGTATGTTTTAAAAAAAATATTGTCTATTTCACAAATAATATATAATATGGGAGTACTTTCGGTATTGCTACCATCTTCAGCCACGACTTGACAAATTAAAGCCTTTCAACAATTTGGCCTGAAAGTCAACAGGTCCGTATAGAGTTCTGGATACAAGTATATAATTTCGTGTCGATATATTCATTCCATCTGGAGTCAACATGTTCACAGACGAACACACACAAATACATACATAATTCCCCCCCTTCTTTAATTCAGGGGGCCGCAAAACATGAATTTTCGATGAAAACTCAACTAGCTTCATGTTTTATATATTCATGAACGTTTTCAACTGAGATCCCACAGTCACTATCCTATATATTCATGAACGTTTTCAACTGAGATCCCACAGTCCCTATCCTATATATTCATGAACGTTTTCAACTGAGATCCCACAGTCCCTATCCTATATATTCATGAACGTTTTCAACTGAGATCCCACAGTCCCTATCCTATATATTCATGAACGTTTTCAACTGAGATCCCACAGTCCCTATCCTATATATTCATGAACGTTTTCAACTGAGATCCCACAGTTCCTATCCTATAAGCGACTTCAAAAAAATATTTTTTTTTTCACCTCAGTTTCATGCTTTCTCATACGATTCGCCACTTTAAATATGACGTATTGTAACGAAATATTGAAAACTATTTTCTCATCACATTTTCGACCGTTTTTTTTTTTTTTTTTTTTTTTTTTTTTTTTTTTTTTTTTTTTTTTTTTTTTTTTTTTTTCAAAATTCCCGAAACAAATATTAAGTCCTTTAATTTGAAGAGAAGTTTTTTTTTTTGTTTTTTTTGATTTTAGTAATTTTTTTTGACCTCTTCATATGTTAAGGAGAGGGGGAAATTTAAAATTTTCCTTATTCCCCCCTTTCATGGCTACACATCCTATTGATGCAGGATGTAGTGGGTGTGGTCCTGGGTCCGCTCTATTATACACACTGTACTCAATATGCACTCTCGTTAAACACCGCCAACACACTCCCATATGGACCATAAAACTCAACTTCCCCCCTCATGCACTTTTTGTATCCCCCCCCCCCCCCCCCCCCCTTCCTCACCCCCAACCTTCTGCAGACACCTTTTCTTTTCACTCAAGAGAATACAAAAAAGATCACCTAAAAAAGTTGCACACGATGACACTTGATTTACAATCTTATACCCAGTGAAATTTCCTTACAAGACAATTAAACTGGTAAGAGTTTTTCATTGGATAAAATTTACATACTGCGTAGAACCAATAATTGTCAATTTGTTTACGATGGTATAAACTGATTAGTTTATTATTGTTTGTGGGGGGGGGGGGGGGGGGGGGGGGGGGAGGGGGGATATCATTTCAACGGCACTTCGCTGGACCAGCCTCCCTCGGAGGACCTGTTTGAGGAGTTCGGAGGCGATTCAACAATAACCATCCATTTTCAAATTCACGATCAGCTCCTTATAATAAAATAGAAGAGAGCCTTTCTTCCAATTAAGTATAAATATATTATTATAATACAAGAATATAATATTGAAGATATTAAAGTATAGTGTATTATAAGAAATATACTAAAGGTTGAAAATAAACTTAAAAAAAAAAAGTTTGTATTTTAGTGGCAGCTATAAACAGAGCACATGGACCACTCCCATAATTTTTTTGGCGCAGCGCGAAAACAAAAAATTTAATTGGAGAGTGAGACATAAAGTTGAAGAGTTGTGAGGGCATGTTGTGGAGCCGAGATGGGACAGACAAACTTTTTCAGAAAATATTTTTAAAAAAATAATAATTTTGGAGCACTTGCCGTAATGCTCTATGTACCCCGAACCCGTGAATAAAGTGCCCCCCCCCCCCCCCCCCCCCTTTCTCAACCCTTACCTTTACTACTTTACACTGTACCCTGATGCTTTAAGAGTTATTTATACTTTTTATTATTTGTATATTTTGTTAATCTATAATAGATGAACCACTGATGATGACGCTGTTGCGTCGAAAACCGATTCTGGTCTAAAATAAAACAATGGGAAGACAACATATTTAATTTCTTTGAGAAATCTCGTCCCACAACATCTTACTATCACATACGAAAGGGGATAGACGAAATAAGTATACAAGGCGAGGGTGGATGGCAGAGTTGGAAGGGGTCGACCTCAGCGAACGTACCTCAATCAGATTGAGGACGTTTTTAGCAAAGGCCAGCTTAGGAGTACCCTGATTAAGTTAATAACAATGTAACTACCTATATAGTTTAAGTTTAAAAAAATTGGCTCTCAAAAGAAATTTCAATCGTTGAACTGTTGATATTTGGCTCTGTTGACTAATGAGTTTGCCGACCACTGACCTAGGGTAAGGGGGTCTTTAACGAGTACCTGACATCGAACAGGCTCGGGACCATCGCTTAAAGTCCCATCTAAAGGACGGCGTGCTCAAGGTTTTTTTTACCTCCCAGATAAAAAATCCTCTTTGGCTCTGTTGACTAATGAGTTTGCCGACCACTGACCTAGGTGAATAGGACTCCCATAGTAGATGGCCACCAGAGCGATGAAAGAGCGGTAGTTAGTAGGCGATATGACCTCGTAGTTAAAAACCCCGACATGGATTACAGAAACTAACTAAAGCCGAGCAACGGCTGGTGAACCTGCTAGTAAATGTAGCAAAGTGATGAGAGCCAATTAATGGAGCTGTGTTCGAGAGATGTTTCGAGGACGCCCAGTCCCTAATTTCTTTCTCAATTTTATATTTCAATTAATTACTGTTTCGAAAATATAATCAAAAATAAAATAATGGCGTATTGTGACATTTGACAAAGTATGTAATTATGTACAACATTCAAAAGCACTTAGCGTTCTACTACCGCCATATTTCGATGAACCAATGCTCCCCCGATCAGGGTTTAGGAGAGATGTTAGTTCGCACAACATCCCAACTCGAATTCCGATACTTTTCAAAATTTACACAAATAAGAAAACGTAAAAAGGAAAATGAATTTGATGAACAAACAACCAGTAGTTCACAGAATTTGTACGTTCGAAGTAAAACTTTTTTTTACATTATCGACAATAGCAATAACATATAGGTACCTCAAACATATACGTAAACAAATTTAAACTAAGATTTATTGCAATACTTCCTGAGTGGATTCTAGAGACCAAAATAAGAATAAAAACTTCCTATAAACGTCCGCAAAAAGCTTCCTTCATGGTAAAAAAAAAAAAAGGTCAAGTGCAAACTATAGTTATACTTATACTGTACTTGCAAAATTAGTGTTCCGTGCCATCAGCCCCCACTTAAATTAATAACAGTTAAACCTATGGTTCAGTAGTTATAAGGAAATTAACAATTCAATTGTTTATAACTATTAAGTGCGCTAGAATTTTTCAATTCTGATAATTTTGGCCCAACCTACACCTGATTCTCAATGTTTATGATTTTTCCAGATTTTTCTGAGCGATCCTTTTGGTGATAAGGGTGAGGGACAAACATTTTTAAGCGTTTTTCCCGAAAAATTAAAAAAAAAATTGCATAAAAAAATACATCATATATATTGTTGAATTTGTGCTTCAATAAGCTTTCATTTGACACCCTCCCGATGCCATTGAAATTTTTTTTTTTTCCATTTCCCAATTTACCCCCTGAAATAATTCTTCAGAATCATTGTCCAGTCTATAATTGGGCCACCACACTCTTCTCTGTGCTAAATTTCAAATTTTTACATCAAATATTTTCAGAAAAAATTAATTGCCTGTGACAGTTGGACGGATGGAACATGAAGTGATTCCGTAAGTGCTCCGTTTTGCTAATTTTGGCATGAAACACTCATCTTCGGAATTAGGGGATGGGAAAAAATAAAATTCGTAAATGAAAACTCTTATTTAGTGCTATCAACAAGCTCGTGTGCTCTCAAAAAGCTCATGTGCTCTCAACAAGCTCATGTGCTCTCAACAAGCTCATGTGCTCTCAACAAGCTCATGTGCTCTCAACAAGCTCATGTGCTCTCAACAAGCTCATGTGCTCTCAACAAGCTCATGTGCTCTCAACAAGCTCATGTGCTCTCAACAAGCTCATGTGCTCTCAACAAGCTCATGTGCTCTCAACAAGCTCATGTGCTCTCAACAAGCTCATGTGCTCTCAACAAGCTCATGTGCTCTCAACAAGCTCGTGTGCTCTCAAAAAGCTCATGTGCTCTCAACAAGCTCATGTGCTCTCAACAAGCTCATGTGCTCTCAACAAGCTCATGTGCTCTCAACAAGCTCATGTGCTCTCAACAAGCTCATGTGCTCTCAACAAGCTCATGTGCTCTCAACAAGCTCATGTGCTCTCAACAAGCTCATGTGCTCTCAACAAGCTCATGTGCTCTCAACAAGCTCATGTGCTCTCAACAAGCTCATGTGCTCTCAACTTCCGTCCGAGTTTGGCCGAAAACTACGTAACTTCGCTATTAGAAATGATATGTGAACGAATTTTGAAATCTTGGGCTTGTTGAGTTTACTCCGAAATTTCATATTTTTCGAACCCGTCATCATTCCAAAAATTAAAAATAAATTTACTGCCTGCCTGTGTGCTAACACGAAAACTGCCGACAGATCGAATATATGTATATTACGAAACTCATAAGGACGACATCTATGTATTTTCAGAAAAATCGGCTAAAGGGAAGGGGGGGGGGGGTGGATTAGGGGTAGCTCAAAACAAAAATCTCAATAACTGCTATAGTAATGTATTTACCGACAGAACATTTTAGCCATCGATTTCCAGTCGAATCGACCAAAGGGACTTGGGAGTTTGAGGTTTATAATCAAAAACGCTAATAACTGTCGGGGATTCAGCGACGACTTTTTGCATGAATTCAAAACTTCTGGACCTCCCTGTGATAAGTAATTAATAAGGTTTAGGTTAGGTTTTATGTTTTATGACTCATGCCCGGGCTTTAACTACGAGGTCATATCGCCTACTACCAAAGCGCTCTTTCGTCACTCTGGTGGACATGAGCCCGACTCTACTGTGGGAGTCCTAAATTTTGCCTACCCTAAATTTTTATTCATCTAGGGTAGGGGTCTTTAACGAGTACCTGACATCGTACAGGCTCGGGACCATCGCTTAACGTCCCAACCGAAGGACGGCGTTCTTAAGTTTATTTTACCTCCCAGATAAAATAAACTAAGGGCCTCGGTCGGGTTACGAACCCACGACCTTGAGCTCAGAAGTCAAGCACGCATACCACTGAGCTTGAGCTCAGAAGTCAAGCACGCATACCACTGAGCATGAGCTCAGAAGTCAAGCACGCATACCACTGAGCTTGAGCTCAGAAGTCAAGCACGCTTACCACTGAGCTTGAGCTCAGAAGTCAAGCACGCATACCACTGAGCTTGAGCTCAGAAGTCAAGCACGCATACCACTGAGCTTGAGCTCAGAAGTCAAGCACGCATACCACTGAGCTTGAGCTCAGAAGTCAAGCACGCTGACCACTGAGCTACCGGCGCCCTCGAAGTAATTAATAATTAGTATTGATTATTATTAAGAATCTGTGATGACAATTAAAAAAATAATTACAAATATAAATTAGACTAGGAACACACGTAAGGTTGAACATTACCTTTGTCGTGACAATGTGTAAGTTTGAGAGCGAACCCCGGTGGAAAACTTCATTGGAAGCGGAGGATGCTGGATGTCGAACGCACAGGACACTTGCGACCAGATCCGCACTGTACTGCACTCGAACACAGACACTGGGCGACTGAGGAGCGAAGAGGCCCCCAGGGAAGCCAGCAGGGCGGAGCCCCGACAGTCTCCGGAGTAACCCGAGCTAGTCTCGGCCCACTTTCATTCTCTTAAAGGCGCCTTCAGCACACTCTTCTTTCTTGTTTTTCGCCCTCTTTGTTTTAAAGGACACCAGCGATCCCCAACTTTTTACATCCCCGTAGTATGAAGTATAAGGGAAGTTTTGTAAACACACAAATTTGATGTTGCGCTTTCCCCGTAAGGGGCCATTCATAAATTACGTAAGGCTTTTTTAAAGCTAATTTGACCCCCCCCCCCCCCACCCCCCCCACCCCCTATTGTAAGATACCATAAGATTTCAACACCCCCCTACCCCTTCATAAGAAATTTTCGTAAGAAATGATCGTATTGATAAAATAAAAGACAGTTTGATTAAAAAATATTATTTATTGCAATTTTACTTCGATTAATTGTCTTAACGTTTTCATTGCTGCATTAAATTACTTCAAATAAAATATATAAATAGCATCAAGCAATAGGGAAATCCCTAGTCAGCAAGACAATAGAATAAAAAAATGTCTAGAAGTACTGAGACCATATGGTTTGTGTAGGATTCAACACTGAATTTGAGAACTAAGTACAGACGGCGCTATCCAATAGCGCCATTTCTTAGCGCGAAAGTAGTAGATTTTAAATTCAAAAACTTACATAAGATCAAATTCTTCACCCCCCTCCCCTATAGTAATAATTAGTAATATTGAGCTTATACCCCCCCTCCCCCCCCCTTCCTCCCTAAATGCCTTACGTAATTTATGAATTCACAGACAGACAGGAATTCGAAAAACATAAAATTTGGGTGGAAACTCAACATGGAATTTTTGATCGATTACCTCGGCAAGTTAGAAAACCTGCTCTCTTAAATAATTTAGTTACCCAATTTTCCTGTAGAGTTCAGCTAGAAAATTCAATACTCATTGACAATAAAAGAAAATCTAGCCCATAAATAGTGTTCTTCGTATTGAAACTGTTTTTCTGCTCTTCTGATAAATTAACCTTTCTGGAGATGTCATACAAATAAAAAACATTGTCTTCCTACTGACTTAAATAGAATTGGGTTTCAACGCAAATGCGTCACTATCAGTGGCATATCCTACCCGTATAGTGTGCTGTTTAAAAACCACTTTCTGGAGATAGTCGGGTTTGTTCCCAATACCCCCAAATGGGGGGGTCAACGGACAGATTGACTGTGATGCAGTGTGCAGTGTTGTACAGTAGAGCTGCAACGAGGTCAGGGCTGGAATACACCCACCGCCCTTCTAACACTGCTCCAGCAAATAGAGCAATTATGCAACACAAGCTGTACCTTGGCTCAGTGGTCAGAGTGACTGGCTTGGTGTCCCGATCCGCTCCACCCCTAGGTATACAATACTCACGAGCAGAGGTTCCCCGAGACTTACCACGAGCCACTGAATCCCTTTTAGGTAATCAATCACTTAGATCTGATTGATAGAATTCTTGATGCCCCCCCCCCCCCCCCCCCACATAGAAATTGTTCTGGAGCCGCCCCCGACTTATATAATAGGGTCGCTGATCCCTCATACTCGAGATCGTCCAGTCTTTAGGGGTATGTATCACGTGATTGGATGTATTCCAATGTTTGGTATATCTGTGTCGTAATGTTGGTTTCCCAATGGTTTCCTCGGCTGGTCGTGATACTCTCTTTGTGGGACCCTGTCTACAGGGTACTTGGACTAACATCACCTCACCAGTTAGATAGCGGATCGTCAAGGGAACCCTTACAACGAGTGTCAGTGTTATCTTGATGTTTAGGGAACTTACTTAATTGTAGCAGCAAACCAATAGTCTTATTCAGGGACTTATATAATAATGTTATTCGGCTGATTTCGTTGAAAATCGAAAGGCGTCGACTTTATGTGGTTTCGAATTAACATATAAAATTTCATGTCGACGTATTCATACTATCGGGAGTTATCGATTAGAGATTACAAACACACAAGATAGGAGTTTTATATTTTTATTTTCGAAATCTGTTGGAAAACATGAAATTGCGGTGAATATCGATTTTCTGATCGATTATATAAATTGATTGTTATAACTGGGGATGCAAAGAAGACCTGTTGAGCGGCAACCCTTGCTGAGAGTCCCTTCAGGATCTGATAAACCGTGAGACATGCTTCCCATTGTGCCTCATGGCCCAGGAAGTAGCTAGAAAAAACGAGCCTTGTAACTGTGGCGAGGCAGCCAGGATATATAAATAGATAGATAGTCTTTTAACCGGACAGGAAGATGCAAATCTGCTGGAAACGGAAGTGGCGGATCTATGTTACCTAGGGCTGGGACAGATAATGAGAGGTGTCCTGTCCTTGTGGAAACTGGGTCGTGGGACGACAATATGGGGTGCGGGCCGTTGGGAGCACGGAACCTGACACCAACCTAGCCCAGGGTGGGGTACACACATGAGACATAGACATAGACAAGTATAGAGCAAGTTATGTAATCGATAAGAAATTCCATGTTGAATTTTCACCGGAATTTTATGTCTTCCGATACACTGATTCAAAAAATGAAAAAAAAAAGTTGTCTTTCTGTCTGTGAACACGTTGACTCTCGACAGAATGATTAATATAAATTTATATACAAAAATAATCAATTTTGTTTTTAGTTAGTCAAATTATTTTTTATTTTAATTAATATTTTAATTTAATATTTAAAATACGACTAGCCAGCTTTCAGAAAATTTCAAATTCTTGATTTCTTCTTAAATTTAATTTAATTCTATAATTGAGGGGGTTAGAAGGAAAGGGATGTAAGTGACAAACATGTAATTTCGAGATAATTACCTTCAAAGTTATAGTAACACCGTAAATTCAGGTATTACCCAGGTATTTTCCACTAGTATAAGCATTACTGGTACTAACAATCGTTCTGATCATTAGCCAGTAGTCAGGGTAGGTGTCAAGGAAGATGGTGACACACATATCTCAATTTCAGCAGATTTGTCACTTACATCCGTTTGCTTCTAACCCCCTCAATTATTGTTGAATGACCTCGTAGGTGGCCTGAAGATACCCTTATCTTCCTGTATGATGTAATAAATTATATATAAATACAGTACATTATACTGTATATATTTTCAGGTGATTTACCCTAGAAATGATCAGTCTCTGTGTGTGTCCCCTAACAAGATAACTCCCGATAGAATGAATGTATCGAAATTAAACTTTATATGTACATATATACAGAACCCCATAATGATGACCCCTGTTGGTTTTCAGTCAAATCCGAAAAAGAAGGTGGGGTTAGGGTGGGGGCTTAACTCAAACACTCAAAAAACATCGCCAGTTATTAGAGTTTTTGGGTTAAGCTAGATTATTGAATGTATCGACATGACATTTCATATTTAAATTAAGAACTCCACAAGAGTGGCACTATTTTTTTTTTCAAGGGCTCGACTCAAAACCCTCAATAATTGTCGATGTATAATTAATATATCGATCAATAATCAACTATTGATTTTTATTCCAATTGTTTTTGGAGGGAGGGCGAAGAATTAATTGATTAATTCGTTCTAAAAAATTATATTGCCGGTGATTCACCGACAACTATTTTTCTAGTTCTCAGTTTTAGTTACTCGAACAAGTTACAGGAACCTCGCCTTAAAGTTTCCAATATAGGGCGAGTGAAATATGGCACTTACTCAGGTGTGAAATAGCAGCTAACATAACATCCTCTACGCTGAATAAACAAGAATTGGAAAAAAATAATTTTATATAAAGTAACATAACAGAACACGAGTGCTACCTGTCTGTCGATTTTATTAGATTCTGTTTAGCATAAGCTTGAAACGATACGAAACAGAATGCCCACATAGCGTAGTTAACATTGAATCAACGTTCAAATATCGTAAAGTAAATCGTAAAAATAAATGATAAAAATGAAAACATAAAGAAAAATAAAATAAAGTAGACTAAGGTGAAATAATGAACGATAATTGGTAAGAGAACAGAATAAATCACACCCACAAGATGTAGGGAAACAGGAGGTACAGCGCTCCTGGGAGCCAAGGCTGACACTTTATAGCCAGAGCTACCTTGATAATTAAATACATTATACATACGATACTGTCTATTAACATATGTATTCATAAAAATTAAACAGCAACATTAATTGTCAGTAAAAAATGGAGTAGGATAGGAAAATATCAATGAATGACATGTGTTCACTTATCTGGTACATATGTAGCCTTAGCTAACCAGGGATACGTAGAAGTAAGGCAAGAAGTGGCGGTGAATCATCGGCAATGAACTTCCCCAACCCAAATCAATCAACTAAGTGTCGTAAGGAACTTCGGAATCTTCACAGTAAATTTCGTACTGATACATTTTTTACATCGATAGTTATTAGGCCTTTGAGTTGAGCTCCCGACTCTGTTGTGGAGTTTTGTTTTTTAATTTTTTTTTTTTTTTTTTTTTTTGTGGCCTTATTTACGATGCATAATAGCCATGACTCTTATAACAGTGTTTTACCTAGTTATTTACAACATCCATGGCCCCCGGGAGGGAGTTCTATCTATGAAATAAAACTCACTTCCGGACGGGATTCGAACCCGCATACCATGGTGAAACCATACGACCACATCCCTACGCTCTAGCCTGCACGGCCACCATGGCTCCCAATGGTTTTGTCCTTATCGGGTTCTGGAACTGTCATTACATAGAAAGATTTTGAATACAACCCCCATCTGGTCTCTCCCCTTTGCGTTGTCTTCCTTACGACGTTCCAGATTCATTCTATGGGAGTTATCGTGTTCACAGACGAATAGGATATATATACGGCCCACGTGGGCCATTTTTGAACTAGGTAAATAAGGTTGCTACAAATGAAATTTCCCGAAAATCCGATCAACAGTTAAAGAACCCTTCAACATACAGTATTTATTTATTAATATTTTTAGTTTTATTAAATCTTCCTTGGGAATTAATTAAAAATAATTGTACATTTGCGAAAACCAAGGAAAAACTGAACCATCCAGAAACTTAGTTGAACAAATTTCCACCAGAGTGCAGCCTAGGGAACCCAAGGACGCTGCCCTCAGTTATCCTCGCCTTAACAAGAACAAAATAATATTTATTTATTTCCACTAAAACATAACATGGTAATAGGATACGTCATAAAATGTATACATTAAGGTAGCTTATAAATTAGGTATATAGTTAGTGTGACTCAAGCCGGAGCTTTAACGGTCATATCGCCTACTACCAGAGAGCTCTTTCGTCACTATAGTGGACATGAGCCTGTTTCTACTGTGGGAGTTCTAAATTTCGTCAATCCAGGTTTATTTACCTAGTGAAAGGGGTCTTTAACGAGTATCTGACATCATACATACCATCGCTTAACGTCCCATTCGAAGTCCGGCATGGTCGAAGTTTTTTCACCTACCTGTTTAAAAAGACCTACGTGCCTTGGCCGGGTTTCGAACTCGCGATCTTGAGCTCAGTGGAGAGGCACGCTACCTCTGAGCAACCGGTGTCCTCTAATTTCGGTACAAAAACAGGTATTAGGATTGAAGATACTTGTGATTAGTAATAACATGACTAGCAAAAAAAAAGAAATGAAATGGATGACATTAATAAACAAATACCTACTAGAAAATAAATTAGTACAAAAATAATAGTATGCACTAGTAAATACAGTAGACACAGTTTTTTATTTTATTTAATTATGACAAATATTTTTTTATAATTCTTCCGGAAGTGGCTTTTTCACTACGATAATTCGGGACGGTCTTACATCTCTTGCTCAGGTCACAATGTGTGAAATATAGAAAAGAAAAGAAAAAAATAATAATATCAATAAAAATAAAAACAGTTGAGTGTCCGCTAACGGTGAGGTTGTAGCTAGACCCGACCTCAGGGTCCTGAGCTTCCCACACCCATGGCGGGTCTACGGAGGCTAGGATCTTATGAAGTTGAGATACCCAGCTTGCAGCTGAATGCCAGGAAGTACTGGAGAGACCCGACCTCAGGGTCCTGAGCTTCCCACATCCATGGCGGGTCTACGGAGGCTAGGATCTTATGAAGTTGAGATACCCAGCTTGCAGCTGAATGCCAGGAAGTACTGGAGAGACCCGACCTCAGGGTCCTGAGCTTCCCACACCCATGGCGGGTCTACGGAGGCTAGGATCTTATGAAGTTGAGATACCCAGCTTGCAGCTGAATGCCACGAAGTACTAGACTGACCCGACCTCAGGGTCCTGAGCTTCCCACACCCATGGCGGGTCTACGGAGGCTAGGATCTTATGAAGTTGAGATACCCAGCTTGCAGCTGAATGCCAGGAAGTAATAGAGTGACCCGACCTCAGGGTCCTGAGCTGCCCACACCCATGGCGGGTCTACGGAATCTAGGATCTTATGAAGTTGAGATAGATCCGAGGGCTGCTTGGTAAGGTACCTGTCGCCCGGCAATTCGCCCAACTCGCTCACCGTTCTTCTAGAGGTTCCCGATGTCTGTTCATAACAGTGAATGAGTATTGATAAAAGCTTCGAAACTGCAAGAGATACCCGTATGTGGATTTCCAGGGCAACGCCAAGTAACTCAACTAGTTTTTACAATATATATTCGTGAAGGCTTCAAGAGATTTATTTATTTTTTATTTTGTGGATCTGTTACATATGTAGGCCCCCCGGTGGGCCTAGCCCCCAAACAACTCATCTACCGTTAGACTAGATGAACGATATACATCTGTGAAGGAGCAGAGCGGTGGGAGAGGAGTGTTCCATCATAGGAGGCCTGTCGCCTAGCAGGCTCAGGCTCCACCCATCATAGGAGGTCTGTCGTCTAGCAGGCTCCACCCATCATAAGACCTAGGCCACTTTGTCCTCCCAGTCACAGTGACCTTTATAATACCACACTTCATCTTACTTTAGGTTTGTTTTTGTCAGGAGAAAGTGAAGTCTCCATGTTATTGGACAAAAGCAGAGTTACACTTATATATCTATTAGTAGAGCGTATGAATGCTACAGTAGAGGCCACAAGTTAAATGTATTGAGCGGTGGGGGAAAGGGAGCGTGGTGGGGGAGAGCAACTTGCCGATATTTCTCCACAGATAATCTTATCACCGAGATTGAAAATTAAACCAAGATACAAAATAAAACAAGTTAACAGTTATTCTCTGAAAAAAGAAATATATATAGTTAGTTATCTATTATGCAGGGTGACTGGTAACTGGTGTGAAAAACCTAAAGACGTAGGAAACAATAACAAGAAGAGTAATTATAGTTTTATCAAAAATTTAATGAAATTTCAAACGAGTAACCATCGCGTCAAAACCTAACGATCAACCATAGATCCTCATCCCTAGTTCAAACCCGGCTGAGGACTTTAAGTGTTTTTTTTTAATCTGGGAGGTAACAAAGCCTTGAGCATGCCGTCCTTCAGAAGCCGTCCTAACCTAACTGGGGCAGGTTGGTTTTTTCCCGAAATTTCTTCCAGAGGTGTCAACTCTTTGTTTCCCTTCTTCGGGTCACTATGAACCTGGATAGGCAAAATGTAGGACTCCCAGAGTAGGGCTAACCAGGGAAGAAGCTAAGGTACCCACCAGCCCAGCCCACCCAGTACGTCTCCGTGGGAATGTAGACGAGTGAGGTATCCTCATTACATCACACGTGATACACATCCTGATGTACGTGCAGCAGTGTGCAAGAAGCCTTGTCCACATACGGCGGGGGGGGAGGGGGGGGGGGGGGACAAAAAACATTTCCCACATCACGAACGAGCTGTACAGTGACATCCTGCCAGTTATTTAAACATAGTACAGGGAAATCTCTACTTATGAATAACTCCTTTAACTGACAATATTCTAAGGTCCTCCTGAATGAATAATAATGCATTAGGCACTCTCTTGGGCGGACTTACATCGAACTGCTGGTTTTCAGTGATTTTGAGACATTAGAACCCGGCCCCTTCGGCATGAATTTCAGTTTCATTCATAATTATAAAAATATAATATAGAATTACCTAATCTAGGATTTGTTTTTCAAAATTGTTATTTATGCCACAGACATTACTTTTTACCCATTTTTTTCAGCTAAATCAGCAGGAGAAGAGGAGGGCTTCGGAGGAGAGAAAAAGGCAAGGAGAGCCGGTGATTCACAGGCGAATTTTTTGGATTAAGTTGCTAATTCCAGTATTAAAGCCACGTAATTGCAAAGCCTACTTCGGAGGGAGGAGGGAGTGGGTGCTTGCTTCGCTTCAGGCGATCGTTTTGGTATCTTAAATGTTGTCTACCCAAGTTTATTATTTATGAGTGCGGATCTTTAACGACTACCTGACATCGTACAGGCTCGGGACCATCGCTTTAAGTCCCACCCAAATGACGGCGTGCTCAATGTTTTTTTCACCCCCCAGATAAAAAACGGAAAGGCCTCGGCATTGTTTCGAACCCGCGATCTTCATCTCAGTAGGCTAGCACGCTACCGGGACCCTCTAAATTTGTGATAATTACTAGATGAATTAAGTAGACACAAAAAGAAAAAAAAACTTCAAATGATACCCTTTTTAACCTGAGTCACGAATACCCCAGAAGTGAGAACCGAGTGGGGAGGGGGGCGCCAATTTGAAGGCCTCGCACCGGGCGCCATTTTACCTAAGTCCGCTCCTGTCAGGCAACATGTTCAAGTACCCAAGATGACATGACGTGTGGGCCTAATAGCTTCACCTCTTTCATCTCTTAATCTCCTGACCCACATTGTCAGACTAAATTGTGTTCTCTCTCGTATTATAAGGTCGACTTAACATTTCAGAGTTAAGTTGTCAGAAAAATTGTGACGGACTAAACTAAGAATTCAAAAGAGATTAACGAACGTCGCGAATGACATAGGATAGCTGTGCCTGCAGCCATCATTAAACAAGACACTAGCTCTGTTACCCGCCGTTCAATGAGTGCAAATACGTTAATATCCATATTAAATATCTACATTGAATATTAGCAGTAAATATACAGTAGAGAAGCTGACAGTAATTTTACTGGAGAGAAACAGTCGACAGAGAGAAGGAAGTACACATATAGCTTGGAGAGGGCGCCGCTAGCTCAGTGGTATGCGTGCTTGTCTTCTGAGCTCAAGATCGTGGGTTCGAACCCGACCGAGGTCCTTAGTTTATTTTATCTGGTAGGTAAAATAAACTTAAGCACGCCTTCCTTCTGATTATTAGGTATGCGATTATTAAGAGATGGTCCCGAGCCTGTACGATGTCAGGTACTCGTTAAAGACCCCTGCCCTAGATGAATAAAAATTTAGGATAGGCAAAATTTACGACTCCCACAGTAGAGCCGGGCTCATTGTCCACCAGAGTGACGAAAGACCGCTCTGGTAGTAGGCGATATGACCTCGTAGTTAAAGCCCGGGCATGAGTCATGATAACTAACTACAGCATGAATTAGGGAGAAGGCGGGAATGAGGTTATTGTTAGACTGATCAAAGGAGCGAGCGAGAGTGCTCCCTCCCCTCCAGCCCCACCACCTCACTCCTTCCTTCCTCCCCTATTCACTATCTGACTGTTTCGATACTCGAAAATGTTTATTTTCTTTATTTCTAAATTTAGCGAAATTATTTGTAAAAGACAAAATGTTTAAAATGAAAATGTATGATCAGTTTGTGAGAAAACATGAAACAGCCTTTTCTGATTTCAAGCAAACAAATAATAGTAAATCATAGATGACATTCCACAATAGACAGATTGAAAATATAAAGTTTGGTTGATATATGTTTTGTCATTTTCCCGTGATGATGGACCAGACAAACAGCCCGACAGACAACCTACAGACAATTACTTGTATGATATTTGTCTTACCTCAAGTAGATCAATCCCAAAACGATTTCTAAATTACCCAATCTAGAGATAGCCAACCGATTACAATTTTATTTATGTATAAAGAATTATCTACGGAAGGAACAAGTTGTTGCCTTTTTAAGAATTCCAGCTCAAAACAGACAGCTATCGGACCAACCAGGCTGATCCACATTGATCCGACAAGCAATCCTAACTGATAATCCCATTAATTCAGATTTGTTATAATCAATAGATCGAGTCTTACTCGATCCTCAAACTAAATGTTGTGTTGATATATTCGTTTTTTTAGTTGAGCCCCTGTCCTCCGACCCCACTGCCCCCCCTCCTCCTCCTCCCCTCAGCCAATTTCGTTGGAAATTGGCAGGTGTCATTATTTAGTCCTGGACGAACATAAAATATTTGATATCGATACCTTCTATCGGGAGTTATTGTATGCACAGACACAAACTGCAACAACACTCAACATGCAGTTTCTGATGCAGTTCTGATGCAGTATCTATTGCACATTCCTTGCTCCCCCCCTCTTCCTTTTTCCTTTACAATTAAAATCCTTTTCTCTACTCTCCCATTGTTCTCCACGATGAACACTGCGCTCCTTCACTATAGAATCTGCGCACCTCCTGTTAAAGACACCGCTAGGATCTTTGAATCGCCTCTTTTGTACTTCCTCGGGGGCAAAAAGCGTACTTCCTAGAAATGTTGACGGGGGAGGGGGGGGGGGGGGGGGATTTTCGCATCCGTTCATTTAATCAGAGCTCTGTTGTTGGCCAAGTAGCAGAGCGGAGATGACAGTCCTTTGATCCCACCTGATTAACTCTTCAAGTAACTGGCGTATGAAGAATCGCCTCTTCTCGTCTGATTAACGTCAATAACGAGCTGGTTCTCTAAGCGACAAAAGGAATATCCACTGGGGCACAGCGGAAATGATGTAATCAGTCAGAGATTAGACGTTAACATTTCCGACTCTTCATTTGGAAAAAGGAAAAAAAAAATCTGTGCACAAGGACACGATAACTATAAGGACGACACATACTGATTTTCAGTCAAACAGTCAAAGGGGAGGGGGGAATTGAGGGGTCGGGGGGGGGGGGGGGGGGGGGGATATACTCATTAACTGCCGCTCTAATGAACGTACCGACATGAATTGTATTGATGTAGTGGACTAACTTGTTAAATAAGTAATAACATTTATCAGTCTCACATATTTTTTATTTATATCACAACTAGTTTCGGCAATTTGCCATCATCAGGTGGTGAATCTTTCTAGAGAAGAGGTCAAGGGATACAATCGAGTATCATCAGGGACCAGCTGGACACTGAAAAGATTCACCACCTGATGATGGCAAATTGCCGAAACTAGTTGTGATATAAATAAAAAATATGTGAGACTGATAAATGTTATCGCTTATTTAACAGGAATTGTTATATGAGGAATTACTGAAGCCCCTGAGTGACATTGTGATATGAATAAAGGGCGTGAAATCGACACGAAATGTCGTCGGGAAAAAAGTGGATATCTCTGGAAGATTTGCCGAAACCACTTTCGGCTTCCACAACACGACCCTGAGTAAGGCAAATCGGCTGATTGGTTTCAGAGAGAGAGTGAATTCTTAATTGAACAATTCGCGCTTGGGGAATTCCCGGACGAATATTTTAATGAAATTCCTGAAAATCAAAAGATTACAAGTATATAAACGTACAAGTTCAAAATCCGACCGAGGCCCTTAGTTTATTTTATCTGGGAGGTAAAATAAACTTAAGCACGCCGTCCTTCGGATGGGACGTTAAGAGATGGTCCCGAGCCTGTACGATGTCAGATACTCGTTAGACCCATACCCCTAGGTGAATAAAAATTTAGATTAGGCAAAATTTAGGACAGTAGAGACGCGCTCGTGACGAAAGAGCGCTCTGGTAGTAGGAGATATGACCTCGTAGTTAAAGCCCGGGCATGAGTCATAAAACCTAACCTATAAACATACAATTAGCTATGAAGTGCTTCATGGGAAATCAACCAATGGTGAAGCTCGTATAAGTTCGTGAATCACCGGCAATATTCTTCTCCAGCTAGAACTATTTGTAATCAACTAATTTTTGGCAATCCCTCTAAAATTTTTTTCTCTTCGACCAAAGACTTTTAAGTCCTCATCCAAAATATCACATTTTTACATTCCGTTTTTAAATCCAACCCCCACTCCTCTAATCCCCCTTCTTCTTGGTCGCTTCGGCTCAACATCATTATCAGCTTTATGGGATTTTGGATTAACATTTACAATTTTGGGTCGTTAAATTTACTATATCGGCAGTTATTAGGGTTTCAGTTAAGCACCCCCCTAACCCCTGTCCCCTTTGGCCAATTTGGCAAACATCGAAAAGTATTTCTTGCTGATACTCTACGTATATAGAGCTATCGGGTTCCAAACAAACATTTTTTTTTCATCTCTAACTCCAGAGGGTCAGAGATCGTAGAAATTCCGGTAAGGAATCAACATCAAATTTCTACAGATTACATAACTTTTCCTATACCTTGGAGAGTAAAATCATAAACAATCAAAATAAAAATATAAAATAAAGTATTTCTTACTTGGCATCAATTCCCCGAGCCATGTGAAGATTTGAGGTCAAACCGGGCGGAGACCGAGCTCTGACTCCTGACAACAAACAGAAAACAAAGATAATATAGACAAATGAGTATACCGAACTAGGCATGATATCCACATATGTATGTATTTAGTGTGATGGATATATATTTATATTTATAATTTTTATTTATTTTTATATTGTTCTTTTTTTTTCTATCTATATTTATTTGCACATTGGGAACTGATGAAGGGACATAGAAGGCATGTTACATGGTCGGTAATACTGTCAATATTCTAAAATATTGACAGTATTTCTGATCATATAAGGTGCAGTAATGATGGAAAATACTGATGGGTAATTTGAAATCAAAACATCAGTATTTCAATATGTAGGCGTGGTCTGAGACACGCCCCCAAAGTGGTGGTGATACTGACAGTAATACTGATAGTGTAAGGTCAATTTACATGAGTACCTACTTCAGTATTGAGAAATTTTGGTGTCGAGTGAGTGGCAGAAAAAATGGAAGAAGAGCCTCCGTTTTCGTCAGAAATCTTGATGATAATAATAAATTATTATTATTATTATATGCGGCCAGAACGTTTTAATGAAGCAGTTCATAGAGATTTACGAAAGACTGCCTGAGCTGTGGAATTCGACGAGCGTGAATTACATGAACAAAACAAAGCGTAATGCAGCGTTATATAAACCACTCGTCATTTATCAGCGTATAACATGCTTATATGAGCGCTTCACATGTTTCATCCATAGCTTCACATATTTCTGCTGGTGACATGATCACGGAAAGCTAGAAGTCCTCAAAGTACGTTCCCGTAGCGAGGTATCTTAGAGTAACAGTTAATTAGCAGCTACTGACGTAAGGTGCCTTTAAGAACGTCCCGAAACATTCTTGTGATAACGACACTTCCGGAAGAGTTTTAAAAAATAGTTATCTTAATTTTTATTAAATTGAAAAATATATATACTTATTATAAATGTATCTATGTATCAATTTTTTTTTGTACTAATTTATTTTCAAGTATTTATTTATTCAGTTTTTAATAATTTCATTATACTTTTTAAATAGTTTTGTTATTACTACTAATCATACATGTGTTAGACTCAAGTAGTTATAAATCTAATTTATAAACTATCTTAATGTATAAATTATTTTGACGTATCCTTTGACCATGTATTGGTTTAACGGAAATATAATAATTATTATTATTATATGGATAAAAAGACTACTAGACAAATTAAACTAAATTAACTTTGATAATAAAACGACTTATATATGTACAATGGAGTGTTTAAACCGATGTGGACTTCTGGACTCTGGGATTCTGCCAAGGTTTCCAACCTGCAGCGCATCCAATCCCTTCAATCCAAAATCCTTCGAACAATAGCCAATGCTCCTTACGATGTTTCCAACAAGACCTTCCATACTGACATCACCATTCCCTATGTCACCGAAGGAGCTAAATCCAGCTACAAAAAGTTATTTTCCTCTTAATTCCCACAGTAATCTTCTCCCATTCCCACCCTTCTACCACACTTCCCCAACGACGCCTAAAGCGCCAATGGCATAGAGACCTCCTTGGGAGAAGCAGTAAGTTATAAATGAGTGCCTAGGTCACCTGGTTGATTTCTCCCCTCTTGACAATGCTTTTGTCATATGACATTTGTTTTATTTGTTCTAAATTTTGCCTACCTTAAATTTGTATTCGCCTAGGGTAGGGGTCTTTAATGAGCACCTCACATGGTACAGGCTCGGGACCATCGCTTAACGTCCCATCCGAAGGACTGCGCAGGTACATACTTTTTCTTCTATCTCTCAGATAAAATAAACTAAGGTTTGTCTGGTTGCGAAGCTATAGAGGTCCGAAACATATTTAAAGAATACTTAAACTCTGAGTTGGGATCAGTAAAGTGGCAACAGAAACGATCTCAAGCTGGAAAACAATGTTTAAATTACTATAAAACTTAGTTATAATTTTGTTTTCTCACAAAACTGTGGAGGCTACTTAAAAAATATTCAATTATACAACTTATAATAAATGAACATAAGTAAATGAATTCGAAATTGCTTGAACATATCCGACTGCTACATACTCAATCTAGTTGCATCAGTAATGGTTATATTTAGAAAATATTTTTGTGTAGTTTTTTAAATAAAATATACATATGTTTTAAGAAAAATGGTACCTGGCACAAATGTAGAAGATTCAATGTTTACTATTAATAATAATTATTAAATATCTAAATCCAATATTATTGAAAAGTGTTATGTTCACATGTTCAATTAAAAATGATTATAATTGTAACCACTGGAATAGTCGATTTCGTCGAAATCAAAGACTCAGGGGACCCTAAAACGTGTAAATCCATTGAAAACGGCATTCTCAATTTTTTGACGGATCAAAATACTTTCTTTACCTACAGTGCAGGGTAAGGAAAGTTATAAGTGTGAGAGTGACAATCCATCAATGTACACAACTAAAAATTATTATACATAATATTAATTATTACTAATACTAAAAATTATTATTACTTATATACTTCAAGTTACTTACCATTCTGTTTCATCAGTCCACCGATCTCTTCCCATATATTTTCCCGTCTGCTACTGTTGAAATATTCAGGGTGGCGCATGTTAAATATTTCTGGATAGTTTTGCACTAATATAATCAATTTGGACACATCCATCTCTTTTTGTAGAAGGGTAGAACTCAACTGACTGTCAATCTGTCATGAGGATGACGTAGCAAACAATTCCAAGGCGCCCGCCGGAGGGGCGCGCTCACTACCCCAGAAATGCCGATGAGTCATCGGTACGGCGGCAGGGCCTTTCGGAAATGTCCTGAAGTTCTTCCTCGCCGACTTTTTAAAACGGCGGAAGGTGCGGAAGCCCTGTCCGGCCGGCCGTACCGACCAAGTGAGCGCATACACATTTGATTCAATGATATTAACTTTTTTAAATTGCCGTGACGGCCGCCCCTCCGTGCCGTGCCGCCCTAGTGCGCGCTTAGCTTTATTTGTGAAATACATTAGACAGGAGCAAAACAGGTGTCCATTACAGCTTAGTGTTGTTCTGATCTGGCGAGACCAGCTAATGATAATAATAATAACATTTATTACCATTAAATCATAACATGGTAATAAGATACGTCAAACATTTGTATAATACATTAAGATAGCTTATATAAATTAGATACATAAACAGTCTGAGTCTGACACACATGGATTATAATTAACATTACTACTAAAAAACTAAATGAAATAAATAAATAAATACTTGAAAATATAAGTACAAAAGTATTAATAAATACAGTAGATATTTTCTTGAATTGAATTTAAATTAAGAAAATAATTTTTTATAACTTTTCCGAAAGTGTCTTTTTTAAAAGTATACATTAATTTTTCCATTTAAATATTACAAATTTTATGGAATTTAAAATATATCTAAGTATAACTATTAGTAAAGTTATTTAATTAGTTAACTGCTTGGTGACGAATCAGTTAAAAACATTTTGTTTCTTTAATGTTATTTAAATAGTTAAGAATGTGACAGTCTTTGTGTACATATCGCCCCCGTCATACAATATAGGTACAACTCAAAAATTGAATTTCTTAGGAAATGAACATTAAAATTTTTGTTCAACACTTTTGACTAGCTCCTCATTTAAACGCCACCACGAGTTTGTCCGCACAAAAAAGTAACAAAACAAAATCAGGTACGTCCAACTGCGTGGGCAGGACTGATTTGTCTATTTTTTGTCCGAACGACAAAGACTAACTAGAGTTATCCTGATATTCTACCTACAAAATGGGCTACTTCCTCAATTCAATATCGTTGCTAACTCAAAATTCGCATTTTTTTTATTGTACCTTTATTCTACGACGGGTGCGATATATATTATCTGCACACAGTGAGTAGAGCGATTTTATGATGCAATATTTATCTAAATGTAAAAATATTTTTTTCACTAATTTCGACAACCCAAAAATTAATTCTGGCTAATTCAACACGGGAATTATCATCAAAATTTCATCTTTTCCGCCCCCCTGATTCAAAAAATGAAAAAAATATATGTGGGTCTGTTAACCCAATAACTCTCTCCATAGAATGAATATATAGAGACGAAAATTTATATGTGTATCCAGAATCCCATAAAGGGACAACTATTTTTTCAGCCAAATCGATCAAACGGAAGAGGAATTAAAGACAAAAACTTTAATAATCTAATATAATAATAATAATAAATTTATTTCCGTTAAACCAATACATGGTAATAGGATACGTCAAAAGAATTTATACATTGTGGTAGCTTATAAATTAGATTTATAACTTGAGTCTAACACACGTATGATTAGTAGTAATAATAAAACTAGTAAAAAAAGTAAAATGAAATTAAGAAAAACTGAACAAATAAATACTTAAAAATACATGAGTACATAAACAAAATTAATACATGATACTTTTATAACAAGTAGACACATTTTTCAATTTAATATAAATTAAGATAACTATTTTTCAAAAAAAAAATCTTTGGAAGTGTTTTTATCCCAACGATGTTTTGGGACCTTCTTACGTCCAATCATCAGGTCCCAATGTGCGAGATATAGAAAAGAAAGAAAACAATGTAACTATAACATATAGATCAATCAATTATAAATGAATGTATATAAAAGTCTAAATAAATAAAAAATTATAAATAAATCAATCCAAAATTTAGAGGATTCGGAAGACACCAATTGATTTCCCATTAAGTCGGTAAGTTGTTTTCCGAGGGATAGCGAAAACTCGAAAAGTGGAATAATTCGAGTTGGGGATGTACGATATTTCGCCCCTGTTTCGCGGACGACTTTTTTTTATTTTTTTTTAAAGTATTTATATTGGATGGCTACGGTTGGTGGTTGCTTCCAAGTGTCTAAAATAGATCACAACATAGATAGATATTGTCTGTAGCAGGTCTAATGCTAGGTTGTGGAGGTGGCCCAGTTCCCTCCTCTGATAACCTGTTATTAGACCAATCACAGTTCTACACTAACCGCTACTCCACCTATTATATATATCCAGATTACAAACAAATTACCATTGAATAAATGTCACATTAAGTCCTCTACTTAAAATTTGAATATATAATGTAAGACGAGAAAAACAAAAAACAAAAAAAAACCATAATGATAATAATTGTCGTTTCCCTTTTCCTGTATAATGTTTTCTTTAAGAAAAAAACAGGATGTTCAAGGACACAAGCCTCTCACGCTAACCACTGGTTGATCAGATGAGTAGCGATCTGAGACTATCGGATCCGGTATACAGGGTGGCCCAGATAAGCGGGCCACAAGTGAAATAACTCCTAAACGGTTAGAGATATCAAAATTGTGCATAGGACTGAAGTTGTAGCACTCGCCGAGAGCTATAGTATGGCGTCCTTGAAAAGACATAAATGACCCTTTTAATGGCTCAAACAGCCCTTCGAAGGGCGGGGTTCCCTTTTGACCCTTAAGTTTCATTACATTATATTAAAGTACTAAAGAAACAAGGAAGAATTGTGCCAACAGATTTTTGATACATCAAGTAGTTCTCGGAAAAAAAACGTTTAAAGTTGCACGTTTTTCTTATTCTGAAGATAGTTGGAATTTAATAACTTCAGAATAAGAAAAACGTGCAACTTTAAACGTTTTTGTTCCGAGAACTACTTAACGTATCAAAAATCTGTTTGCACAGTTCTTCCTTGTTTCTTTAGTACTTTAATAAAATGTAATGAAACTTAAGGGTCAAAAGGGAACCCCGGCCTTCGAAGGGCTGTTTGAGCCATTAAAAGGGTCATTTATGTCTTTTCAAGGACGGCATATTATAGCTCTCGGCGAGTGCTACAACTTTAGTCCTATGCACAATTTTTATATCTCCAACCGTTTAGGAGTTATTTCACTTGTGGCCCGCTCTGGGCCACCCTGTATAAGAGAGGCAGTGGAGTATCCCACAACGACCAAAATCTATACACTTCCATCTGTCTGGGTATTGAACTGCTCTGTTATCGAAAAACGGCGAGTATTAGATTTGTCTCACTCTTGTTAATTTGTGACTCATGCCCGGACTCCAACTACAAGGCCATATCGCCTACTACCCGGCCGCTTTTTCCTCACACAGGTGGACCAAAGACAGCATCTATTCAGGTTACCCACACTTTTTTACATCCAGTCATGCCAGTTGAAGTGATTTTGAGAAGGGAAGGAGGACAGAGAGAGATTCACCTGTAACAGCGTGGTTGGTATAAGAAAGTCCTGTTATGGTCCCATTACATAATATGAAATTTATTATATTTCTTTTTCTTTATCTTTATTCTTTTCATCTTTTGATAGGTTTTTTGAAAAGTAAATCGTGTAAAAAAAATGGTTTCAAAAAGGACCGTTTTTCGGTATGTAACTCGCGACTGGAGTGACCTTCAAAAAAAATTATTGGTTATAAAATGTACCTTATAGGTTTGTCTACTTTTATACATAAAAATGTTAGATTAGTTCGTAAATATAAGCGGAATCATGTGAAATGTAGTTAGGCCCCGAAGTAAAGTGGGATCAATTTGCGTTACATTTTTGTCAACATCTAATCAGATCTAAGGAGGTTTACCAAACCGTACAATCTCATGATCCATGAAAGATCCCACAAGGATGATGTCACCTTCACCTGTGAAGTATGTGGTAACAACACAGGTAACCATAGTCATTGTTAGTTTACAGGTACATGTATAGACTATTTTGATGATCAAAAACAATAATTGTCTAAATTTTTTTTATGCACTCTACATGATAATTGCGTCAATACATCGTCTGACAGGCCTTATGTTAAAGCATATCTTTAAAAAAAAACTACTTAAAATGATTACTACTAAAAATTATTAAAAAAACCTTGCATAATCGTATAAGAACTTATTTTTAATATTAACATTTTGGATCAGGATCACACAAAAAAATAACTCGATGGTAGGATCTTGATGTCTTGATTCGGGGAAGAAATATGGTTCCTCAACGTACTTGAAGAATGAATGACTTATTGAAGATTCTCTGTCGGAGATAATAGTCTTCACATTTAGCCTGATTTCCTCCATCCTTTCATAATCTCTGCTGCATGGATCAGGAACACGACCCACTGAGGTGTCTTCTCACTCATCTAGTTTAGTGTTTCCAGAGGCTCATCCAGAAGAATTGTTCTTCTTTTATTATCCAGATTTCTCAGATCAACTGTTTTGACATCGACAATCCCCGCTCCTTTCCACAATGCCCATTTCTCCAGGTCTATTTTTCAATAGCCTCTTCGTGTGCCCTGTCAGAGGGTCCCACCAGCTCCAATCAGCTTCTCTTCAGATGCTGTTTCACTCTTACATGACCTTGATTAATTTAACAGAAACCAAAAATATCGGCTAAGGACACCTGATAGCCCACACACTTACATAACTCTCTTAGATCTGAGGTCTGTATAATTATTAACTGGTTTTTGTTTTGACGTTAACAAAAAAAAAAATATAAATATAATACAATCAGCTTGTGATTTAGTCATTTCTATTTTTATCAATAACGAAAATGTTGTTTAAAAATACGCCCATTGAGATACGCCCACAACAAACTTATGGAGAACAATGCGTTATACTGATTGCCAAACATTATTTTGCAGGTCGCAGAATTCAAAACAATTTCAAACTGACTAATATTCACTTTTTGGGTTCTCCAGATAAGGAAGCTGCACTCTGGTGGGAATTTGTTTAACTAAGTTATTGAGGATAGATTTTATTTTGCCTTGACTGTCTGTCGAGTACAATTTCATTTAATTTTAACTGTTACAAAAGTTTCCGTTTGATGGAGTTTCCTGCTAAATTAAAATATGTGATGTGGCCATTACATGACACACAACTACTAGAATTTTCGGTACAAAAGTGGTTGGTATAAAAAAAAGTCCTGTAATGGCCGCATCAATTTTTTTTTTTTAATTTTTAACAAAAAACTACAAATAATAAAATATATTTTATAATTCGTTGCTTTGCGATACATTTTAAACATTATTTTCAAAAATATTTCCTACGAAAATATAACTGGTCGTACTGGCTCTATGTCGAATCTGAGGACGCATTAGAGATTGAAAATTTAATAAAGAACCACATTTTTGAGTAAACGACTAAAAAAATGAGTTTGAAAACAACATTTTAGGTCGGTTTTCGGCAGGTATCTCGAGTATTCAGAAGTATCTGAGTAAGATAGCTAGTGATAAATTGTATTTCAGAGAGTGCCAAAACTTAGTTAACTAGTGATTCACCGACAACATTCTCTTACGTCATGCTGCCCTCTAGGATTGGATAGCCCCGGCCCCAGGGGCGGTAGTAGACAGGACAGGATGCAGGTATGTGTGGTGAAAGCGCTCCAGTGTCCTGTCCTGCCTCTCATCTGATGCCCCCAGGATCGTGTCTTTAGCTTTCCTTCATCTTCAGGCCCCAGACAATCCCCCTCCCTTACCACTTCCTCTTCCTCAATCGGCCGACTCCAGCTCTGTATCTCTGTTTCTAACTAAAGGCTGGTTCTTACGTTCCGTGCAGATACGGAGCGGCAGCCTAGCGACAGATAATGTCAATTTGCGTCCGACATTTACATATTGCATATCTCAGTAGTTTTTAAAATAGGATGAAACTAGATTTGCATTAGAAGCCAAAACGAATGGTGGGGGGGGGGGGGGGCTCAATTAGAAAACCCTAATAATTACTGTCATTTCTGTATCAACACGATAATATCCGTTATATATTATATAACATAAGGATTCACAAGTCACTCAATAAAGCACCACTGCAGATGACACAGTCGACTTCTTTTAAGCTGGCACCCGATTCTCATTATGATTTTTGTTTATATATTAAATATATTCTAAATCTCAGAAAGATGGAAGAACAATATAATAATAATAAACATAAGAATTAATTAGCTCAAATTTGAAAAAAAATAAAAATATATTAAAATATTGGAGTAGTTTTTACAATGGAGTTTTGCACTCGATTGTGGACATGCCTAACCTTATATTGGAAGGTGAGGTTATGGAAGATGAGGTTATGGAGGTGATTGCAGTTGGATTGCATCAGTGCAGTCCACCACCTTGGTTATATAAAGAGGCCCCAATTGGATGACACGTGAGGCGAGTGTACTGGGCTCTGAGTGTTTAGTATAGTGTAGCAGTGATGTGCAAAAGCGCTATTTCTGTGTAGCTGCTCCACCGATAACTGCTATTAATAATTATTAACATTGTTCCGTGGGGAGCCATGGTGGCCGTGCGGGCTAGAGCGTAGGGCTTTGGTCGCATGGTCTCACCATGGTTTGCGGGTTCGAATCCCGCCCGGGAGTGAATTTTATTTCGTAGATAGAACTTCCTCCCGGGGCCATGTATGTCATAAATAACTAAGTACACCGTTATTAAGAGTCATGGCTAATGTGCATCGTACATAAGGCCACAAAATAAATACATTAAGTGTGCTAGTACATATATAGAAATGGACTTTAATTTGACAATGATTAACTTGATCAGTTTTACTGTTTTCAAAATTGATAAACAAATGAAAATAAATTACAATTATTGTTTGAACTTTTTTGTTTGTAAAAAGGGTATCAACCTGCTGGCAAAAATAGGTTAAGTATTGTAGAAAAGGAGGAAGTAACAGTCAGCTTTACAAACTAATTTGTTTGGATTGTGGAAGCAGTTTGTACATTCAAAACACAGTAAATTCACCAAGTAGCAGAATTACAGTTATTGGCAATAATATAACAAATAACAGGGTGAGTAACAGGAACAGAGATTTCTAACAGTAGATCCTAAGAGTTGAAATATATAATCTATTAATCCCCTTTCCTGAAACTATTATTTTAATTTAAGTAGCAGTCTGCAAATGTTGAAAGAAAATAACAGTTAAAAAATCGGGTGCAACTCCGATGCGTGGCGAAATGAGCGTGACAACGTCTGAGTTGCGAGATAGCGAAAGTGTCAAGAATCAAATATAACAAATCATTTCAATAAAATTTTTGAACCTTGAAACAATTTAAAAACAATATAGAACGAAAACATTCATAATCATAATAGTTTTCAAAAAATGAAAATTTGGTTTATAATTTTTATAAAGAGTTTATTCGATAAAAATATTATTTTCAAATGCATAGATCAAATAGTTTTAGAATGGTGAACAATTTTATGAAGCGTTTATTTAAATCAATGCTATTTTCATATTTATACATCATGTAGGACAATAATATAATTGTTACATGTTTTGTGAAGTTCAATTAACAATTCGATTCACAGGTGTGATTTTGTTCAGTATTGGGCGATGATATGAAAAACATTTACCAACGAAAATGTTTTTTTAATGTTAAAATAATAAATTATTCAATTTCGAAATACGTACTCATTTCGTTTTGTTTTGAAGTATTTTATATTTCAAAAAGTAAACATCAAATCGGTCAGCAGCGATACGTTTGTAAGCGGTACCACGTGAATCGAGACAGGAGAGCAACTAGCGGAACGAAGACAGTGTGAAGCGCTCTCTCTCTCGGCGCATGCGCGATACCTGTGTTACGTGTTACCGAAAGTAACATAACGCAGTTTTCGAACATGAGGTGCCGGCCTACCAAATTATAAGACGTTGTCACGTCAAAATAATAGATTGTTAAATAACAACCTGTCAGTCTCTTGCAGACACTGGACTGGGCCCAACAGACGAAGGTTGTTCTTCAGGCACTAGACTGGGCCCAACAGACGAAGGTTGTTCTTCAGGCATTAGACTGGGCCCAACAGACGAAGGTTGTTCTTCAGGCACTAGACAATTCGTCCGGACCCAACAAATGTTATATGTATTTCTCACAGCTTCCGACTGAGATGTCGCTTCTTCTGAGGCATTCTCAAAGTTCTGCCTACAACATAAATATAAAAAACACAAAATATGTGATGTGGCCACAACAGAAATTATTTATACCGACCATTTATTTACAGATCACTCCCCTTCCCCCCCCTGGCATCACTGGTTATATTAAAAGTAACTTTCTTCCTCACAGAAAGAAACACACTTTCTTCCTTCATCTCATGAAACTGTGACAAAAAAACGTACGGATATACAGCATTTGACGTGTAAACCTTAGGCAATGTAAATTCTTCTGAAATATTGACAATAATTTTTATGTAATAAGTGTAAAATATTTAATTTAATTCAAGTATATTATTATTAAAATATTATATTAATATAATATTCCTATATATTAATAATATAAATATTTGTATATTATTAAAATATACAATTTAATTTAAGTAATAATAGTGTACAATATTTCAATATTCTAATTGTGATCATATCGTAATTATTTATTTTTATATTTATTACTACATTGAAGCCTATTAAGGCTTATTGTAGAGAGATGGGGTACCATTTGAATATACATCCGATATAATAATGAAGTAAGAATATTACAGCTTAATAAATTTCTAAATATTATAATAAATGCACACATTTACTTGTATACATACAGCCAAGAGAAGTGCAAAACAAAAAAAATATATACTTTCATATATGTACATACATACACATAATATGTATATTATACATATTATACATATTATAATGACTTTAAATAAAACCAAAGTATTAAACATTAAGTCAAACCACTTTGTACTTAAACTGTAAATAACAAGTATTTAACAAAAACCTAATGTGAAAATCTCAACTTTATTCATTTTTCATTATCTTTATTATTTTTTGTCCTCTATTCTTGATTTTAATTTCATTTTTTTATTATACTGTAATTATACGACTATCGTATTGCCAAAAGATTAATTGTAACAAATGCAATAATAAATGAAAAAAATCTTGGATTTAAAGACATATTGAGACAATATGATCTCAGAATATAGAAATGTGAACAAACAGGGTGGCTGTATATGAATCTCATTTTAGTTTTAAGCTGAAGGCAAATATTTTACTAAAAAATAAATTAAACAAATAAAATAATGATACTTAACATTTTTGCAGAGATAAAGAGGAACACTTACTATGATAGCAATACGGAAAGGAAAGTACTTGCATATACATTATATATTTTGTGAAATAGACAATAAAAATATACGTTCTTCTTTAAAATTTTTGAATAAAATACATATTGTTAAATTATAAATTTTATCTCTAAAATTTCTTTATTTCCTTCTTTTCCAGTGAACACACACTATGAGAGTACTTACGGGACTCCGGCAGTTTTTTTTCAAAAATTATTTCAAAATAAAAAAAAATATTCAGTGGGTTATTTGTAAAGATTTTCGAGTCGTGAAAGGAAGGTCAAAGTTGAGACTCTCATCGAAAATATTCCATAATTGTGATTCATCTGTTCCATGATTGGGAAAGAATATTTTTAAACTTATTTTGAGGACCTGCGAAAAATATTACTAGGTAATTGAAGGCCAGAATATATTCAAAAAGTTACATTATTTCATATTATATTATTCATTATTCGGTACATATAGGAACATGTAGTTTTTTTGCATTTTTGTAATCAGGGGGTCGAAGAACATGAAATTCCGGTGAAAAGTCGAATTTCTAATGCAGAAACCACCCATTTGGATTATAACGATACTCTCGGGTACTAATTGTGGCCAATTTCGTGGCTCCCAGAGTCGACAGAGGGTGGAGAGGTTCTTACAGAGACGCTGGGTGTGACCAGGAAGAAAATCTGGTTTATATTGCAAATTTATATATTTATATTCCTATATGATAAGTAGCAAGGCTAAACCGACCCACATCTACTTGCCTACCAGACAACAGATCTTATCTCTGCTAATACTCGTATCAACACTCCGTGCGTATCAATACCGGGGATGACCGTTCTTCTCACCTTCTGCCAATGTCAAATCCATAAATAGTTATTGTGACTCAAGCCCGGGCTTTAACCATGAGGTCATAAGCCTACTACCAAAGTGCACTTTCGAAAGTCTAGTTGGTGGACATGAACCCAACAGTGGGAGTCCTGAATTTTGCCTACTCAGGTTTATTCACCTAGGGTTTGGGGTCTTCAACGAGTATCTGACACTGTACAGGCTCGGGACCATCGCTTAATATCCGTGGGCTTGAGCTCTGTAGGCAAGCACGCTACATCTGAGACACCTGTGCTTTCAATTCATAAATATTGTGACTGTAATACAACTTTTTAAAGGGGGGGGGGGGGGGGGGAGGGGGTAAGTAATCGGTAAATCATCGGAAATGTACTTCCATAAAACAAATTAATCCATTAAGTTTCCGCTCTCCCACAAAACCAAACTTGGTAATGAATCCACATATTGTATTTTATGTGGAAACATTGATTAAATTACATTTTGGTAATTACGGTTTTTGAGTTGAGTCCCTTCCCTTATCCCTTTATTCCCTCTAGCCGATTTTGCAGAAAATTAATAGGTGTCGTCCTTATGGGGATTTGAATTTAAATATAAAACTTCATGTCGATTATTTCATTACATCAGCAGTAATAACAATTTTTGTGATAAGCACCCCCTATTCCCTTTGGCCGATTAGGGTGATAATCAACAGGTGTCGTCGTCGGGGGTTCTGGATACCCCTATACAATTTCTTATCAATACAATCATTCTATCGGGAGTTATCATGTTCAAAGACGACACACACACAGACAATTTTTCATTTATTTGTGGAATCAAGGGGTCGGAAAACATGAATTTCCGGCGAGAAATTAACATTTTTTAACCGATTACGTAACGTCGTTTAGCTGGATGACTAACAATAACCAGATCTTCTTTTCAATGTGATGTCGTCAATCTTGTAGTTTGAGGAACTTAATTATTAGTCCCTAACCCCACTAAGGCTTATGTATCTTGAAGGCCATGAGGCTTTTGACATTCTTAATTTCGTTAAAGGCTCTTCTAGAATTTCTTTAAACATTCGGGAATTCGGCTTTTGGTGGTAAAGTAAATACAAAGAATAAACAAACAACAAAGTAATTTGATTGATCCTTGATTCTTTTATTTAACAAAAGTTGTCGTTTCATCACCGGTCAATCTCCCTCTGAAACAAATCTACCGATTTGACTGAAAATCCATAAGTGTCGTCCTTACCAGGATACACCACATATAAAATTTCGTGTCGATATGTTCATTTTATCTGGATTTTTTTTTTTTTTAAACGCATCAGTTGCTATGCCGATTAGCGTTTGCGATATAGGGTAAGCGGTGACGACTGGAAAATTATGGCGGGAAATGTCAGACACTCTCCAATTGTACCGTCCAGTCTAGGGAAAGTAAGGTCCAAGGGTTGGTAGGTAGGAGACAGTAGAGTAGGTAGCAGGTTGGACAACAAACCAGCCTAGCACCAAGTCTAGGGAAAGTAAGGTCCAAGGGTTGGTAGGTAGGAGACTGTAGAGTAGGTAGCAGGTTGGACAACCAACCAGCCTAGCACCAAGTCTAGGGAAAGTAAGGTCCAAGGGTTGGTAGGTAGGAGACAGTAGAGTAGGTAGCAGGTTGGACAACCAACCAGCCTAGCACCAAGTCTAGGGAAAGTAAGGTCCAAGGGTTGGTAGGTAGGAGACAGTAGAGTAGGTAGCAGGTTGGACAACCAACCAGCCTAGCACCAAGTCTAGGGAGTGATACCTGAACGGCCAGCAAGCCTCCAGAGCGCTTCCCATCGCACCGCCAATCCATCAATAAACCATCACCTAATGAATTTCAACTCTTCATATCTAAATATGCAAGAATATATGTATCTCTTTCAGAAATTCTTTTAAGTTCCGGAATCTGGGTGTTGTCTCACAAGATATATCTTGGAGTGTTGCGGGCAGGCTGTTATTTTCCCGATACAGCTTCTGACAGTCTTCAATCTCACCGTCTCACCGTCAAAACTCTCCACAGAGGACACACCTCTCAGGTCTGTTCTCCACCAGAGGAGGTCACTCTCGTGAGTCCAATGGACACTCAAATATCAACAGAGAAGTTAAGTGGTCTTATGTTTGGCTTTAAATGTTTCAGTTGTGTGTCTTGTTCTGACCATTCTTTTCTCCAACGTTCTAACGGCAGCCATCTTGATCTCCTTCATCAGATAACGTAGCCGACTGCGTAATGCCTCTGTACTCGCTTCATCAACATTAAATTCCGTTAAAAACGTAACATTAAATTTCACTTATATTACTCGGTATAGCAGAGGAAGTAAAGTTGAGGAGCAGAGGAGTGGGGAGATGAAAGATTTATTGTACATCCCCCACCCCTCTCTTCCATCTTTGATGGTTTTGATTTAGTGTTTAGTTTCTCTAACGAGCCTCATTTGAATAAAGCACAACCTTGGGCTCTGAAGGGAAACAAAAAAAAATAATAAGTTCATACAAATTTGAAAATGTTTATTATTTACTTTGTTACTAGTTGGCTAAAGGAGGTTGAGGTTCCCAGATCGAATCCTGGAGATACAAAAATAAAATAGACGAACGCGAATTTCCGGTTTTCCCTATTAAACCCACATTTGGTTGAAGAAAATAGACAGGTGCCGTCTCTATAGGGACCTGGATCCACGTATAAAAAATGTCGTGTGGATATGTCGTTACACAGGCAGTTACCAGAGTTTTGGAAAGTATCACCCCCCCCCCCCCCTCCCCCCCCCCCCCCCGCCCCGCCTTCTTCTGGTGGAGGAGAACCCCCTTTCCCATGAACCGATTCGGTTGAAAATTAAAAAGTGTCGTCCTCATGTTTCGCATTTACTTATAAAATGTCTTGATGATATGTACATTGACACTTCGGCAGTTATTAGATTATTGTGTTAATTCCCCTTAATCCCCCCTCCTTTAGACCAATTTGTCTGAAAATTCGTAAGGACTTTTAGATACAAATATAAAATTTTGTGCTAATATATTTTTTCTAGCAGGAGTTATCGTGTTCACAGACATACTCACAGATTGATAGTACAATGTTCCTATTCCAGACGGTTGGTTAGAGCTGTGATGATTCTTGAAAATTTGACCTTGTTTAGTTGTTTAATGGTGGGGAAGTAATTTGGAAATTTTTGTATAAAATTCCAGAAATCTCATTTTCATTATTATATAGCGCCACAGCTTCATGAATATGTTATATAGCGCTAATTGTCAAATATGATAAATTTGCTACTGTTAAAAAAAATAAATAAATAAATAAAAATAAAATAAAATAAAGGATAATATTAAAGATAGGAATTTAAAAGAGGTGATTAAAGACATGTCGTATAGAGGGGGGAACCTGTTGAATGTTGGGATGCATCGCATGCAGTTAGCCTAGTATCCAATCACTGATTAAATTAAAATACTAAGTGATTCTGAGGAACAGGTTTGGTCACAGACTGTTCGATGTCTGTCTAGGTCGGTAGGTGGGTCGAGCTCTACACAGACTGTTCGATGTCTCTCTAGTTCGGTAGGTGGGTCGAGCTCTACATTCACCATCAACAACTCAACCAAAAAATAAAAGTTATCCGTCAATCACCGCTAAGGTACTTCCACAGATCAAACAATGTGTAATAAACTAAGTTTCCCCTCTTCCTCCAAACCCGTTTTCTTCTTTGCACTATTGGCTGAAAAACAGTGGGTGTTTATACCGTTTGGACCTCTCAATCCATATATATTAATAATTTTTCGTTGAATCCTTCATAAAATCAGTATTTATTATAAGGGCTTTTGAGTTAAGCTCTCCCCTCTGTTCTCTTAGGTCGATTTGGCTGAAAACTTAATAAGACTCATCCTTACAGACTGCAGGATCAAAAAATCGATTATATTAGGAATTATCATGTCCACAGACATAAGCACAGTTTTTTTTTTATTTTTTTTTATTTTTGAGGTCAGAAAAACTTCAATTTTCAACTGATTTCATAATATTAAATAAAGCATGGGTAGTAATTCGACAATAAGTTCTTTGGTTGGTAGGCCTGTACGAGTTCTCCATGACTCAGGAACAGATATTGTTGAGCCCTTACGCATAGCCTTGGAAGAAGAGAGAGCAGAGCGTTACAAGGACATGACAAAATGGCAACAAGGTTGGTCACGAAGTTCGGGGACTGGGTACGCCTTCTCGACGTAACGTGGGTACAGCCGCACCAGAGGACATCTTCGATATTATCAGAGATTTTCAACTCCAAGCTCTTCTTCTGTAAGAGGAAAAACAACCAGAACTGTTCAGAGGAGACATCAAGTTGATAAGATAATATATATATATATATATATATATATGATATAGATAATAACTCTACGATATCAATAAAACTTGCCCCGTTATAGGATAAGAACGACCATCAAGTTATTATGACTCATGCCCGGGCTTTAACTACGAGGTCATATCGCCTACTACCAGAGCACTCTTTCGTCATTCTGCTGAACATGAGCCCGACTCTACTCTGAAAGACCTAAATTTTGCCTACCCTAAATTTTTATTCACCTGACATTGCATAGGCTCGGGGCCATCCCTTAACGTCCCATCCGAAGGACGGCGTGCTTTAGTTTATTTTACCTCCCAGATAAAATAAACTAAGAACCTCGGTCGGGTTTCGAACCCACAATCTTGAGTTCAGAAGGCAAGCATGCATACCACTGAGCTACCGGCGCCCCTGAAGATATTATTGATTAAACCAATAATATAAACGGTATCACGTAAAATTTAGTTACGTCCCAAAGTAAATTGGTCTTAATTTTCGTCCGATTTCGTCCGAAATCTAATGAGATCTAATTTAGCACTGGCGACATCTTCATTTTAAATTTCTAATTGATTGCTATAAACGTTTTTGAGTTAGAGCGTCCACAAAGTTCCAATACAGAAATCATCGAATACAGAAATCATCGCAAAAATGATTGAAACCTGTTGAGGGGCCCTTGAAATGTGAAATTCGGTTGAAAACCCGATCTCCGTTTTTCGAAAGATTAAAATACCTCCATATACTAAAGGTATACAACAATGGAGAAGATATAATCATTCTGAATTTCGTAAAGCCTGAGACATGTAAATAAAAACTTGTTGTCCTTTTCAATCCCTATATAATCCTTCAGACAGGCACACAGACCGAAATGCTGATGATCATATTCACGACGATGTTGTGGTCATGTTCAAATAGTGATCAGAGGGAACTTGAAACTTGGAATTTTGTCGTAAACTGTATTTCGAATTTTAGCACGACTGCAATAATTCCATATTTTTAAGGTATAAGAAAATAATTATACAAACATTTAAAAAAATATATATCAGATGGATCATTTTGGCATGGAATGCCATATATACAGATCTCATTTAAGAGGGGGAAAGCATTCTTGGAATATACTCTTGGCACCAAGACCAACTTGAAGTCATGTCTTCTTGGGAGGCTGCTGTCAAGACATGGGATGACATCCACATTCTTCAGCGCATCAGAACCTCTTCGTCTCTGGAAGTACAACAAGTTTAACTCCTTGTTTTCCACATCTCTCCAGTTTTTCTGGCAATCTTGTACAACTTTCCCATGAAGTGAACCGTAGTACTTCCTCCGGAATGAGAGTTCCATCTGAATGTAAATTGAAACATGCAGATGACAAGGATAAAACGAGAAATGTGTGCGACTGTCCTCATGAGGGGAGGAAGTACGTATCTTGTTATTGGCGAGCTCCAGGGGTCTGGGAAAGTGACCAACATCCATCTGTGTATCTGTTAGCTGATGATAAACTCATTTGAAAACCAGATTCGAAGAAAAGGGACAATGCGGGACACCTGTAGCGCGCCCCAATTGAGACCCAACTCATTAGAGCCCTCTGTCCCATTGTCTAACTGTTATTGTTCTCCTGTTACCTATTATTCGGACCTGTTCCTTTTGTCGCAGGCTAGGGTCAGAGCACTTTGGGGTTATCAGCCCTGCAAATGATAGCTTGCCTCTTCACAAACCACAAATCCTTATGCCCCCTCTACACTATGGGCCATGGTCACCAATATTGGCGTAATGGCGGCGCTGGCCTGGACCTTAGCTCCACATACTGGGCCAGCCATTGGCCCAGTATCACGGTCAAACCTTGGACCAGCACTCAGCTGCTTGAACCCAATTTTCGTGATGGATATCGAGAAAATCGCTGCTGCAGCTTTGTGTTTAGCTAGGCATATTATTGTTACTAACATATTATTGACAAAAACATGGTTGAAAAGAAATGGAAACAAAAAAGATGGTGGACTATATTTTTAATTTTTGTGAAGAGGGTTTTTCGGATTCCAAATTGCAGGTTAATTTTGGTACAGTTATAAAAATTTTAAATTTTCCTCATTTGTCCATGAAGACATTTTGTATTTTTAGTTTATAATAATAAAATAAAATATTATAGTATTTAACAGGATAAAAGGAATATACAAAACACTACTGACAAGAAACAAACAACCAATGTTGGACAAGTGTGTGCATGCATCACTTATCTACTGCGCACTTGGTTCACGCATGTTGGCCTGCTTAGATGTGTGTTGGAAAACCGCTCCGAACGCCAACGTTCAACAACACCCTGGCCCAACATGACCAACACAAGCCAACCCCTCTCTACACAGTGGCCCACCAGGATTAGGCCACTGCCTGGCCCATAATGTAGAGGGCCTATTACAAGTTTCTCCCTTAGAGAGTTCATCTGTCATCAATGCGTCCCATTCCAGTTCTCATATATGGATGTCAGACATATCGCTCGCTACCTCAGAACAAGACTGTCACAACTAAAAAAATGTGAATTTTGGGAAATCACGTTTTAAAATTCCCTGATCTCTAATGATACTTTACTTTTGATTTATTTAGAAAACTGCTAGAGCTAGAGCTACGCTTTTACACGGTTAATAATACTTACTTTTAAGCCAATTCTACTTAGGTTTCACCATCGTAACACCCTTTAAAGCCTAATATTTTCGTACAATGGAAGACCGACACATCTGCTCTCTGGTGGCCAGAATTAGAAGTTACAATTGTGACACTCTTCCATAAAAAAGTATACCATATTACCATTCTTCCTATGAGATTATTACGAATTCGACATTTTTTGGGTTGTGACAGTCTTGTTCTGAGGTAGCGATATACAAATCCCAATCCTTCATGTATAAATGTTAATTAGGAACGCTTATGATCAAGATGGCGAAAATTTCAAATCCCTCCATCCCCCTCACCTACCAGATAGAGCGGTGTTTTCTATTCATTGCCAAGATTGGTTCTATGCTACCCCAGATGTTCAAGGCGCCCCATTACTTCTGTATAGTTATTACAGGCTAGCTACTGCACTAAAGGTAAGTCCCCTGCTTCCAGGAAACACCATTCAAACCATGTTTTTTTTTTCTCTCTCCTTATTCTTCGTAAATGGCAGTTCTCCTTCCAAATTGCTTTCCCTGCAGTTACGACCTTCCTTTTTCAAATTAGTTAATAGAAACGTAACAAAAGCAATTTAATATTGGGTTTCTCGAGCCAAAGAGATAGTTAAAATCCATTAGATTTCTTCATGGGCTTTGTTCCTCAAGAAGACAATACGGTTCCATATATAGTCAGTTCGTAATTTGATTTAAAGTTTTTCTTTGAACATATTATGTGTTGTTACATGGATGGATCCCCTCATCTGCTTGAGCATTCTACTCCCTAGAAAAAGAGATTTTTGTCTGAAGTCAAATTATGGTCTAAAATTAGACATTTTGGACACTTCGTAAATATCTCACGTTTCGTAGAAAATGCAGCAATTTTGTGGGTTTTTTGTGATTTGCTCTGAAACGACTATAGATTTGACTAAATTTCATACAACCTTTGAGGGCAAGCAATTACCATTCGAGTAAGAAAGACTCTTTGATTTTTAATATTCACGAATTATTATGAGCAGCGAAGGAATGTTAGGAAAACAAACTCGCGCCCGTTTTTCCTAATGTTCGCAGAAGTACCTATGCCTATCCTAAAAAAAATTGAAATACACATATAATTTTATATTATAATTAACGAGCATCAAATTTCGGATAAGGTGGAAATTTTCAAATTCAAGATTCTGACGATGTTTATATCTTAAAATTCGGAAAACTTTCAGTTACATAATTGGTGGCTAGAAAAATGTTCTGATAAGATAATAATAAAATCATGAGTGGGACGCATCGGACTTGTTTTTATGTTTTTCGACTATAAAGCTAAATTTGAGAAAAGAATAACGGAAAGTACATTGCAGAGCACAAAATTTCCGATCAGATAAATTTAGTGTAGAAGGAATTCGAGGTTATATTTGGCCAACGTTTCGAAAACTATTTATTTCCTTCTTCAGGGCCTTATATTGACTTGAGTGAATGTGTGTAGTGAAGGTGTTGTGAGTTTGTGTCCAGTGTAGAGCTATGGTGGACCATAGCTCTATACTCACAACACCTTCACCACACACATCCACTCAAGTCATTATAAGGTCCTGAAGAAGGAAATAAATAGTTTTCGAAACGTTGGCCAAATTTTGAATTTTCTTCTACACGACAGAACCTCGAATTCCTTCTACATTGAAAAGATACTGTCGACTCTATTAATCATTAAGATAAATCTAAGTTAAACATACCATTTGAAGTGTCGCATAATTTAGGTAGAGCTTTGAGAGGTTCGAGTTTTGAAAATATCTTCATGATTTTTTCCATTTTATGTAAAAACATTATGAAAAAATGTCTATTGGGATGAGATTTGTTTCGAGTTTCTGTGAAAGGTTGATCCTCCAGGTGTAGAGCGGACCATATCTTGCGACAACAAACCCAAAAGAAAACAACTGAAAAGGGAATTTCTAATTCTTCAAGGTAATTCCTTATAAGTTTTAGGCAAATTGAATTTTGAATGCCGACAGGGATGTAGGACACTTGACTGCAGGTCCTCGGAGCGAAATAGAAGAATGAGCATAGATGACCAATAAGCTTGTCATTAGGCCAAACAATACAGCATTCAGTGAAAAGATGTTAGCTCGGTTTCTATAGTTTCTATTAGCAAATTTTTGTTATACAATCAGGTATTCCAACTAGTGTTACTAACCACAACACCACCAGTATTGGCTCACAGATACTCCATTCTCATTAGCCACTTGGAGCAGAAGCCAATAACAGAGAACAATACGCTAATGGTTGTTGGTGAGATTGAAGGGTCACCGACACCGCGAGACACTCACAAGGCCAACTATAGTTAAAAGGCCACGAGTTAACAGAGTTGAGGGGTGGAGAAGAGCCTGACCCATCATATCACCCCCATCTCATAGACCTGGGTAGGCAACATTAAGCACACACTGTAGAGTCGGGCTCGTGTTCACCAGAGCGACGAAAACAGTGTTTAGGCTTAAGATGTGGTGAACCAAGTAGGTGTGAAATAACATTGAAATTGATGGCAAAGGAGGTACTTTTATTTATTTATATGTTTTATATGTCCCAAGATAACTTTAATTTGAAGAATGGCCAATATTTAAAAAGAAAAGAAACTAAAGTAGATGTAAAAATTAGGTTGTAAAATTTCTTTTTGTAAATAATTTGATTTTTTTAATACTTAAATCTCTTAGTTTTTAATTTTAAAGTAGGTTTAGATCAATAAATCCAATATTTGTTCTCTAAATTCTGTGCTATTCATTTTCCCTGCTAACCCAGTAAGATAATTTAAAAACCTTTGAGTTAGATTTAACATTTTTGAAAAATTTAGAAAAACAATATGGCATCTCTTTAGTAAATTTAAAAGAAATACAATTGAAAAGTTTGTTAATTACATTTTTTTTTTAATACGTGCACTTTCTTCAAAATTGCACGTCTTGAACTTTTGATATTTTCTTGTGGCCCTTTTCGGAAATTACTATAGAAATCAAAATTTATTAGAAGACCAGCTAAATATTACTACAGGAAATGTGGTAATTTTATTTAGTTGTTTATTCTTTTCGTTTTAAGTATTATTATTTCAATTATTAATTTTATATTTAAATATTTATTTTTATTCAACATAATTATCTTTATCACAATTATATTAAAATATTTTACTCACATCATACCAATTCAAAATAATGTAACGCAAGGCAACCAGTTGAAAAAGATATTTTTATTATTGTTTGTTTGTTAGTTGTTTCAGAAATTTAAATTAAAACTAGTACTGTTCGGTTCAGGTAATAATGAAGATATAAGATTATCGGTTGTCAACAACACAGGATTTTGCTCAGCTCAATTTGTAACGAGGTTGTGTACCCAAGCTCACAATGGGGACAGTATCCAACCCAGAGCCGGAAATCCTCCACAGAAGGGATGGTTTTTATGCAATTATTTATTTGTAAAGAAATGGTAGATTTGTGTTTTGGTTTGATCTGCTAAATGCAGCAGGTAAAACAGGCGGGGAATGGAACAACACCGCTTTTCTAAGATCTAATTCAGATAAGAATGACATCATAAACTTGTTGGTGAAAGAATGAAAAAATGGACTCAAAGTCAGTGATTATATTTTTGTTGGAAAAAGCAACAGTTGCGAAGGTTGAAAAAATGAGCACATGAGATCATGATCCAGTGAGTCCTAATTAACTGGAAAAAAAAAAAAAATAGATAAAAAACATACACAAAAAAAAACCCAATAAACTGGCAACTAACTAAATCGAATTGTTAATTAATTAACCGAAATAACCGTAAAACTAATTAACTACTTTTTTTTTTTTTTTTTGACTAGGTAAGAAGCATAAAATCAAATTTGTACATGAGCCAGGTTCTCAGCTCACTGGTTCAGGAAGCAGGTCAAAACAACACCTCGAAATATTTAATTTCAACATTGTATTGTATCCTTATCCGGATAAATGAGATTCTCCTCTTTTCTAGAATATCCAAGAAATATCTCTCTCACTTAACCTGGAGATCTACGGCTATTATACTGGAAGAAATTCCTATTTATTTTCGGTGAAAAAAACATCACATTTTTTACCAATTACATTCCTTCATGTTCATCTCTCTCTCTCTCTCTCTCTCTCTCTATATATATATATATATATATATATATATATATATATATATAATATAATATATATATATATAGAGCCCGATTTCGCAGAAAATTAATAGGTGCCGTCCTTATGGAATTTTGAATTTAATATAAAATTTCCTGTAGATACGTTCAATAATCAGCTGTTATTGGCATTTTTGAATTGAGAGGCCAATCTGACCCTTATTTCCTTCATCTGATTCCGGCGGAAAATTAATAGGTGTCGTTATTATGGAATATTGAGTATAAATATAAACTTTGTTGAGGATACGTTCATTATGACGGCAGTTATTAAGGTTATTAGGCTCTTCTCTAATGTCCCCTTCCTTTTGATTTTGTTGAAAATTAATATGTGTCGTTGTTAGAGGGTTCTGGATCATATATAAAATTTCGTGATGAAACTCTGTCGAGAGGTATCTTGTTCACATACCCACACACAGACAGACAGATTTATATATATATGTTGATAAACAGAAGAAGGTATCAATGGACTCAGACGGAAGACAACAAACTCCGAAAAATAAAAGACGAAAACAAGCCATGGAAACCTCCAAGCACCATGAACAGACGGGACACGGTGATCATCACAAGACATACGAAACTGACACATTCCTACTTACTTCTTGGATTTGAACAGCCGACAGGCTTCTGCAACCAAGACTATACAGAGCTCACAGTACAACATATACTGAAAACTGACATTATTGCAGAGATATTGTGAAATAATTCAAATGAACTTGAAAGAAATAAAACTTGTTTATTTATGGTATTGTCTAATTTCACCAACTATATTTACATGGGAGTACTTTCGGTATTTCTACCATCCTCAGCCAAAAGCATCAGTCTTAAGTCTTATCTCTTATGCTTTTGGCTGAGGATGGTAGAAATACCGAAAGTACTCCCATGTAAATATAGTTGATGAAATTAGACAATACCATAAATAAACAAGTTTTATTTCTTTCAAATTCACAACATATACTGATTAAGTGCACAAACTACACCGCATTAAGAAACAAATACAAACTACCGACTGACATGAAAAAACTACTTCAAACACCCACAGACGAATACAACGGACTCATCCAGTTCCTTCAAGACACAAAATTCTACGAAGACATATAGAAGCAACAGTGGACGCTAATGGCCCTGCAGTCGATGCGACGTTAAATAAAAACTAAGAAAAAAAAAAAAAGGTATATAATCAATAAAAAAGGGTCGGAATGATTTATTTTTTGTTTGAACAGAAATCATGTTATATAGACATAGTTTAATTTTTGTCTGTTTGTGCGTGTGTTTGATTGCTTCACGGGAAAAGGCTTGAACGTATTCATGGAATTTCAAAGATCCTTCTGCTGAGAATATAGCTATAGGCTGAATGACATAACATTTTGAACGGTAGGGAGATGGGCAAAAATGTTATTGCGATTGATAGGGGTTTCCTGAAATATCAAAAGTAGCATACTTAGAGGCCCGGGTTACAGTTAACAACAGGGCAGATAACGACACTAGTGTGCTGCCAAGGAGACATGTATGGCCTTCTATCGATTCATTTCTGACCAAGAAAGTCCATCTGTTTTCAATAAATACTCAATTTTTGGATAGGGTTAATATATAAGGAAATGGTTAATATCCATTTATAAATAGCCCAACCTATGGACAGTATATAATGTATAAATAGAGAACATTCAGTGCTCCCATCTGTGAGACAAACCTGAAACTGAAGCTTCACCTACTCACACACAGAGTGCCCTACCTACCATATCTCACATGTTAAACCTTCCGGTCCACTTAACAATATAATATACTAGCAGTAATACCCGGCGTTGCCCGGGGAACTTTGACTCTTATCCCAATATCTCCTATAAGGCTATTCAGTTCCTCGACAGTACACTCATGATGTTATAATTTTCAATTATTCATACGGAATAAGGCTTATAGTCCTTCAACTGTAGTAACGCTAGTAAGTTTTTAGGACCCCTGGGCACCACAGCTAGTATGCGCCTTTCGATGGCGGAAACCACAGCTAGTGAATACTTAGCAGCGCTGGACGTCCTAGCCAGTGCGTACTTAAGAACGTTTGTGACCACAGCTAGTATGTGCCTTGCAACGCTGGGCACCACTGCTAGTACGTAGTTAGGAACGCTGGGCACCACAGGTAGTATATGCCTTGCAACGGCGGACCCCACAGCTAGTACGAAGTTAGGAACGCTGGGCATCACAGCTAGTAAGTGCCATGCAACAGCGGACCCCACAGATAGTACATTTTTAGGAACGCTGGGCCCTACAGCTATTAAGTGCCTTGCAACTGCGGACCCCACAGATAGTATGTAGTTAGAACCACAGGGCATCACAGCTAGTATGAGTTTTGCAACGGCGGACCCCACAGCTAGTACGTAGTTAAATACGCTGGGCCACACTGCTAGCGCCTTGCAACAGCGGACCCCACAGCTAGTACGTATATAGGAACGCTGGGCATCTCAGCTAGTAAATGTCCTGTAGGTGCCTTGCAACAGCGAACCCCACAGCCAGTACATAGTTAGGAACGCTGGGACTGAGCACTACAGCTAGTAAGTGCCTTGCAACAGCGGACCCCACAGCTAGTACGATATTAAGAACGCTGGGCATCACAGCTAGTAAATGCCTTGCAACAGTGGACCCCACAGCGAATACAAACTTACTACTACTACATGTGAAATTCATGACAATCCGATTACCCTTAGTCATTCAGCATTATTTTTATGCTTAGCCTCCCCCTCCCAAATTTTTAACATGTCACAAGTGTATTTTTCTATTTGGCCATCAAGAATACTACATGTGAAATTCCATGACAATACGACCAACCGTTAATGAGCTAGCACTATATTTATACTGAGCCCCCCCCCCCCACATCCCCCCCTCCCGTACAAAATTTTGAGCCGTCACACCGCCTATTTTTCTATTTGGCCTTCAGGAGTACTACATGTGACATTTCGTGACAATCTGACCAACCGTTAATGAGCCAGCACTATATTTATGCTTAGCCCCCCCCACAACCCCCCTCCCGTTCAAAACTTTGGGTCGCCACACACCTTATATTTATATTTGGCTATTTAAAATACTACATGTGAAATTTCGAGACAATGCGACCAACCGTTAAAGAGTTAGCACTATATTTATACTTAGGCCCCCCCCCTCCCATACGAAATTTTGAGCCGTCACACCGCCTATTTTTCTATTTGGCCTTCAGGAATACTACATGTGAAATTTCGTGACAATCTGACCAACCGTAATGAGCCAGCACTATATTTATGCTTAGCCCCCCCCCCCCCCCCCACAACCCCCCTCCCGTTCAAAACTTTGGGTCGCCACACACCTTATATTTTTATTTGGCTTTTAAAAATACTACATGTGAAATTTCGTGACAATGCGACCAACCGTTAATGAGCTAGCTCTATATTTATACTTAGGCCCCCCCACAACCCCCCCCCCCCTTCCAAAACTTTGGGACGTCACACACCTTATTTTTCTATTTGGCCTTCAGGAATACTACATGGGAAATTTCGTGACAATACGACCAACCGTTAATGAGCTAGCTCTATTTTTATACTTAGCCCCCCCCCCCCTCAACCCCCCCACCCGTTCAAAACTTCGGGACGCCACACACCTTATATTTATATTTGGCTTTTAAAAATACTACATGTGAAATTTCGAGACAATGCGACCAACCGTTAAAGAGTTAGCACTATATTTATACTTAGGCCCCCCCCCGACAACCCCCCCTCCCGTACAACATTTTGAGCCGTCACACCGCCTATTTTTCTATTTGCCCTTCAGGAATACTACATGTGAAATTTCGTGACAATCTGACCAACCGTAATGAGCCAGCACTATATTTATGCTTAGCCCCCCCCCCCCCCCCCCACAACCCCCCTCCCGTTCAAAACTTTGGGTCGCCACACACCTTATATTTTTATTTGGCTTTTAAAAATACTACATGTGAAATTTCGTGACAATGCGACCAACCGTTAAAGAGTTAGCACTATATTTATACTTAGGCCCCCCCCGACAACCCCCCCTCCCGTACAAAATTTTGAGCCGTCACACCGCCTATTTTTCTATTTGGCCTTCAGGAATACTACATGTGAAATTTCATGACGATTCGCCCATTAGTTAATGAGTTAGAGCTCTATATTTATACTTAGGCCCCCCCACTACCCCCCCTCCCGTAAAAAATTTTGAGCCGTCACACCGCCTATTTTTCTATTTGGTCTTCAGGAATACTCCATGTGAAATTTCGTGACAATCCGACCAACCGTAATGAGCCAGCACTATATTTATGCTTAGCCCCCCCCCCCCCCCACAACCCCCCTCCCGTTCAAAACTTTGGGTCGCCACACACCTTATATTTTTATTTGGCTTTTAAAAATACTACATGTGAAATTTCGTGACAATGCGACCAACCGTTAATGAGCTAGCTCTATATTTATACTTAGGCCCCCCCACAACCCCCCCCCCCCCTTCCAAAACTTTGAGACGCCACACACCTTTTTTTCCTATTTGGCTTTTAAAAATACTACATGTGAAATTTCATGACGATTCGCCCATTAGTTAATGAGTTAGCTCTATATTTATACTTAGGCCCCCCCACTACCCCCCCTCCCGTAAAAAATTTTGAGCCGTCACACCGCCTATTTTTCTATTTGGCCTTCAGGAATACTACATGTGACATTTCGTGACAATCTGACCAACCGTTAATGAGCCAGCACTATATTTATGCTTAGCCCCCCCCACAACCCCCCTCCCGTTCAAAACATTGGGTCGCCACACACCTTATATTTATATTTGGCTATTTAAAATACTACATGTGAAATTTCGAGACAATGCGACCAACCGTTAAAGAGTTAGCACTATATTTATACTTAGGCCCCCCCCCCCTCCCATACGAAATTTTGAGCCGTCACACCGCCTATTTTTCTATTTGGCCTTCAGGAATACTACATGTGAAATTTCGTGACAATCTGACCAACCGTAATGAGCCAGCACTATATTTATGCTTAGCCCCCCCCCCCCCCACAACCCCCCTCCCGTTCAAAACTTTGGGTCGCCACACACCTTATATTTTTATTTGGCTTTTAAAAATACTACATGTGAAATTTCGTGACAATGCGACCAACCGTTAAAGAGTTAGCACTATATTTATACTTAGCCCCCCCCCCCCCCCCCCGACAACCCCCCCTCCCGTACAAAATTTTGAGCCGTCACACCGCCTATTTTTCTATTTGGCCTTCAGGAATACTACATGTGAAACTTGGTGACAATGCGAACAACCGTTAATGAGCTAGCTCTATATTTATACTTAGGCCCCCCACAACCCCCCCCCCCCCCTTCCAAAACTTTGGGACGTCACACACCTTATTTTTCTATTTGGCCTTCAGGAATACTACATGGGAAATTTCGTGACAATACGATCAACCGTTAATGAGCTAGCTCTATATTTATACTTAGCCCCCCCCCCTCAACCCCCCCACCCGTTTAAAACTTCGGGACGCCACACATCTTATTTTTCTATTTGGCCTTCAAGAATAATACATGCGAAATTTCGTGACAATACGACCAACCGTTAATGAGCTAGCTCTATTTTTATACTTAGCCCCCCCCCCCCTCAACCCCCCCACCCGTTCAAAACTTCGGGACGCCACACACCTTATATTTATATTTGGCTTTTAAAAATACTACATGTGAAATTTCGTGACAATGCGACCAACCGTTAAAGAGTTAGCACTATATTTATACTTAGGCCCCCCCCGACAACCCCCCCTCCCGTACAAAATTTTGAGCCGTCACACCGCCTATTTTTCTATTTGGCCTTCAGGAATACTACATGTGAAATTTCATGACGATTCGCCCATTAGTTAATGAGTTAGCTCTATATTTATACTTAGGCCCCCCCACTACCCCCCCTCCCGTAAAAAATTTTGAGCCGTCACACCGCCTATTTTTCTATTTGGTCTTCAGGAATACTCCATGTGAAATTTCGTGACAATCCGACCAACCGTTAAAGAGTTAGCTCTATATTTATACTTAGGCCCCCTCACAACCCCCCCTCCCGTTCAAAACTTTGGGACGCCACACACCTTTTTTTCCTATTTGGCTTTTAAAAATACTACATGTGAAATTTCATGACGATTCGCCCATTAGTTAATAAGTTAGCTCTATATTTATACTTAGGCCCCCCTTACAACCCCCCCTCCCGATCAAAACTTTGGGACGCCACACACCTTTTTTTCCTATTTGGCTTTTAAAAATACTACATGTGAAATTTCGTGACAATACGACCAACCGTTAATGAGCTAGCTCTATATTTCTACTTAGGCCCCCCTTACAACCCCCCCTCCCGATCAAAACTTTGGACGCCACACACCTTTTTTTCCTATTTGGCTTTTAAAAATACTACATGTGAAATTTCATGATGATTCGCCCATTAGTTAATGAGTTAGCTCTATATTTATACTTAGGCCCCCCTTACAACCCCCCCTCCCGATCAAAATTTTGGGACGCCACATAGCCTATTATTCAATCGGGCTCAAAAGAATGCTACATGGGAAGTTTCATGAAGATCCGTCCAGCGGTTTGGGCGTGATGCTGGAACAAACATACAAACAAACCCCGTTTCAGCTTTATTAATATAGATTATGTACAACAATATATTATGTAACATATTATGTACTTCCTTTCAGTAAATTCTTTATTTTGAATATTTACAAATGACAAAACATTAAATACATTTAAAAACAAAATTAAAAATATATACAACGAAATATTTAGTAAATCTAAAGGCATTTCATTATTTGGAAATTTAATAAGTAACAATTTTCGTAAGAATTAATTTAGGACGATAGAACTAACCGTTTTCTTTTAAGCTGCTTTTGGAAGGCTGTTATATTTTTTTGGAGTAAAATAAGAACTCTCTTAGTCGGAACAATCTGTGTCACTGAAAATCCGGAACGGAGAGTTCTCTTGAGGCATGAGGCACTTCTCAGATCTGGCAAGCTATCAGTGAGAGATGTCACGTCTTGAGCAGTCACACTACTTGACAGGAAGCAGAGTACATCTGTTGTGAACGAGAACACTCTTTATACTTACAGAGGAAGAATATATATATGAAAAAATCTTGAGTCCTTCGGATGGGACTTTAAGCGATGGTCTCTAGCCCCTACTTGAGGGGTTAGAGACTTGGTGAATAAACCTAGGTTGACAAAATTTAGGGCTCCCACTGTAAAATCGGGCTCATGTCCAACAGAAGAGCCCCTTAGAAGGCAGAAGTTATTATGACTCATGCCCGGGCTTTAACTACGAGGTCATATCGCCTACTACCAGAGCTCTCTTTTGTCACTCTGGTGGACATAAGCCCAATTCTACTGTGGGAGTCCTAAATGTTGCCTACACAGGTTTATTCACCTAGGGTAGGGGTCATTGACGAGTACCTGACATCGCACCGGCTCGGGACCATCGATTATCGTCCCATCCGAAGGACGGCATGCTCAAGGTTTTTTTTTCTCTTCCCTGATAAAAACCAAAGGGCCTCGACCGCGATCTTGAGGCACTGGCGCCCTATAAAGGGCGCATCTTCCTTAGTATTCTTAAATCAAAAACACAAATATAATAGAACCGAATCAGTTGGCATGTTTTGTGGTTATTTCATAAACATAGAAGCAAGCAGGACGTCCTTCGGCAACTAGCAGAGACCACGGCCACGGAAGCGAAGAGGAAGCCGAAAGTCTTCGTGGCTATGGTCGAACTCAAGGAGGGGAGCGAGACCCGGAAGCTGGAGGACGCCCTGGACACGGTGAACCCGAGGGAGCTCGGGATAAATATTAGGTCCAGCAAACCCGCCAGGAGAGGGGGGATTCTCCTGGAGGTTTCCTCCGCTGACGAGCTCGGGGCACTCAAGGACAATCCAAAGCTCCAAGAGGCGGGCCTTAAGGCGGAGGCGCTCCAAAGAAGGAGCCCACGCCTAGTTGTGTTTGATGTGCCTTCGGGCTGGTCGGGGGAGGACTTCTCCGGGAGGTTTCGAGCCCAGATCGACGGTTCATTGGGTCGTCGAGGTGACCCCAGAGACGAGGAGGGCTCTCATCAGCGCCGGAAGGATCACCCTAGGGTGGTACTCATGTAGAGTCCGAGACTGCCTGGATGTCTCGAGGTGCTGGCGCAGCCAGGTCTTTGGCCACGTCGAAAAGTCGTGCAACCGACCCAGGGTGTGCGCGAGGTGTTCGGAGGAAGGGCACGACAGGGCCAGTTGTCCGAATAAGTCTAAGCCGCCGAAGTGTAGTAACTGCGGCACACGGGGCTCCCGCGTCGCTCACCAGGCGGACAGCGAGACCTGCCCGTCATATATCCGTGCGTTAGAGTTGTTGGCCTCACGCACTGATTATGGCGAATAGGATGCGCGGGGGCCTTCGTTTGTGGCAGCACAACATGAATAGGCGCAGGATTGTGGCTGATGAGGTGCGTCAACTAGTGTCATCGGAGGGCGTCCAGGTGCTAGCTCTCCAGGAACCCTACTGCGTTAGAGGCAGCGTGGCAGGCTAGGTACTGGCCACAAAATTATTACTGGCGCACGGAGCGACGAACGGCCAATGGCCGCAATCGTCGTGACCGGCCCCCAGGTGGATGTGATGGCGCTCCACCATCTCTCCACCAGCCATATAGTTGTGGCCTGTATCAGGCACGCCAACGCAAGCTGCTACGTGATCAGCGGATACTTCCCGCCGTCTGAGAACATAGAACGACAGCTGGGCCACCTGGACCTAGTACTGGACTCCCTCTCGGGGCGCAATGTCATAGTTCTGGCGGACGTCAACTCCTGGTCAGTCTCCTGGGGATCGGTTCGCACCGACCGCCGGGGCGACAGGCTATTGGATTTGATCGCCCGCCATGACCTGTGCATAGTCAATGACCCACTTTCTCCGCCCACATTCCACGGTTCCAATGGAGTGTCCCATGTTGACGTCACGCTGGTGTCGAGCGGACTATTCCGGGCTGTGGGCAGCTGGAGCGTCCGAGAGATCACATCTAGCGACCATAGTGTACTGGATGTTCTGCTCTTTGACGCCCATCTTCCCGCAGTCCGGCCTAGAGACCCGCGCTTTGCTACCCGCAAGGCCATCTCCGACGCTTTCGTGACCGCCGTTGCCGCCTACTCCTGCGACGATCAGTGGGAGGGTCTCAGGAGTTCTGAACCGGTTGGCCAGATTGAGGATGGGGTCGGCAGGCTCAGTAGTATACTACTTCGAGCTGCCGATGAGACCATCCCCAAGAAGGTAAACCGGATCAGGAAGGTACCCTGATGGAGTGAGGATCTCACCCTCGCCAAGAAGGCTGTATATCGTGCCAGGAGGAGGTTCAGCGGTGCCAAAACCAAAACCCACTCCAGAGGGTAATACGGAGGGAGGAGTACCGGCAGCTTAGCAAGGCTTATGGTAGAAGAGTCGAGGCCGCGAAGAAGGAGAGCTGGAGGAAGTTCGTTGAAGACGAGAGCAGGAAAAACCCGTGGGGAATCCCTTACCGTGTCGCCGCCGGGAGGCTAAGGCCGGTCGCTCCGGTGGCCTCCATCAGGGTTGGCAACCAGTATGCCATGTCCCTGGAGGAGGCTGGCGGGATGTACTTGAGGGAGGCCTTCCCGGAGGACGACCCGGCGGAGGATTCACCCAGCCAACGAGACATCAGGAACGCTGCCCGTACTTGGCCGGATACGGGGAACGCACCTGATTGGGACGAGATTGACCTGAGCTTGGCGGTTGGGAGGCAGAAGAGTGGCGGCGCCCCTGGGAGCGATCTCATAGACGCCGCTATAATCAAGAAAGCCTTCCCGGCCATCAAGTCGGATCTCTTACTACTTTATAACTCCTGCCTTAGGAGGGGCCACTTCCCTAGGACTTGGAAACGAGCACTCGTGTGTACGTTTGTTAAGCCTGGTGATAGGGACCTTTCCCTGGCAGGTAGCCACAGACCAATCAGCCTGCTCCCCGTATTCGGTAAAGTATTGGAGACTCTTATCTTCAATGGAATTCGGGCCCAGGTACATGCTTTTGTATCCCACAGGCAGTTCGGTGGCTTGAGGGGCAGATCCGCCGAAGATGCGTTGATGATGCTGAGGGCGGATGTGGAGAATGACCGTGGGAAATATGCCCTGTGTGTCTTCTTTGACATCCCGTCGGCCTTCGACTGCGCCTGGTGGCCTGCCATCCTCACGCGACTGCGGGCTGTGGGACTGCCTGGGAATGTGTTTGGGTTGATATCCAGCTTCCTCAGCGATCGATCTGCGACCATGAGTCAGCTATACGCTAGCACTACAGTGGACGTCACTAGAGGCTGTCCTCAGGGCTCGGTCCTCGGACCGATACTTTGGGCCATACTCTTTGACGGACTGCTCCGTGATCTCGAGGGCCGTGGATATAAGGCAATCGCCTACGTCGACGACCTCGTTGTTACGGTGCACGCTGATAGTCGAGCTGCTCTAACCCTTCGCGCCCAAGCCGCCATTGACGATATAGACAACTGGTGCTGCGCCAACAAACTGGCTCTCTCTCCTAGCAAGACCTCGGCTTTGCTGATGAGAGGGAGAACCGACGCCCGACACCCCCTGGTAATCAAAATCCACGGACGCCGCATTGAGAGCCCGGCAACGGTCACTCATCTCGGAGTGCGGATCGGGCCGGGCCTCAACGTGACGCCCCACGTTGTTGCCATTAAAGAAAGGACTACCGCCACTTTCAACGCTTTGAGCTGCCTAGCCCGCGCGACGTGGGGCCTCGGCTATTCTGCGTGTAGAATCATCTACACTGGAGTATTCGAGGCTGTAGCAAGGTACGCCGCTGCTGGGTGGTGGCATCGTCCCACGAAGCGGCGACGCGTTATCCTTGTGCAAGCCCAGAGAGCAGCCCTTTTAAGGGTTACAAAGGCCTATCGTACTGTCTCTACGGCTGCGCTACAGGTGCTGGCAGGAGCTCCGCCAATAGACTTAGTCTTGGACGGGGCTGTCGCCTCGTACTATTGTAGACGCAACTTGCCCTTAGGAGCAGATATAGATGAGCCTTTACGACTAGCCCTGGAGGAAGAGATGCGCGGACAGTCCAGACCAGGAATATAGTCCAGGAATGGATAGTGGAGAAATGGCAACAGCGGTGGTCACGATCATCGGATGGCCGAACGACCTACGCATATTTACCGGAAATCCGGGTACGTCTGGACTCTACTTGGATACTGCCTGACCACTGGATGTCCCAGATACTATCAGGTCACGGAGATTTCAACTCCAAGCTGTTCTTCTTTAAGAGGAAGAACAACCCGAACTGCTCGTGCGGCGGGGTCGAGACTGCGGAGCACGTGGTCCTCGAATGTCCGCTGTACGACGGGCCTAGGGTGGAGTTGATACGCGGGACAGGATCGTATCTGGGACTCGACCTGCGGCAGCTGATGACGGAAACCGGCTACCCAATGTTCAGCCGATTTGTCGCCTCCTGGCGGAGAAAGAAGCAAGCATTTTGACCCTGCGCCGGGGAGGCCTGCAGTCGTCCCCGGCACCGTAATGAACCACAATTAGCGATCGCCCTACATTTACCCCGAGCTCTCTCGGGCCGCCAAGAAAATTAAGTTGGGCTGGGAGTGACCGCTGATCGTCGCAGATGGTCGGCAGCGGTCGCTCCTAGCCTACCACAGCATCATATGTTCTGGATTTTTAATTATGTACTTATTTAGTATTTTAATTTTGTAAATAAATTTGTTAGGCCTCCCTTTTTCCCCGACGATTCGGCGATGGTGTCGTGGCCTCCACCGGAGGTCGGCAACCCAAAAAAAAAATAAATAAATAAATAAAAAAAAAAAAAAAAAAAAAAAAAAAAAAAAAAAAAAAAAAAAAGTTATTTCATAAAAGAGAAGCCTGTAATATATAATAGAGAATTTTGGAAAATCATTGGCGGCCCAGACTATAAACAATATTTACTTTCCCAGACGACCCGAAGCATCACAGCTATTCTCTCTAACAGAGTCAAGTGTTGGGAAGGGATCACAAAGAGCTAGGTTGAGGTACCTTCCTACTAAGGTAAGTAGTCAATGTACATTGGCCAACACTACCCAGTCATTATACATGTGTTAGGAAGGGATCAGAAGGAGCTAGGTTGAGGTACCTTCCTACTAAGGTAAGTAGTCAATGTACATTGGCCAACACTACCCAGTCATTATACATGTGTTTGGAAGGGATCACAAGGAGCTAGGCTGAGGTACCTTCCTACTAAGGTAAGTAGTCAATGTACATTGGCCAACACTACCCAGTCATTATACATGTGTTTGGAAGGGTTCACAAGGAGCTAGGTTGAGGTACCTTCCTACTAAGGGAATGTACATTGGCCAACACTACCCAGTCATTATACATATGACGCCAAGCTTCTTAGACAAATCCTCAAATTTACTACTATCCAACTTCCTTTTCAATATATAATTATTATTCTCGTTTATTTAAACAAACCCACACAATTTCTTCTCCGTATGGCGGTATTAGTTGAAATTTACATCTTGTCTCTGTTATTGGCGGTGTCTCATCTTATTTTATGAGGCTCATCGTCACATGTTTGTGATTGCCTTTTACGATTACCACAAGAAAGCCGCTCACTCGGTAGGTAGGTAAGTCCTACCAAAACTACCACAATACGTTCATAGAATAAACCCCCCTGAACACGATTTGAACAGATGATTTCTAACGGATTTCTGAACATACAAAAAAATCATTCCGATCATGTACAAGCAAAACTTGTATACAATATGTATTGAATGCGAGGGCGCCGGTAGCTCAGCGGTAGCGTGCTAGCCTACTGGGCTCAGAACCCGACCAAAGCCCTTACTGTTTTACTTTCTGGGAGGTGAAATAACCTTGGGAACGCCGTCGTTCGGATGGGACGTTAGGCGATAGCCCCGATGTCAGGTACTTGTTTGAGTTACAACCTCCCCTACCGTAGGTGAATAAACTGGGAGTCCAACCGTAGAGTCGGACGAAAGAGAGCCCTTGTAGTAAGCGATGTCACCTTGTTGATAAGCCCGGGTGTAAGTCAAAATGCCTCTAAGGCCTCCAAGTTAGTATTGTAATAAAGCGAATTACACTTACATGAAGTTGGAAGATGTGGGGGCGGCAGGATGTTAGTCCAAGACAGGAGGGCGTCACAGAACTTTAGGATGGAACTCTGATCAGGGAAAACAAGAAACTAGGTGGTGAAGACACGCCCAATCTCGCGCACAGCACTCTCTGGAAATAAACAGGAAAATGTGATATAGCAAAATAAATAGTTTTAAATTCAGTGGTGTAAAAACGTGGTGGGTATAATAATGTTATGTTATCATGGTCACATCAGATTTCTTTTACTTTCTTATACCTAAACGTCCTAAGAACAATTATCGATGCACCCTTCTATGTGTCCAACCTTACCCTCCATAATGACCTTAAAATCCCCTACGTTATTGACCTCATCAAGTCCCGCTTCTCCAAATTCCACTGTAACCTTTCATCCCATGTCCTCTCTTTCCTTCGGCCGATCCCGTTGAAAATCAATAGATGTCAGCCTTAAGTGGTTATTTCTCGTGAGTTATCGTGTTCACAGGCATACAGTTAGACATTTTTTTTTTGGAATCTGGAAATCCGGTGAAAACTGAACATCGAATTTCAGACCGATTACACAACTTCCCAAGTACCTCGAATAGCGTGAGAAGTGAAGATCACTCCCAATAGAATGATTGGACCTGGAAGAAATTTGGTGGATTCAAAAGGTCAAAGGTCATAAGGACATCACTTATTGATGTTCAGCAAACTCAGTTAACTCAGAATAGAATGAAAATATATAAGTATAAATATAAGTTATGCTCCTCTAAAGATCTAACATACATATCCAATTATATTGTAAAAAAAACTGTCCGATTTAAATGAAATTTAGTATCGAAGTACTAAACTTGCACTTTTTGGACATTGGTAATCTAAAAAATTACCATTACTTCGGCAGTAATGAAATGAAAATACATTTTATTATTCTGGGACCGAGGTCCCCTAAGAATAAATACATACAGAGTAAAGAAAAGGAAACAATGAAATATAGTATCAGTACGCAGTTATGGGGTTTTTTGTGTTAAGCCTCCTCTCAACTCCCCCTTCCCTTTGGCCAATTTGGCTGAAAATGCGTAGGTGTCGCTTTTATAAGGTTTTTACCACGTTCATAAAACAGTCAACATCGAATTTCAGACCGATTACATAACTTTTCCTATACTTCTGGGGAACTAAACAGATTATTGCCGACTATGAGTGAATGTGGACACAACTCTCTACAGGATGAATGGACGTGTGTATTCAGAACCTATTAATTTTCAGTCAAATTGGTCAAAGAGGAAAAGAGTTTAGAGAGAGAATGAAAACTTAATTTACAAAAAATAATTCAAGTTGGGGAAGTACATTAGTAATACTTCCGACAATTTTTACTTCCTCAGCTGTAAGGAGTATAGGGGAAGTTATGGAATAGGTCAAATATTCTATGAGAGTTTTCCATGGAATTTCATGTTTTCCGACCACTACAGAAATCAAATCTGAAAAAAAAAAAAGTGTGAACACGGTAACTCCCGATAGAATGTCTCTATCGACAAAATACAAGGGGCATGCAACCTGCAAACCGAGGGGTCTTATTATAGTCAGTATCTTGTAAAATGTGTTTAGGCCCCGAAGTAAAGTGGTCTTAATTGTCGTCCGATTTCGGTCAAAATTGACTCAGATCTAAGTTAGCACATGTGACAACTTCATTTCAAATTTCATAATAATTATGAAACCGATTTTTACATCTTTCTTCATGTTATGTGTCTGTCTAGATGTCCCCGAACATGATTGAGACTTGGTGGACGATCTAACTCAAAAACGATTATAGCAATTATAATAATTATGTTATGTGTCTGTCTAGATGTCCCCGAACATGATTGAGACTTGGTGGACGATCTAACTCAAAAACGATTATAGCAATTATAATAATTATAATTGCTATAATCGTTTTTGAGTTAGACCGTCCACCAAGTCTCAATCATGTTCGGGGACATCTAGACAGACACATAACATGGAGAAAGATGTAAAAATCGGTTCAGGGGGTCTTGAAACGTGTAATTAATTCCTCTGAAAACTCGGTTTCGGATTTTTGCACGACAACCTAAGTACGAAAGAAGAGAAATTGAATTTGCTAATTAATCTGGCACGTCAACAAGTGTATTAGCAAAAATGGAACTTGATTATAGCTGGGAAGGTTTTTTATACTTTCTTATACTTTTAGAAGCAGGAATCGTTCAAAAATCCGAGATCGAGTTTTGAACGCAAATTCACATTTGAAGTTCCCCAGACGGGTATTAACAATTCTCGGGATATTGGAACTCCAAATTATAAAAAAGAATAATAGAATTAACGGCTAAAACTCTCCCCCTCCCCAGATCCGCCCCTGAGAGCGTTACATTAGTCAGTTAGATCCGCCCCTGAGAGCGTTACATTAGTCAGTTAGATCCGCCCCTGAGAGCGTTACATTAGTCAGTTAGATCCTGAACGAGAGAAGAGTTAAAGTGAAGAGGGAAGAGGTTAGTTAGTTATTGTGATTCATGCCCGGGCTTTAGCTACGAGATCAGATCGCCTACTACCGCTTAATGTCCAATCCGAAGAACGGCTTGCTCAAGTTACTTTACCTCCCAAATAAGGGCCTCTTAAGCACCTTGCTCGGGGTTCGAACCCGCGATCCTGACTCTAATATGGTGGCTCTTCCTAGTCTATAATGAATGTGATGAGGGTGGCGCTGCTTGTGTAGCACTTGCACTTTCCACACATCATCAACCTACCGTTCTGACAATCGGTGATTGATTTCATCAGACCCGTTAGCTATGTCCAAGTGTAACGGTTCATCTCTGTGGAGAGAGTGCCTTCGGGCCATCCAAGTTTTACAAACTATAATTAATATGTTGCAGAAAAAAAAAAAAAAAAAGTAAATTTAAATCTAAACATAGTGTTTGTGAAGAGGAAGAGGTCGGGAGTGGGGGGAGGAGGGGGTCTTCTTGCATTTAACAGACCTTGAGTGGAAATTTTTAGTAGGTCAGTTCATCAAGATGATAGCGGAGGAGGGGCACGTTCGTATACATGCCGCTAGAGCGAAAAATCGGAGTTAGGACACTGGGCGAATTGGTCCTGTCCAATAGGGCGACCTTCGGACGGGGCGTTAAGCGGTGGTCCCGAGCCTCTCCGATGTCAGGCCTACCCCCGGTGAATAAACCTCAGGACTCCCTCAGTAGAGTCGGACTCATGTTCACCAGAGCTCTGGTAGTAGGCGATATGACCTCGTAGTTAAAGCCCGGCCATGAGTCACGATAACTAACTAACCACTAGTTCTCTACAGGGTGCTTTACACCGCCATTTTCTTTTTATTTATTCAATTGAACAAACTGAAGAAAAAAAAGTCGTCGGTGAATCACCGGCAATGTACTTCCCCAATTACGTTTTTGCGCTCTTTCCAAAGCCAAATGACCGCTGGGGCTAAAACTCAATATTCAACTTACATAAAGGCTTCTAAATCCTCATAATAAATTTTGTGTTGATACGTTGATTACATCTGAAATTAACAAATGTCGTGTTTATAGGACTTTGAATTTACATATAAAATTTCGTGTCATTACATTCATTACAAGGGCAGTTATTAGACTTTTTGTGTTGTCTCCCCTCTAATCCCCCCCCCCCCCCCCCTTCCCTTCGGCCGATTTGTCTGAAGATCAATAGGTGTCGTCCTCAGAGGGTTCTGCATTCACACATAAATCTTCGATCCGATACATTCATTCAATCGGTATTCAGCTTATCGTGTTCACAGACACAGAGTTTTTTTTTTTTTTTTTTTTTTTTTTTTCATTTTTGGAATCAGGAGGTCGGAAAACATGAAATTTCGTTGAAAATTCAGCATCGAATTTTTGACGGATTACATAACTCCCTCTATACTTTGTATTACTGGGGAAGTGAAATTAATGTGCACCTCCGAGTAACGATTCGAGAACCTTGAGATGAGGAAGCGGTTATCTTAGCCAATACACCATTGTAAGGCACTAATCGATACTCCTTTCAATCTGTAATCCACGTCATTAGATATACCTAAAGTTGAGATGATCGTAAAACAATATAAAGCTTTTTTACACTGAGCTATTTTACGAGTTTCGAGAGTATTGTTGTGGTTTTCTGTGTTCAAAGGACGCTAATTGTGCGGTTTACCTTTCACCATCACCAGAAGGGCTTCTTATAGTATGCAAGGTATACCTACCTACCTACTATGTATTAGGCAAAAACAAATTTCATTTTTCCAAAGAAAAACTAAATTTTTTTTTGATGAACCATTCGCAACGTAAGTTATTTGTAATTGAAAGTTTCTACTCTCCCTCTAAACACACTTCGGCCGATGAATCACCGGCAATGTTCTTCCACAGCACGGTTGCTATTTTTTTTTTTTTTATTGGGTGCCCCTGACCCCCTGAGGGGGGGTCGGTCACATCACCCTATTTTCGTTCGGGAATGAGTAACCTTCTCCCGTTTATTTACAATATACAATATTTACATATTTACATGATGCTATGGACGGCCGTGGACCGGCTCGATGGCTACGGTGCATGGTCGTCCTTGGTTTTCGGCCTTTTATGCCGAGTGAGCTCGGGATCTTGTCGGGGGTTCTTTTCTGCCTGCTTTCCTAAGCCGGGGGCAGCCGCCGCAGCGCCTGTCGGTGGTCGGCGGGGCCCCCGGCGCCGAGTTAGAAGGCTTTCTTGATTCTCCGCCAGGAGGAGACGAACCTACCAAAAGCCAGGTAACCAGCCTCCGTCATCAGTCCCGGCAGGTCGAGTCTCAGATACGAACCTGTCCGGCGGATCAGCGCCGCCCTGGGCACGTCGTATAGCGGGCATTCGAGGACTACGTGTTCCGCAGTCTCGACGCCGCCACACGAGCAGGCAGGGCTGTTCTTCCTATTAAAGAAGAAGAGCTTGGCGTTGAAGTCGCCGTGACCTGTTAGCACCTGTGACATCCAATGGTCTGGTTGTATCCATGGGGAGTCAAGGCGCGTCTGGACGTTCGGGAAATAGGCGAATGTTGTTCGGCCATCTGTCGATCGCGCCCAACGCTGTTGCCATCTTTCCGCGATCCATTCCTGGACAGTGCCCCTCAGGCGCTCTGGTCTCGCCTGTCCTTGCATCTCCTCCTCCAGGGCTTGACGCAAGGCCACGTCAGTGTCTGCTTCCAGTGGTAAACCGCGTCTGCAGAAGTAGGAGGCGACGGCCCCATCCAAGACTAGGTCTATGGGTGGAGCCCCCGCCAGCACCTGCAGCGCAGCCGTGGAAACTGTACGGTAGGCCTTGGTAACCCTGAGGAGGACTGCTCTTTGAGCTTGTAGTAGCAACGTACGCTGTCGTTTGGTGGGGTGATTCCACCATCCGGCAGCGGCATGTCTTGCTACGGCCTCGAAAACTCCGGTGTAAATAGTTCTATACGCAGAGTAGCCGAGGCCCCACGTCGCTCGTGCCTCCAGGGATAAGGCGTAAACGTCCCCGTCCCTGATGGAGGCCACAGGGGCGACCGGCCTGAGCCTCCCAGTGGCGACCCGGTAAGGGATCCCCCACGGGTTTCTAACACTTTCCTCCTCTATAAAATTTCTCCAGCTTACCTTCTTCGCGGTGGCGATGCTTCGGCTGTAGGCATTATTCAATTGTCGGTACTCTTCCCGCCTTATCGCCTTCAGAAGTAGGTTCCCGCACCGTTGGTACCTACGCCTGGCGCGGTATACAACCCTCTTAGCGAGGGTAAGCTCCTCACTCCACCAGGGAACCTTTTTGAACCTGTTGACCTTCCTGGGGATGGTTTCGTCGGCAGCGAGTAATATACTACCAAGCCGCTCGACTCCCTCCTCGATCTGGTCAACAGGGTCAAAGCTCCTGAGGCCTTCCCAATCCTCGTCACAGGAGTAGGTAGCAACGGCGGTCACAAAGGCGTCTGAGATGGCCTTGCGTGTGGCAAAGCGCGGGTCTCTAGGTCTGACCGCTGGAAGTTCCCGGTCAAAGAGCTGAACATCTATGACGCAGTGGTCGCTAGATGTGACTTCTCGGCACGGTTACTATCTGTTTGCTCTCCCTCTAAACACACTTCGGCCGATGAATCACCGGCAATGTTCTTCCACAGCACGGTTACTATCTGTTTGCTCTCCCTCTAAACACACTTCGGCCGATGAATCACCGGCAATGTTCTTCCACAGCACGGTTACTATCTGTTTGCTCTCCCTCTAAACACACTTCGGCCGATGAATCACCAGCAATGTTCTTCCACAGCACGGTTACTATCTGTTTGCTCTCCCTCTAAACACACTTCGGCCGATGAATCACCGGCAATATTCTTCCCCAGCACGGTTACTATCTAAACTAAGTGTTTACTCTCCCTCTAAAACCAATTCATCAAAAATCAATGGGTGCCTTACTTTTGAATCGTCGTACAAAATTTCGTATTGATATATTTGTTACATCGGCAGTTATTAGGGTTTTTGAATGGACCCCCTCTCCTGGATCCTCTTCCCTTCAGCCGATATCGCTAAAATTTTGCAGGTTATGTCCTCATTGAATTTTGACTGAAAATGGTGAAATAAGTAATTTCATTTCTTAATAAGTTTCCTCCTTTGGGGTTTTGGTCAAACATATAAAATTTCTTGTCGATACATTCAGGAGTTATCATGTTCACAGACACAGAAACATTTTTTTTTTTCATATTTGGAATCTGAAGGTTGGATAACATGAAATTCCACTGAAAACTACGTATCGAATTTTTGATCGATTACATAACTTTATACTTCGTAGAGCGGGCTGTAAGCGGCGGGGGGAACTACAACTTACTTCATTAATTCGAGGGTGATTAGCTGGTAATTCATTGACGATTTTTTTCATTTATTTTCGTCGTGATTTGGAGCTGGGGGCCTTCTCATGGTATTTTGTAATTTTTGAAGGACTGATTTTCATACAATGAATTGACACAAGATAAAAGAAGACATAACATATATATGTCATAAATGAGAAATGTAGAAACGGCCCACCAGAAAAATGGCATTCCTGCGTAGGTTCTCTGTACAGCTATATTTGAAGGACGATCTGTGCGCCAACATGTCAACAAACACGTTTTGTCTTACGCAAGGGCTAGACGTGGAGAGTAAATAAATGGCTTCATAAAGAAAAATGAAAAAAAACATAATATTATGGTGTCCATTGTTTTTAATGAATTGGGTTGAAACAGTCATAATATTGTTGTAGGCCACCGTTATCAAGTTTCATACTAGTTTATATGAAATAAAATAAATTTAATATATTTTTTGTTATTTTTCAAAAGTCATGAATGGATGCCCTTTCTTTATAGAGCGATGATTGTCTACAAATATTTGGGTCATTTTCATATTAATATCACTGATTGCTATGACAATTCTTTATTATTGAAGGTGCAATACAAAGGCAATGAACAAACACCGTCTTTCATTGTTAAAAACCAAAAATACAAAGTGAAACTACAACATTTTTACAAAATTTTACAAAGTTGAGGCAAACTTGTTTTTACAGGCAATCAGTCTTCTTCTTCACGATCGTCTCCTCCCACAGTAGGCCATGAAGTTAAATCGTTAAAAAAAATTACGATATTTTTCTGGAAAATATTCTGAAAGTTTTGCCGTGTTCTCTTTTATATTTTGTATCGCGAAGACGTTAACATTTATTTGGCAAAAGTAGAAGGTTTCTTGTATCGGAATCACTGGTACTGTCAAGTTTTGCTTGAAATTAAAGCAAATTGCCAAAACTTTAGGATTATCCTTGTTTTCTGACTCCGACTTTAATTTATTGTAAACTTTTCTCGCTCGGCGCTTATCATCAAATCAGAAAAAGTTCCACCAAAATGGGCTTTTAATTTTAAACATGTTAAACAATGCTGTCAACACCCGCCAATAACAGTGCCACAGCCAACTGAATAGGGAGGGAAAACAAGGTGGTGAGGGAGCGCACCTATCGCATCATTCATAAAGTAAGGGCTTCTGTCCGCACTGAGTCCCTTTCTTTATAAAAACAATGCTGTCAACACCCGCCAATAACAGTGCCACAGCCAACTGAATAGGGAGGGAAAACAAGGTGGTGAGGGAGCGCACCTATCGCATCATTCATAAAGTAAGGGCTTCTGTCCGCACTGAGTCCCTTTCTTTATCAAAACAATGCTGTCAACACCCGCCAATAACAGTGCCACAGCCAACTGAATAGGGAGGGAAAACAAGGTGGTGAGGGAGCGCACCTATCGCATCATTCATAAAGTAAGGGCTTCTGTCCGCACTGAGTCCCTTTCTTTATAAAAACAATGCTGTCAACACCCGCCAATAACAGTGCCACAGCCAACTGAATAGAGAGGGAAAACAAGGTGGTGAGGGAGCGCACCTATCGCATCATTCATAAAGTAAGGGCTTCTGTCCGCACTGAGTCCCTTTCTTTATAAAAACAATGCTGTCAACACCCGCCAATAACAGTGCCACAGCCAACTGAATAGGGAGGGAAAACAAGGTGGTGAGGGAGCGCACCTATCGCATCATTCATAAAGTAAGGGCTTCTGTCCGCACTGAGTCCCTTTCTTTATAAAAACAATGCTGTCAACACCCGCCAATAACAGTGCCACAGCCAACTGAATAGGGAGGGAAAACAAGGTGGTGAGGGAGCGCACCTATCGCATCATTCATAAAGTAAGGGCTTCTGTCCGCACTGAGTCCCTTTCTTTATAAAAACAATGCTGTCAACACCCGCCAATAACAGTGCCACAGCCAACTGAATAGGGAGGGAAAACAAGGTGGTGAGGGAGCGCACCTATCGCATCATTCATAAAGTAAGGGCTTCTGTCCGCACTGAGTCCCTTTCTTTATAAAAACAATGCTGTCAACACCCGCCAATAACAGTGCCACAGCCAACTGAATAGGGAGGGAAAACAAGGTGGTGAGGGAGCGCACCTATCGCATCATTCATAAAGTAAGAGCTTCTGTCCGCACTGAGTCCCTTTCTTTATAAAAACAATGCTGTCAACACCCGCCAATAACAGTGCCACAGCCAACTGAATAGGGAGGGAAAACAAGGTGGTGAGGGAGCGCACCTATCGCATCATTCATAAAGTAAGGGCTTCTGTCCGCACTGAGTCCCTTTCTTTATAAAAACAATGCTGTCAACACCCGCCAATAACAGTGCCACAGCCAACTGAATAGGGAGGGAAAACAAGGTGGTGAGGGAGCGCACCTATCGCATCATTCATAAAGTAAGGGCTGCTGTCCGCACTGAGTCCCTTTCTTTATAAAAACAATGCTGTCAACACCCGCCAATAACAGTGCCACAGCCAACTGAATAGGGAGGGAAAACAAGGTGGTGAGGGAGCGCACCTATCGCATCATTCATAAAGTAAGGGCTTCTGTCCGCACTGAGTCCCTTTCTTTATAAAAACAATGCTGTCAACACCCGCCAATAACAGTGCCACAGCCAACTGAATAGGGAGGGAAAACAAGGTGGTGAGGGAGCGCACCTATCGCATCATTCATAAAGTAAGGGCTGCTGTCCGCACTGAGTCCCTTTCTTTATAAAAACAATGCTGTCAACACCCGCCAATAACAGTGCCACAGCCAACTGAATAGGGAGGGAAAACAAGGTGGTGAGGGAGCGCACCTATCGCATCATTCATAAAGTAAGGGCTTCTGTCCGCACTGAGTCCCTTTCTTTATAAAAACAATGCTGTCAACACCCGCCAATAACAGTGCCACAGCCAACTGAATAGAGAGGGAAAACAAGGTGGTGAGGGAGCGCACCTATCGCATCATTCATAAAGTAAGGGCTTCTGTCCGCACTGAGTCCCTTTCTTTATAAAAACAATGCTGTCAACACCCGCCAATAACAGTGCCACAGCCAACTGAATAGGGAGGGAAAACAAGGTGGTGAGGGAGCGCACCTATCGCATCATTCATAAAGTAAGGGCTTCTGTCCGCACTGAGTCCCTTTCTTTATAAAAACAATGCTGTCAACACCCGCCAATAACAGTGCCACAGCCAACTGAATAGGGAGGGAAAACAAGGTGGTGAGGGAGCGCACCTATCGCATCATTCATAAAGTCAGGGCTTCTGTCCGCACTGAGTCCCTTTCTTTATAAAAACCTCGCAAACCAGAAAGGAAAACTACGGCAAGGGAGCCTTGGGCTGATTTCCTTTCATCGTAGAACCATGTAACAGACGCCTTAAACATGGAAAACAACAAAATCTCCATTTTCGATTTTTTTTCGCTGATGCCCTTTCTTTATGAAGCCATTCAAATCTGGTCATCCCCGTCCACAAGCCAAAAGCAAAATTTAGTACTTGGTCACATTTAAACACTAAATAGAGATATTTTTTTATTTTATTTTTTGTAATCGATAATTGTGGTTGGGAAATCTTTAGGTAACAAAAACTGAAACATAGGTCACTTATTGCCAGTAGTTATAAAGGGGGGGATGGGGGGGGGGGGGGGGGGGGGGGGGGGTAAAGAAATTTATAAATATAAAAAAAAATGTGGAGCTAATGTTAAGTTAAGGAACTCCCCCCCCCCCCTCCCAATTCATACATTGCGTCAATAAAATGGTTAGACTAAGAAATCTCTATTCAAAGGCCGTCCATTAAGACACTTAATAGACACTTAAGTGACCGGCACTATCAACTATGTATCTATATAAAAAAATAAAATATTTATCTATCCACCAAATAAAAATTTAAAAAAATAAAATAAAATATATTTTTTTTACGGCCACAATTTATGGTATAACATTTCATAGGTAACGTTTTTTCTGGGTAAAGAACGATGCACGTCCTCGTACGATGCACGTCCTCGTACACTTTCAATTAAAAGTATATACATAGTACATGGAAGGCGTTTTGACCGATTTGGCTGAAATCTACATACAATATAAGTTTTCATAAGTGATCATGGGCCAAACCGTGCTTGATCTGACTTGAGAGGCGAAGTAGTAAAGGAACTTTGAAATTGGAGCAAAAATTATTAAAATATTTGTTGAAATGCAAATTTATAAATGATTTTTTTTCTTTTATTTCAAAAGGAACGTGAGACATTCTATACGTATTGTGTCAAAGCCAAAACGTGTACAAGCATTTGTTGGAAACATTGTAGAATATATTTGAAGAGGATTTACAGAAATCTGTACAAATATAACACGAGTCCAAAATACGAGTACAACATGAGTTCTATTAAATGTTAGATGTGAGCAAGGGGGTCGAAACGCGACAACAGCTCATAACTGAAATTGTTTAATCGCCTTCCATGTACTATGTATGTACTTTTAATTGAAAGTGTAGCAAGAAAAGCGCAGAAGTGTGGCATAAGAACAGCAGAGAGCTGAAATACAAGCTTAAAAAAATTCGGCCAAATTACTAAGATACCCTTTTTCTAATAGAAGAGGTTTTGGCTTACTTTGGAGGCGCCACTGCCTACTAACTGGACTTGACTGGAGTTTGGAGGCGCCACTGCCTACTAACTGGACTTGACTGGAGTTTGGAGGCGCCACTGCCTACTAACTGGACTTGACTGGAGTTTGGAGAGACTTGCATCTCTTGCCAGCGATACGTAGTGGGTATAGTTAAAGTTATGTAATCGGTCCGAAATTCGATGTTGATTTTTCATCGGAATTCCATATTTTTCAATCCCATAAAAAAAAAAAAAAAATGTTTAAGCCTGGTCTGTGTGTGTGAGAGTCATGGAATTGTATATGTTGATCCAAAACAAAAACGACATTTATTGATTTTCAGCCAAAATGACCAAAAGAGAAGTGGATGAGAGAAGAGGGGCGGATGTTCGAGTCAAAAAGGGAAGTGGATGAGAGGAGGGGCGGATGTTCGAGTCAAAAAGGGAAGTGGATGAGAGAAGAGGGGCGGATGTTCGAGTCAAAAAGGGAAGTGGATGAGAGGAGGGGCGGATGTTCGAGTCAAAAAGGGAAGTGGATAAGAGAAGGGGGGCGGATGTTCGAGTCAAAAAGGGAAGTGGATAAGAGAAGGGGGGCGGATGATCGAGTCAAAAAGGGAGGTGGATGAGAGAAGAGGGGCGGATGTTCGAGTCAAAAAGGGAAGTGGATAAGAGAAGGGGGGCGGATGATCGAGTCAAAAAGGGAGGTGGATGAGAGAAGAGGGACGGATGTTCGAGTCAAAAAGCCCAGTAACTGCCAATCTAATGATTGTATTGAAACAATATTTTATTTGAGGACTAAGAAATCGTCCATTTCGGCAGAGATATGTCATAAATTTTGCCATAAAAAAACTTTCAATTTTTTTTTTCAATTTTTATATGATAGATAAATATTTTATTTATTTTTATAGCTAGTTGATAGACTCAGTGACTTTAAGTGTCTTAAATCGGAGCCTTCGATTCAATAGTGAGAGGACTAACTGCAAAGCTGCAGTTATTCAAATTGGGCCGGACAACACCCGACACCACAGCTACTAAGATTTTACAGAGTAACTAAGTTGCTCTGTATGCGGTGACCTTCCAGTACACCCACACACTTGACACTTCACTCTCATCACACTACTCTCACTTTCTAACCTCAACTTTCTGTACAAACCCAACTACACTCATATCCTCATAATCTCAACTATTAAGGTGTGAAGTGTTCGGATAATTGAAAATTCGGACTAGTGAGAGATTTAAAAACGGTATAGCTGCATCAATGATGGTCAGCACCACCCCACCCTTCATATTTGAAAAAGCCTGACCAAAATTTCAAATCTAATTCAAAATTAGAAAAAAATGTATTTTATTTAACAAAATATTTTTATTTTTCATTGCATTCAATAGAATTTTCACTTCTTTTCGTTGCAAACGAAAGTTCTTTTAGAGATTTTGACATTCTAATTTCTTCCGTTTTTCTACGTTTGCTCCTTTCGCTGGACTCTTCAAACGATATATGATATCTACCAATCTGTGAACTATTTTGTGAACAACTGGGATGTTCCGTTAATTTTAAATCGGGAAACTAAATCACTACATTCGACCACGATTTAGGAAAACGCAAAGATTCATTGAAGTGAGCTGACAGGTTGGTTCCGTCGGCTTCCGGAGCCTTCCTGAGTCAGGTCACAGTGTAGTCATGTTAGGTCAGGAAGTTATGGGCCCGGGTAGGCTACGTAGAGAACCACTGAAGTGAAGTTCTTTCTTGACAAAAGTCCAGTCTGTATTCTATGTTGACCCTCACTCACCAATAAAGCAATAATGAAATTCAATCCATAGACAGAGAGGGATGTTCGGTATTCCAGAGTGTGTCTGCGGGATGTGTTGGTCTGTTTAATGGGCAGTCGAGACGTCATCAAACCACGTTTGGAATTTAACGGAAACTGCGCACTGAATGTCAAACGCTTCAACGACATAAAAAAAAAACTGGTCCGTGAACCACCGGCAATGTACTTCCCCGGCACGAATTAATCAATTTTGTTTTCTACCTCGAAAACCGGGGGAGAGAGAATGATCCGTAAGGGTGGTCGGTATTAGAAAGTCCTGCAATGGCCATATCACATATTTCTTTGTCTGTTGTGTATAAATAAAAATATATGATATATAAAACAAAAATTCCAGATAATATACCTGATATGTTTATCTATTTTGTATTCGGTAATAGATTGGGAATGAATCGTCATGGAAACACACTATTTGTACTTTACCTTGACGGCCGAGGCTCTTAGTTTATTTTATCTGGGAGGTAAAATAAACTTAAGCACGCCGTCCTTCGGATGGGACGTTAAGCGATGGTCCCGAGCCTGTACGATGTCAGGTATTCGTTAAAGACCCCTGCCCTAGGTGAATAAAAATTTAGGGTAGGCAAAATTTAGGACTCCCACAGTAGAGTCGAGCTCATGTCCACCAGAGTGACGAAAGAGCGCTCTGATAGTAGGCGATATGACCTCGTAGTTAAAGTCATGAGTCATAATAACTAACTTGACGGTCGCTTTTATCCTATAATGGGGAGCGGCAAGTTTCCTTGATATCGTAGAGTTTTATATTTCGGACGAAACTGTTTATTCGATTTTTTATGTGAAAAGTGAGTTGAATTCTGAATGTTTTATATTATCGTGCAAATATAATAAATAACATTTTTTATTCAAAATTCAGGGAAATTATATTTTTAAAAATCGATCGACCCCTTAATTCTGTTAATAAGAATGTACACCAAATCCTGTTTCAAAACCAAAATAGGACCATTTTTATGGCTTTGAGAAGGGGGATAAATGTATCTATCTTCTGTCTCTCTCGCACACCAGACCATCCCAGTTAGTCCTAATCCTCATACTTATAAAGTTTTGTTTCGATACATTCATTACAACGGCAACTATTAGGGTTTTGAGTCGATACCTCTCTTCTGCTCCCCATTTTATTTCGGGCGATTTCGCGGAAATTAATAGGTGATAGACCTTTTGGAGAACCTATAGGCCTTACGCGACTCTACTGTGGAAATCGTAAAATCTAGTTTATTGAACTATATTCCAATAGGGTGGCATAGTTTTACATACAAACATTGTGACTAACATCAAGAAGACAAGGAAAAAAAAACAGAACACTACAAAAGTGTTTGGAGGTTTTCCAGAATGCTGGATATCACAATATTGATCTTAACTGGGCAACTTTTAGTTTCTGGGGACTGGCCAAGTGAGGCGATGTTATCTAGAGGGTGGAGCAATCTTGGGAAAATAACCCCATCAACAAATCAAAACAAATAAAAGACTAAAAAAATAGGTAATGTTTGGGGCTAAGGAGTGGGGGGTTATTTGTTCAGGCGCCTGCCAGAATGTGACGATCCTGACCCGTCTCTACAATGATGTGCCTCACTAATAATACAATGTAAAAAACCCTACTAATCTACAATATAAGATATTTTATGTAGGTGGGTCACCGACAACGAACTACCCCAGCTCAATTATCCACTCTAAGGCATGCACCATTCTACTCTACCCTTCTAGCTGGTCCAGACAGGATCCTGCTAAATCTACCCAATGAATTATCGCAATGTTTTGATTAATTGAGATTTTGTTATGTTTTTGATTACACTTTCATGTACGCTTTTTTTAAAATCGGATTTCAACGAAAGCATCAAAAGGGACACCTGACATGTACACGGAGCTTATAGAAAAAAAAAAGAAAAAAAACTTGACCGAAATGGATTCAGCGGTTTGGTCTGGAGGTCCAGCAACTTAGACGAAAAAGCATAATAATAGTTTAAAAAAGGCGTCACACAAAAACCCTAATAACTGCCCGATATAATAAAAGTGTGGACACGAAATTTTATTTGTGGATCAAGGATACCACTAAGCGAGGCTCAACTCAGAAACCTTAATAACTTTCCATGAAATGAATGAGCAGAAAATAGTTTGATCGATACGTGGTAGAGAAGTACGAGCACATAGCAGGTGGTCCACAATTCAAGTCATTGGTTTTTTTTGTAGAGAAGCGGTCCGTTGTTCATTTATACCAGAATTTCATGAATTTTCATTAGATTTCAACTCCCCATTTCGAGGAATATTTCCATGAGACCATTACACAGAATTCCAGGAGAGAGTTAAACAGAAGGAGGATGGTGTTGAGCCTGCGCGATGTCGGATCCCGGCCCTAATTAAACCTGGTCTCCCTCTGTAGGGCCTCCAAGACTCCAGGGCAATGGGCTAATGAGCCTCCACTGCCTCTAACAACTAACTAGCTATGCTACCCGTCAACGTAATATATTCAGATACCGATTACGTCGAAATATGTTTATTTATTTATTAAGTATTTATTTATTTATAAATAAAATACACATATACAAATAATTCAAACTTAAGCAGGCCGTCCTTCGGATGGGACGTTAAGCGATGGTCCCGAGCCTGTACGATGTCAGGTACTCGTTAAAGACCCCTACCCTAGATGAATAAAAATTTAAGGTAGGCAAAATTTAGGACTCCCACAGTAGAGTCGGGCTCCTGTCCACCAGAGTGACGAAAGAGCGCTCTGGTAGTAGGCGATATGACCTCGTAGTTAAAGCCCGGGCATGAGTCATAAAACCTAACCTAACCTACAAATAATTCGAAAATCAAAAATCTTATACCAAAGACGACCTCTTGGTCAGATGACCGTCAGAGTGTAGTCGTCATAATTTATAAATAAAGAAGAAATTAACCCTGGAATGCCCCGGTGGGGTCTGATGGACCCCAGCCGCACTTTGAAGTTAGTTTACATGTTGAATACTGCAGGCCGTGCGCCTCTCGTTCCCTCCTATATCACTCCCCGATCACTGCTTCTGATGTCACAGTCGTTTCTCAGTTTATTACGTTCTCGGCTTTCGTGCAATGAAGTAGTCTATGTAAGTTGGGGTCCGTCAGACCCCACCGGGGAGTTATCGACCAGTGTTTTTCTCCTTATTTGAGTTTCGTGAAATGTGTCCTTTCTTGTCAGTTTTTTATTTGTAGCTTTTTTTTCTGCGCTCAAAATGTCTGAAAGACGTAAATTGAGTGAAGAAGATATTAGAGATCTTTTGGTTCAGATGGAAGAAAATGTTGAGTACTTTGGAGGACAAGCTTCTGATACTGAAGTGCCACTTCATGTTCTTCAATATGTGATGCATCTACCTCACAAGGAGTGACCATTTTGGGAAAGAAAGTTCGATATTGCTTCTGCGACCGAAAAGAAGACAAGAAAACTAAATATTTATGCTCAACGTGCCAGAGAGCCATGTGTTTTGATCACAGATCATCGAAGTGCTGTGAATGTTGACATTTTTATGAGCAATTTCATTTTACCATTAAACATTAATTCATTAAGTATTCACATGTTGTTTCACGTTATTTTATATGAAAAACATTCGAATTTTGTGTGGAATGTGAATTTTCTTGCAAACTTGAGCTTTGTTTAGCTCTCATATTACTCATTCTTCCTACATTTTTTTCCTTTAAAGTTTGTTTTTCATTATTATTCATCCATCCTCTGTATAAATAAAAAACTGATTAAAGTTTTAGTTATTTGAATTTTTTACCTTTGTTTCCTTCAATCCTTTCATTCAATTTAGTGACCCCACACGGGAGTTATGTGATGTGTTTTAGACCGGGGCATTCCAGGGTTAAGTACATCTATAATTTAGCGTTACACAACAATTACAACTTGTTAAAAATCAAATTATACCTTCGCCTAAGTACATAATAAATTTTATTTACGAACAAGAAAGGATCTTATTAATATAAATATATATCTTTCACCGTTAAAATTTAAATAAAAATAATCATAATCTTCTGGTTCGGTATATTAGTATTAATTTCAGATATTAATTGTGAATCATAAGATTTGAGCCTAGTTATAATAAATGTTATAAAATGACAATAAGAATTAATACGACTTAAAAAGATTAATAAATATTAAATAATAATAAAATTGAATAGTAATAAGTAATATTATACATAATATTAGAAAAAATAGAATAGCATTAGATGGAAATATGTTAATAGTTATTATGACTCATGTCCGGACTTTAACTACTGTGTCATATCGCCTATTACCATAGCTGTCGTCGCTCTGGTGGACATGAGCCCCACTCTACTATGGGAGTCCATTAAAATATGAACATGTTTATATTAGTATACAATATTAACATATTTTCACATAACACATGATAATTTAGAGTATCAAATATTTTAATTGAAAATTAATTGAATATTTCCAATAAATATACTGGAGATCAGCAATAGACAGTGTGAGAGAATGGTGTACTTGTATAATGTGGATTAAGGAATAGACGGGAATGTGGAGGTTAAGCTAATCAGCTGCGGGATTACCACCACCTAACTCTCCTTTCTTACCACTAGTTACTTATCGCTTCTTTCGCTACTCAAAAATGTTATTTATCTCCGTTGTTTCAAAGTTTAGCGAAAAGTTTAATATATATATAAATGTATGCAACAAAAAATGCTTATTTCATTTTGTCTTACTACTGATTGTGTAACATAGGATCAATAGTAATCAGAAAAGGGAGATGAAGTGGGAGCTCCTTCCTCGCCTAAATCCTGCCTAGTATCCCCCTAGTATCCACCTAGTGTCCCCCTAGTATCCACCAAGTATCCCCCTAGTATCCACCTAGAATCCCCCTAGTATCCACCTAGTATCCCCCTAGAATGTTCTCTGCAAAAAAGATGAGCTACATCAACAGCATGTTGGCAAGTATCTTACAGGCGCTACACAACCAATCCCTCCATAACTTTCACAATCCATTTGGCTTCCCCTCTTGAGTAATGGGCAGTGTTCTAGTCTTCAGAGATCTTTTGTTCGTTCCAGATTATGAGGATGAGGCGATGTAGCTGCTTGGCTACATCCTCCTCCTCCGGCCTTGAAGAGCTCACTGGGAAGGCTGGGTTGTCCATGTCCGGTCTTGTCTCCCCTTCTTCAATCTCTGGATGGTCACCAACATGCCAACTTCTCCAGGTCTCCGTCCCGGGCTGTATGTACTCAATGTACCGTCCCCTATCTATTTACAGTCTTATTTATAAAGATATTTATTAATATTTATTTAATAAATTTTCCCCCAGGACTCTCAAAGTTTTGCTAGGATATTCGGTTCGTAGAAAGAATGACGACCACCTCTGGTAGTAAAATAAGATCCCTCCAATCTGTTATTATCCAGACATTTCGAAGTGTAATGTCACGGGGACACCATTTTTTATTTTATCATTTGACGGGCGACGATGCTACCATCTTGAATTAACCTGTTTCAAAAGTGAACAAAAGTATTTAAAAAAATGAAACTTTTTCATTATTATAATAATAATGAATTTTGCAACATGAAATTCATCTAATTTCTATAATATTTTTAGCTACGTAGGGAGTTTAATCCCACTCAACTGCAATTTGGTGAACCTCTAACGATTATTGATGTGTGCAAATGACATTTAACCTGCTAATTGGGTTAGTATCCTTTTGTAACGCAGGCTATTTCTTTTGCAATTGCATAACGAGATTTAGACGCGCGTAACAAAGGGTAGCCCAAGGCACCAAATTCAAATTGCATGAGGTCTAAAACCGTCTACGGACAACGGGGAAGGGGTAAATCAGAGGGGGGCTCAAATCAATACCCAAATATCTACCGATGTTATGATGTATCGACATGAAATTTTATATTTAAATTTATAACACCTTAGAACGGCACCTATTAATTTTTCGCGAAATCGGCTAAATGAAGGGAAGGATCAAAGGATGGGGCTCGACTCAAAAACCCTAATAACTGCCGATGTATCGACACAAAATATAGTATGAGGACTCAAATCCCTTATGTAAATCAACTTGTGATTTTTAGTCCAAATGGTCAATTAATTTTGGAGAGAGAGTGACAACTTAATCGAATAATCCTTCCACTTGGTGAAGTAGATGTGATTCATCGACGACTTTTACAAGAAAATTCAAATTAAAAGAGTAATCAGGTCGTGAGACTTGTCAAGTTAATCCTTCATTAATCTGAGTTTTTTTTTTAATTTAACTTAAATCTAATTAATTTGTAAATTAAATTTAAAATTAATACCACACAATCAAAAGTTTAATTCGAAAAATCTGTCTAGTAAATAGATAATTGGGTAACAAGGCGGGAAGTTGCAAATTTCCTGTCATAATATACATAGTTACTAATCAAGTGATAAGGGCGGTTAGTAAAGATAAGTGGAAAATGGAAAATATACTACTTCATTACGGACTATTTTTCTAACGATATCGAACCGTGAAATAGTGTCTTTAAGATGGACTTAATACTGCTAAGAGATGGGGACTAAGTTAGCAATGAGGAGAATGATATGAAGTTACATTATATGTATATAGCTCTTATAAAACCAAAAAAAAAAGTAGGTGAATGACCGGCAAGCCGTATGATACATTCATTACATATCGATACATTCATTACAATGGCAGTGGAGTTAAATCTCTCCCCTAATACCCCCTCTTCCCTTTTGCCGATTTGGCCGTAAAATGTGTTGTCCCTATAGGGATCAGGTCATATATAATTTCGTGTCGATACATTCGTTCTATCGATAGTTATTGAAGATTTTTGTGTTAAGTCTCTCGTCTAAAGCCTCCTTTCTCTTTGGCCGATTTAATTGAAAATCAATAAGTGTCTTCGTTAGAGGGTTTTGGATTCACATAAAAATTTTGGTGTCGAAAAATTCATTCTATCGGAAGTTATCGTGTTCACAGACACACAGACAGACATATATTTTAGACTCTTGAGATCGCAAAACCTGAAATTCCGTTTAAAACTCCGCATCGAATTTTTGAGCGGTTATATAATGTCCCCTATGCTTCATTCGAGGCTATGTTACCGGGGTTATTTACCCAACATCTAAGTATGGCGGGAGAAAAGTTGTAACTACGTCATAACGGATGGGATTCGAACCCCATGCAACCGAAGCCCTACGCTCTAGCCACCACAGCACTCCTAAAGATAAAATAAAATTAATATGGAAAAATATGTCAAAAAAAAAAAAAAAAAAAAAAGAGAGAAAATAAAAACAAAGAATGTTGATACAATATGATCTATTATTTTAATAATAATAAATAATCCGATAAAACAGTAAATAACATCAGTAATATGATTACTCTAAAGAATTTATTTAGTTGCATAAATAAACAGATAAATCAGGACAATAAGTCTTCTCATGGCGCAGTGGCTTAGGTAGCTGCTTCGTGATCTGTAGGCAACCAGATCGATTCCCGGTGGTAATTTGTTCTTAAGTTTATTTCTGAATTATACTTCTTAGTTCTAGTAGGTCAAAGATTGCATACGAAACTCAACTATTAACGAGGGTTTTACTCGGTACTGATATGATGGGAGTATTTCCCTAATAAGAATTATATAGTTGTCAAAAATACATGTTAATGATTAGTTGATCCTTTAAAACACATTATACATGATAAGTGTTACTACTCACGTAGTGGTTGGGTAAGCAGACTCACCTATCCGGAACAGAATCATTAATTAGTTATTGTAACTCATGCCCGGGCTTTAACTACGAGGTCATATTGCCTACTACCAGAGCGTAGATGGGCATAAGTTCTACTGTACTGTGGGAGTCCTAAATTTAGTCTACCCATGTTTACTTACCTAGTGTAGAGGTCTTTAACGAGTACCTGACATCGTACCGACTCTGGACCATCAATTAACAAAGGACAGGGTGCTCAAAGTTTTCTCACCTCTCAGATGAAAAACATTAGGGCCTCGGCCTGGTTTCGAATCCGCGATTTTGAGCATACTAGACAAGAAATACTGCCCCATAGGACAGAATGGTTCTCTCCTATTAAATCATTGTGGCCACCATTCTCAAAAAAGTACTTAACAAAAAAAAAATAATTACAGCAACGTTGTTTTTAACAGCATAATAAATCATGTATCAAATAATAATTTAAGAAGAAGAAAGCATGGATAGCTCTAGTATGGACGAAAGAGCCGCAGCCTCCCTGGAATTTATTGGCACTCACAATGCCCCCTGGGCAAATGAAAGACATTTATTGGCACTCACAATGGCCCCTGGGCAAATGAAAGACATTTATTGGCACTCACAATGCCCCCTGGGCAAATGAAAGACCTTTATTGGCCCTCACAATGCCACCCCCCCCCCCCCCCCCCCCCCCTCCTAGGCAAATGAAAGACATTTATTGGCACTCACAATGGCGCTAGGGACGACCATTACCGGTGATTCACCTCCGACTTATTGTATTATTAATATTATTTTTATTTATTATCCCCCCATCCCTTACTATTAATTCAATATTTCTGCGATGACCACAATTCAAAACAATGGAATCATAATTTTTTCAAAGGGATGTGGTGTAGTTAGAAACTATATTTCAGCACAATATAGTTATTGCACTGATACTTTAAAGTAATGTTCGCTTACAAAATTTTCAGTGTATGCCTGAGTACACTTCTCTGTAATAGTTTCCGCATATAATTCCACCTGATAGGGCTCTCTTGAAATAGTCAGCTAAACAGAGCCGACACTGCAAAAGGACAATCACCAGGATTATAAGGTAATTATAGCTGGGCCTTGCTCTCTCAATGAGATAAACCTTAGGAAATGTACGGCTATTGAGGGTGTCATTTATCAGCACTCAACAATACATAATAAAGTAAAACATTTTCTAAAAAGGTTTGTTAATAACATCATCAATTTAAATGTTATTAAAATAAATTCGATTTTAATGGAGAAATGAAAATAGTTATATATATATATATATATGTAATAAAGAGTAGGTACTTAGATATATGAAGGATGGATGTGATAGTGACGTGATAGTGAAACTGGACGCACATCACAGACACAATAACTGACACAGTGAGAACCGGGGGCAGACTGAGGTAAGATAGCTAGCTTCCAGGTAGGGAGACCGGGGCGGGGTCTATCGGCAGCTGCCACAACTACACAGGGTAGGTGGACTGGCACAATCTCATAAGCTCTCCCACACTTCCATAATTCTTTTTACTTCTTCACCTGTACGGGTATACGGGAAGTTCTGTAATCAGTCAGATATTCAATTATGTGTGTCTGTGAAAACGATATCTCTCGATGGAATGAATCCAATACCCAAAGAGGACGACTCTAGTCGATTTTCAGCCAATTCGGGGAAAAGGGATGGGACAGGGGAGGGGATTCAACTCAAAAAGGGATGGGACAGGGGAGGGGATTCAACTCAAAAAGGAATGGGACAGGGGAGGGGATTCAACTCAAAAAGGAATGGGACAGGGGAGGGGATTCAACTCAAAAAGGGAAGGGACAGGGAAGGGGATTCAACTCAAAAAAGGATGGGACAGGGGAGGGGATTCAACTCAAAAAGGGATGGGACAGGGGAGGGGATTCAACTCAAAAAGGGATGGGACAGGGGAAGGGATTCAACTCAAAAACTGCCGTGGAGAGTGGGTCATCGCAAAACCCTGACACCTGCTGATATGGAGAAATATAGCAAAAGTAGGGAGAAATCTAGCTACCCTTGGGTTAAATCTCCCTAGTGGGGGAAATCCCAACTGACTATGTTGGTCCCTTCGATGGAGCTCAACTTGCCTTCCCCCCCTCCGTTTCATTATCGTTATTCAATTTCCTTCCTCTTAAAGGTGAGGAAATGAGGAAAAAAAGCAAGCTCTGATCAAATTTTCAAAATTGGAAAAATAATTGTTTTTTTTTTCATGATAAAGAAATTGTTTTTCCTACTGACAGCCCTGGCTGTACTGGCTGAGATATGAATTTTTAGCTAGCATTTCTTAGTTTTAGCCGGCCTTAGACAGTTTTTTTTCTGATTTTTTTTAAAAGTCTGAAATTTACGTATATTATGTGAATCGATGTCTCTCCCCCCCCACACACAAATTCTAAGTTTGGTGTTCCACTCGTATTGTGAGGGTATTACTCTCATACATGAAGGAGTATGAGGTCAACTATGAAAAAGTCCCGCCAAGTAGGTACAGTAAATTTATTTATTAAAAAATCAAAAAGGCGTCCTGAGGTGCACGAAAAGGGGTCAATTTTGGTACCATATACCGGTCGGATTTGGAAACTAATTGATCTAGAATCATGAGATATAGGATTTATATCGCCTTGACGATTACAACTAACGACAAATAAGTTTCATCAATATCGAAAGTAAGTCGTTTTTTGAGTCTGGTAAAAATGAAATGCGTATTAAATCTAGGTAAATAATTTATTGCTTAGAAAGATGTTTTACTAATAAAACTCATTCAGCTACCTATGAAAAATAATTAACTGAACAATAATCGGCATAGAAGATACATGACAGGTGATTCAATGTCAATTTGTTCTGAAAAAGATTTTCTAGATAACGATCCATGTTGATACAAGAAAATTTAGTGAAATTATCATTTTTTATAAAGAATTATTTGGATAATTTTGACGTAGTGTCATCGTTTTTGGGGATGAGTTGTTTAAGTAGGATGGAGGCTGTATTATTGAGGATATGATTGGATGTCGAGGCCGCGCGTCATCAGAGCGAATTAACAACAGACGGCATCCTCCAACAGTGAAAATATATAATGAACAATAACAAACAGCATCTTCAAAAGAAAAATGACTTAAAATCTTGAATGATTTAGATTTTTATTTATATAACTTATTTATTATTATCTTCTCTTTCCAATTTATACATTTATTTTTACTTTTTTATATATAGATTATGAGAAAGTATTGCAATTGTGCCAAAATCCGAGATCGAGTTGTCAACGGAATTCACGTTTCAAAATCCCCTGAATACGTTTTGACCATTTTAGCGATGATGTCTGACTGTTTATCTGTATATGTGTAAGTGATTGGAATTTTGGTGAGTGACATCTCTTCAAAAGTTAAAGGAGTGACACTTCTTTCCTTGCTCACATGCCGGGAAGGAACCCATTTTGTTGAGGGGGCTGAGTGACATCTCTTCAAAAGAATTGGAGACTAGGAATACCAAAATAAATGATGAACCTATCCTTATGATGGAGGGTGGCAGCTCCACGCCAATCTGTTTCAGTTGCTTTACCTCTGGGATGAGGGGATAAGCGAGTCTTATTATATACGTCTTGGACTTTCTTACATTTTTATAACCCCCTGGTACTACAGCAAGTATTTACATAAATACATAGAAACCAATTCATTTTTATGTAATAGATAGGAAACTAAAGCACTCTTGGAAATTCAGGAAATTCTGGAATTCCAAAATTCGGGAATTGAGAAAACTGTACGAAATTGTAGAACCCCAATATATATGTGCACATCTATAAGGCAATTTCAGGAGACAAAATATCTGTTTATAGTCGGACAGATTATTTACATGGAAAAGTATATAAACGATAATGTTTGGGTTATGTTTATTTATTATCATTAGGAGTATCATGTTCTGGAAAGAGTAGAATGCTCTCTAAAATGGCCTTAGCCACAAATTCCATATTCTCAGCGTTGAGGCCACAGAGGTTGATACGACCAGACCTCAGCATGTAGATGTGATGATGGAATATTAAATGCTCCACTTGCTGCTCTGTGAGTCCCGTATAGCTGAACAGTCCCCTTTGCGAGGTGATATGATCCCAAGTCCCTGGAGTGTTCAATCTTTCCAGTGAGCAACGTAGCTTCTCCCGCATCTCTCTAATCCTGTTCGTCATCTCTTTCACGCATTCCTTCCATCTTACATTTAGATCGTACGAATTAAATATATGAGCAACGATTCGTGCTCCGTAACCAGGTGGATTTGAGTAGTGTCCACGAATGATCAGTGTCAATGTATCCTTTATTCTTTTAACATAAGTTCCATCCGGTTTTGTCACAATAGTCAAATTGCCCACTCTTTCATTGTACAATCCAAAATTGCTGGCAAAAGACTGAGCGCAAAAGAATTCCGTACCTTTTGAAGCAAAATATCTAACAGGCCAAGCATCTTCATCCAGGTCTCCAGATGCCAGTCCTAGGAAAGCGGCGTCGAAAAAAGGGAAAAGTTTCTTTTTAGCGATAACCTGATGTATAGACATCCACTGTTGATGGTTCGGATCACAACCAGTTGGATTGTGTCCACAAAGGGTAAGCATCACCACAGAACCTTTTCCAGCATTCTCCAAGTCCTCTAGCATCCCATCCAAGTCCAGACTTTTTGTTTCTCGATTCCAGTATCTGTAGGCTCGCTCATGTTTGAATCCTGCACCTTTGAAGATCTTCGCATATAACTCAGAAACGGGGTCTGACAAATAGAAGTATTTGTACTTGTAATGGGTTCTCAAAAGTTCTGCTCCGATTCTCATAGATCCAGTTCCTGAGACCATCTGCACTCCAAAGGCAGCTCCTTGGCTGAGAAGAGGACACGTATCTCCGAGAAGGAGTTCCGTTGACGCCTGTCAGCAGAGAGAAAAAAAAATTTGCGGGCCGTCCATAAATTACGATTTTTGAACTACTTGCCTCTCTTCCAGAGGAAGGTTATAGTATGTCGGGGTAACAGGGCCTGAGGTACCTGGGCCATGAGTCATTTCCCGCCATATTCTTCTAATGGTTCAACTTTTAACGGTTGTTTTGTGTGGAAAGGGAAAGTTATCAAACAACAATCGCATCAGATATAGTGTAAGATGTTTGTTGCTTTTGTTTTTGTGAATTATGCCCGGGCTTCAACTAAGTGGTCATATCGCCTACTAAGAACCCGATTCTACTGTGGGGGTCCTAAATTTTGCCTGCCCAGGTTTATTCACCGAGGGTAGGGGGCTTTAATGACTACATGCTCGGGACCATCTCTTAACACCTCATCAGGGGGGCAGGGTTTCGAAGTAGTTCTGCCTGAGATTTTATCAATCACTGAAATGACAACACAGTATTGTTCACGTGCAATCGGTTTCAGAGGGAGAGAGTGATTCGTATTGAGACCTCAACCTAGGTGACAAAACCTTAATAGGCAACGTTTAGGACTCCTATAATAGAGTCGGGCTCATGTTCACCATAGGGACGAAAGAGCGCTCTGGTAGTAAGCGATATGACCTCGTAGTTAAAACCAGGGCATGATTCAAAAAAACAAATAAGCAACAGTACATTGCCTATTTTTCTGAAGATAATTTCTTTAAAATAGTACCTTGGAAAAAGCTTGGAGTCCGAAGACGGGAAGATAGGTTCTGTCGAGGAGGTCGTCTGCAGCCATGAGACCCTCAACCTGTTGGACACAGGGGAGCAGCCATGTGGAGCCCTTCTCTGTTCTGTACACTCCCATACTCAGGTTGGCTTTCTTGTTCGAAGGGTCTTCGTTGTAGGCCTCCGTCAGGGCAAACACTTCAAAGGGCTCCCCCAGAGCTACACAACCAAATCTAGACATGTCTAGAATACATTAACTAAGTATATACTTTATAAAAAAGATATTCTAAACCAAATACATCGACTATACCAAATAAATGAATAAAAAAAACTAACCATATGTATGAATAAATTAATAATACAGTTACGAGCGGAATCGATTCATTTTTATCAGTAGGTTAACATAGAGGGTTAGGTTAGGTTTTATGACTCATGCCGAGAACACTCTTTATCCATTCTTCCTCACAGAGGAAGAATATATATATGAAAAAATCTTGAGTCCTTCGGATGGGACTTTAAGCGATGGTCTCTAGCCCCTACTTGAGGGGTTAGAGACTTGGTGAATAAACCTAGGTTGGCAAAATTTAGGGCTCCCACGGTAAAATCGGGCAAATTGAAAATAAATTGCTGTTGGAGTAGATTTTAAAGCAGATAGTTATTATGACTCAAGTCCGGGCTTTAACTTCGAGGTCATATCGCCTACTACCAGAGCGCTCTTTCGTCACTCTGGTGGACATTAGCCCGACTCTACTGTGGGAGTTCTAAATTTTGCCTACCCTAAATTTTTATTCACCTAGGGTAAGGGTTTTTAACAAGTACCTGACATCGTACAGGCTCGGGACCACCACAAAAATGTGTGATGTGGGTTAACAGGACTTTTAGCCGGTGAGGAAGAGTGTGGTGGGTCTGAATAACTTGTCCCATGAGCCAATATTGGAGCACAATCTGATGTAGGCGCTCACATTGGGCCCCGATATTGGCAATATCCCCTGCGGTGGCCAACCCAATCTCCGTCAACTCCTTCCAAAAAGAACCTGCCCCCCCATGTCACCCCAAACGTTAAAATATACTTTAATGTTCATCAAATTAACTAATCAACACGATATATAACATAAGGATTCAATTTGACAAAAATAAAAATATACTAAAATATTGGAGTAGTTTTTGGAATGGAGTTTTTCACTCGATTCTCGACATGCCTAACCTTATATGGAAGGTGAGGTTATGGAAGTGATTGCAGTTGGATTGCATCAGTGCAGTCCACCACCTCGGTTATATAAAGAGGCCCCAATTGTTTAGTATAGTGTAGCAGTGATGTGCAAAAGCGCTATTTCTGTGTAGCTGCTCCACCGATAACTGGGCTCTGAGTATTTAGTATAGTGTAGCAGTGATGTGCAAAAGCGCTATTTCTGTGTAGCTGCTCCACCGATAACTGGGCTCTGAGTATTTAGTATAGTGTAGCAGTGATGTGCAAAAGCGCTATTTCTGTGTAGCTGCTCCACCGATAACTGGGCTCTGAGTGTTTAGTATAGTGTAGCAGTGATGTGCAAAAGCGCTATTTCTGTGTAGCAGCTCCACTGATAACTGCTACTAATAATTATTAACATTGTTCCGTGGGGAGCCATGGTGGTCGTGCGGGCTAGAGCGTAGGGCTTTGGTCGCATGGTCTCACCATGGTTTGCGGGTTCGAATCCCGTCCGGGAGTGAGTTTTATTTCGTAGATAGAACTCCCTCCGGGGGCGATGGATATCGTAAATATAACTAGATAACACATTGACATGGCTAATATGCACCGCACATAAGGCCAAAAAAAAAAAACTAATCAACTTATAAACTAACTTGGAATATAATCATCAGTGAATGAATGGTGAATAATTGGACTGATTTGACTGTGACCTGTGTTTCACTGTCACCCTTCATCACAGTCAGACACGCCATCACTGTGCCTTAGTCACTATCTATTTGTTTCTCTTTTTAAATCTATGCCCCTAAGGTCTATTTATCCATAACATTCAACCTTATTTATAAACTCGCCCTCTCCCCTCCCCTCCCCTCCCTTCCCCTCCAAAGCCAATCGACCGTTTGGTCTAAAACTCAATATTTGACTTACATAATGTCTGTAGAAGCCATGCTAAATGTTGTAAATCATATGAAAGTAGTGTTGGGATCAGCGGTTTTCTTAGGTATAAGTAAGTCCTGTTATCGCCACATTACGTATATTTTAACGATTTATTTCAACTAATGTTTGAATTGTATTGCAAAGCAATGAATTATAAACATTTTTTTATTATTGGTAGTTTTTTTATTTAAAATTATTAAAAAATAGAGAGAAAAATTGTAATGAGGCCATTGCAGGATTATGTTATTATATCAACCACTTGGGTACTGATCTCTCTCCCTCTACCATATTCATTTCAAGGCAATACTGGGTATAAACATAGAATGTTATACCCTGTACAATTAAACAAAGAAAACCGCCGGAACCAACAAATTACTTTCATATATCCAGTAACATATTTTAAAATCCATTGCCATCTGTTACAAAGAAACATCACTTTAGGGAGTGTTGGTTTAGTGATAATGTTCTGTGTTATTCAAATAATAATAACTGTTAGCGCAACATTTAATTAATTTTGATTTTTTGTAGAGGTATTTTTTCTTAAGTTTTCTTTCATTAATTATTCTAATAATTATTAATATTATTATCATAATAACTATGGTCAATATTACTCATGTAATTTATTCTTATGTTTATATTACATCATATTAACAATTTGTGGGAGGAGCCTATGAATGTGGGGGAGTGGGGAATAGTTCGTGTTATGACCGCTGGTCAGTGTTGGACAGATAGTCTTCCATGGTCCTTCAGCCTGTTGACATCAGGGCACTTCTCAAGGCCACCAACTTCTCTCGTCAATCCGGATCGCCTTTCCGTGGACCTCTGAAGTCTGGTACTTGGCTCATCTGGTGTGACGGCGTCCTCAGCCTACTCCCAGATCTTCTCGGCCTTGTTTGGAGATCAGTTCATCCGCCCATCTTCCACATTCACCCCTCCACATCAGGAGAGTTAACTTTGTTTATTTTTGTTTTTCCTTTTAACTACGCCGACTGGCCCTTGTATTTGAAATGAAATATAATTATATCATTTTTCAAAATCTAGTCTATGTTATTTATTAACATAGAATTTGGTGATTCCGGCCAGGAACATATATATTTGTTAAAATATGTATTTGAATTTTGTTCAAAGATGTATTCTAATCCTACTTTGGATTTAATCCTATTTTTGTACATCTAGCTATTTTCTTGTTATTGCGCACCACATACCTGCCTATAACCTTCGTGTTATCATTTATGACAGTAATCAGGTGTTATTATTATGATCTGGAAATAGGTCATAACAAGGTAAATAACATTCTTCTATCCATTAATCAGTGGATTTCTATTTTTATTTTTATGTTGATAGACTCTTCTTATATTATAATCTATTTTTTTAAATAGTTTATAGTCTATCATTTTCTTGTGTTAAAATACATAAATATATATTTTTTTAACCTAATATTTTCAGTGGCACTCATTTAGGTTCTTGTATTTGTTTTGATTCTACTAGAAGGTTCAATGTTTGTTTATATTCACTCTAGCTTCTTTTGTTAATTTCAACTTCAGATATATTTATTATTTTAATTTCATTTTCTTAGAAATACTTCGTTTCATTTTCAATTTTCATTTTCTTTTAATCATGGCAAGTGAGGAAGCGGATGTTAATGTTGCTGCTTTCTCCGATTCTCGGACAATAATATTAAGACGCAAACTTTATTCTTTATGTCAAGATATTAAATCTATTCGAGAACAAGGCCGTGCAGCTAAGGTAGATAACAGTCAAACGAATCTATTCCAAGCGATGTTCTCCGATCTTTCAAATCTTCGAAGTGAATTAAACTTTACAAATGAAGCGTTGGAAACATACTTTGTAAATGCTCAGAAAGGCGAGGATTATCCTACGGATAGAGATTCTTCGATTTTATCGAACTCGAAACGTTATATCTATGAGATCCTTATGATTCATATGGAGCTTTGTCCGCCTCCCAGGCCAGCTCGAGAACGAGCAGCTACTCCAACTCAAAATATTTCTGTTATCAACGACACCAGGTCGCGCCTCCCAAAAATTAATATTCCAAATTTTTCAGGCGAATTGACAGATTGGCCGCATTTCAAAGATGTTTTCATTTCTTTAATTCACGATGAACCGACACTGTCTAAAACTGATAAATTTTATTATTTAATTTCTAGTCTGAATGGTGAGGCTCGATCCCTTTTAAAGTCCATACCTGTGACGGAGGCTAATTATGACCTAGCCTGGAAGACTTTGATGGCTCGCTACGATAAGAAGCGTTTCTTAGCTACAGCCTTCTTGGACAAACTTCTCTCATTTAAATCTCACCCAGAGGTTTCCGAAAATTATAAATTATTTTTATCTCATGTGGGTGACAGTATGGAAGCTTTTCAACTTCTAAAAATTCCTCATGAAGCGGAATTTATCTTGTTTCATCTTGCTATTCAATGTCTGGACCAGAGAACAAGGGAAATGTTCGAATCCAAGCATATTAAGGAAGAATTTCCGCGATGCAACGATCTTCTGGAGTTTGTCAGAGACAGACAGCAAATTCTGAAGCTGTCTTCCAGCAAACCCGGTAAGTCGTCTTGCCCGAAGGCAACGAAGTCCCATAATAAATCTTCTTCTGTGTTTTTGACGACCAAGAGAGCTTCGAAACCATCGGATGTGCGCACTTCAAAGTGTCCATACTGTAAATTGTCTGGCCATGATTTGACCAAATGTCCCAATTTTTTGAATCTGTCGCCGTCGCAACGCTTCCACTTTGTAAAAACCTTCAAGGGATGTAAATATCATTTAACTTCTGGTCATACTACCGACGAATGCAAATTTAAAATTAGATGTCTCATTTGCCAATCTCTTCACCATTCCTTACTTCATTTTTCAACAAACACCCTCGTTGAAGATACTAGGCCTCCATCTATGGGGACGCCTTCAGGAACTTCGAAATCGATTCTTACCTTTCGTGGTAATTCTTTTGATGTTCCAGCTCAACAAATACTTCTTAGTACTGCTACTGTTTTCATAACAGATGTTCGAGGATGTTTTCATCCCGTTCGTGCTCTCATTGATTCGGGAGCTCAATCCTCATTGGTGACTTCAGACTGTGCTCGGCGACTCCTCTGGACGGTGGCGAATGATTCCCAACAGATAAGTTCTGTCGGGGACCTTAGTGTTCCGTCCTTAGGAACTACATTTTTTGAGATGAAATCTATTCATCGTAAAGCCCCTCTACTAGGTGTCCGCGCCACAGTTGTCACCAAAATAACGTCGGATCTTCCATCTATTGCAGTTCCGGAAATTATAATCAGAAAAATTAACCCTTCGATCAAATTAGCCGATTTGAATTTTGGACTGCCTCGTCCTATCGACTGCCTTTTAGGTGCCGATATTTACTATAAAATATTGGAAGGTAGACCCATCCCTATTATCGGTACAGATTTAGCCACCATTAAAACATCTCTTGGCTGGATTGTTACTGGTGCCTATTCAGTTGATTTTGAGTCCTTCCCCAGGCCATCGGTTTTGACCCTCACGACGATTCCCTTTATTCACCGTCAACTTGAACGATTCTGGGAATTGGAGGAACCTAGCATTGGAGTTGTGACCGATCCGGAAGAGGAACTTTGCGAAGAACATTTTGCCCGGACTCATCGTCGTTTGACTTCAGGGAGGTACGTTGTTGCTCTTCCATTTAAATCTCCTTCACCATTATTAAGTGATTCAAGATCGCAAGCGTTGAAGCGGTTCTACAATTTGGAAAAGAAATTGTTGAGAAATCCCACATTGAGACGGGAATATATCACTTTTATGGAAGAGTATCTCTCTCTGGGACACATGGAAATCGCTTCCTTTCCTGGGAAATACATAATTCCCCATCATGGCATTTTAAAAGAGACTAGCTCAACAACTAAGTTGAGAGCGGTCTTTGATGCGTCCATGTCGTCGTCGATTTCTACCGGCTCTCTAAATCAACATCTTTTTGTTGGACCGAAACTTCAACTTGATATTGCGGACATCATGCTTAATTTTAGACTTCATCGCATTGTGTTTGTGACGGATATCTGTAAGATGTACCGCCAAATCCTTATCAATGAACCGGATCGTCTTTATCAACATATTTACTGGAGATCGGATCCTGCTGATGACGTTAAAGAATATGAATTGTGCACCTTGACTTACGGGATGTCCTGCTCCCCCTACTTGGCTCTTCGCGTTCTTAAACAACTCACTCTGGATGAAGGTCATCATTTCATCCATGCGTCCAAAGTGTTACGCGAGGACGTATATATGGATGATATCATAACTGGGGCATCAAGTATCGATGAAGCCCTCAGCCTTCAACAACAACTAATTGATTTACTCATGAAGGGTAATTTCGAGCTTCGTAAGTGGGCCAGCAATTCAGAGAGTGTGCTCAAGGCAGTTCCACAGAAGTTTCATGAAAGGTCTATTTCACTTTCGAAGGGAGAAGATTGTGTTTTTAAGGTGTTAGGGGTCCAGTGGAATGCTCAGTCAGATGAGTTCTCATATAATATCACCACCCCACGTCCTCAGTGCACTAAACGTGGTGTTCTATCTGCAATTGCGCGTATCTTCGATCCTCTAGGTTATTTAACACCGGTGATATTTTTGGCCAAGCTTATGTTGCAAAATATTTGGAAATTAGGCCTCGGCTGGGACGATCCTCTGCCAACTGAGGTCAAACTTGACTGGGAAAATTTCATGATGGAAGTTCCCCAATTGGTGTCCATCCGTTTATCACGTTTCATCCCGGTGAAACACAGTAACGATTGCCAGTTCGTCGGTTTCTGCGACGCTTCAGAGAAGGGATTCTCGGCCATCATTTATATTAGAACGGTAACGGATGACAATGTTCAAATTTTTCTCTTGAAAGCAAAATCTAAGCTGGCTCCTATAAAACCGCTCTCTATCCCAAGGCTTGAGCTTTGTGGTGCTCTTCTTCTTGCAAAATTATTCAGCTCTCTGAAAAAATTTCGAGACAGAATTTCGATAAATCAAATATTCTTCTTTACGGATTCCGCTATTGTGTTAGGTTGGCTACATACTCCACCTCATTTATTGAAAACCTTTGTGGCCAACCGTATTGTAGAAATTTTACAGTTAATTCCTGAGGTGTCCTGGCGTCACGTGGGCACATTGGACAATCCAGCTGACGCTGCCTCACGGGGTCTCCGCCCATCTCAGATTTTACGTAGTGATCTATGGTGGAACGGACCGTCTTGGCTACAACTTCCCGTCCATGACTGGCAAAAGATCGAAAGATTTTGTAGCCGGACAACAGTTTTGCCCGAGCTTAGGGGCGGTATAATTGCTACTCTCAGTTCAAAAGTCGTCCCTGACCTTGTGTCATGGATCGAAAACTTCTCATCATTTATGAAGCTTCTCAGGACGGTATCGTATGTGCGGCGATTCATCCAGAATGCCCGCAACTCCAATCTGTGTGGACCTTTGACATTAAGAGAATTGAACGCGGCGGAGACAACCTGTATCCGTCTTATCCAAAATTGTTATTTACCTAACGCTATACACAGTGGCGACGAGGATTATGCCTCCACTAATCTCCGAGGTCTGACTCCATTCTTGGATCCCTTGGGACTTTTGAGGGTGGGCGGTCGTCTTCAACAATCACCTCTTCCTGAAGGTATGAAGCACCCTATCATCCTACCTCATCATTCCCACCTCTCTAGACTTATAATACGTCACTATCAACACTTGTATTTGCATGCTGGTCTAAATCAACTCCATGCCTTGATACGTCAACGTTTCTGGATCCTCTCAGCAAGGCGTTTAATCAGACAAGAGTTATTTAGATGTGACATTTGTTATAAGTTTTCAGCAAAGCCAGCTGAGGCTCTGATGGGCAGTTTGCCTACGTGTCGTTTTGAAGCTGGCCGAACTTTTATTAATGTTGGCGTCGATTTTGCCGGCCCATTTTCTATCAGGGAGTCTCGGAGAAGAAATGCGCCTGTTAGCAAATCATATTTATGTCTGTTTGTATGTATGACTACTAAGGCTCTTCATTTGGAACTGGTATCTGATCTTTCGACAGCGTCCTTCATGGCCACGCTCGATAGATTCATTTCACGTAGAGGGCTCCCTACTAAAATTCTGTCAGATTGTGGCAGCAACTTTGTCGGAGCGGCAAGGCATCTCTCTGACATGCAGAAATGGTTACATAAAAATTCTGTCCAAGAGGATTTGTCTTCCCATCTACTGACGAGAGGTGTGGAATGGGTTTTTAACCCTCCTTACTCACCCAATTTCGGAGGTATCTGGGAAGCCGGCGTCAAGTGCGTGAAGAATCATTTTAAACGCGTTCTCAATGATACAGCTTTCACTTTCGAAGAGCTCACCACCTTGTTCGCAAGGATTGAAGCGATTCTAAACTCAAGACCTCTTTGTGCCTTAACATCAGATCCTACTGATCTAGACATTCTTACTCCAGGTCATTTCTTGATTGGGACAGCTCTAACAACGAGACCAGAAGTCGACTTTACGGACAGTCCTGAGAATCGACTCACCAGATGGCAACTCGTACAACAAAGAGTTCAACACTATTGGCAACGATGGAGGAATGAATATCTTACAACTCTCCAACAACGACCAAAATGGTTTAGAACTACTTACCATCCTCATGTCGGTGATTTGGTTCTTCTTTGGGACAAACATTCCTCACCTGCTCAATGGCCTCGCGGAAGAATAACTGACGTCTTCCCAGGTCCCGACGGAATTGTTAGGGTTGTAAGTGTTCATACTCTTAAGGGTATTTTTAAACGTCCCCTATCTAAGTGTGTGCCACTGATTCCCCAATCGGGTGACTCAGAGAAGTAATTTCTTTAAATTTTTTTTTCATATAAAATTTGGTGGGCGGTTATGTTAGCGCAACATTTAATTAATTTTGATTTTTTGTAGAGGTATTTTTTCTTAAGTTTTCTTTCATTAATTATTCTAATAATTATTAATATTATTATCATAATAACTATGGTCAATATTACTCATGTAATTTATTCTTATGTTTATATTACATCATATTAACAATTTGTGGGAGGAGCCTATGAATGTGGGGGAGTGGGGAATAGTTCGTGTTATGACCGCTGGTCAGTGTTGGACAGATAGTCTTCCATGGTCCTTCAGCCTGTTGACATCAGGGCACTTCTCAAGGCCACCAACTTCTCTCGTCAATCCGGATCGCCTTTCCGTGGACCTCTGAAGTCTGGTACTTGGCTCATCTGGTGTGACGGCGTCCTCAGCCTACTCCCAGATCTTCTCGGCCTTGTTTGGAGATCAGTTCATCCGCCCATCTTCCACATTCACCCCTCCACATCAGGAGAGTTAACTTTGTTTATTTTTGTTTTTCCTTTTAACTACGCCGACTGGCCCTTGTATTTGAAATGAAATATAATTATATCATTTTTCAAAATCTAGTCTATGTTATTTATTAACAATAACACCTGTGTTACTGATGCTGAGGCCTAACGGAGAGTCCCGTTATTAGGCAAACAGACATTTGCCTATGTATGGAACAATATTAAAGAAATTATATTTTTCTAATGGCAATAAATAATGGTGACTTTTTGATTTAGATATCACATTGTTAGTTATCAGTGATCGTCTTTGACTCGTTCACTAATCACTGTTAAGGAACACGTTGATAAAATTTTCAAATGTGTTTCTAAGCTCTACACGTATTTTCTGTGTTTGGGGTATTGTAGGTTCTTTTAAGATCTCTAATCGTTATTAAATTGTATATTCAGTAAATTATACTAAAACCTGATTCATTTTACTTATGAATTTTGAATTTCTACAAAAAAATGTTATCCTCTCGTATTTCTCACATTTTTTTTGCACATATACTTGAAAAAAAAAACTTGAAAGAAATTTGAGGGGGGGGGGGGGGGGGGGTGATCTGTACAGAAGTGGTTTGTATAAGAAAGTTCTATTGTGGCCACATTACATACATATTTTTGAATTTTTTTTTTAACCCTATTTAATAAAAAATACCAATCATAAAACCATGTTTTAAAATTCGTTGCTATGCCTTATATGAATTGAGGGTGACCTATAGGATTAAACATTTTCGTGTAAATTGAGCAAACGTCTAAAAAAATCGGCACACACACACACATACAGACAGATGTCATCGCGAATAGGGTGAAAACGTGTTCAGGGGACCTTGCAACTTGAGAATTTGTTGAACTCTCGATCTCGGATTTTCTCACGAGTACAATACTTGGAGAATCCCATACTTATATGTATAAGAAAGTAAAAGTGATGGGATTTTTCTTCTGTTTGTGCCTCAAGAACCTCAATGCTGTCGAAATATTGCAAATAAACTTAATTGGAGACGGATAGTGTCCTACTCGGTTTTTGATAATCCACTTATATTATTTTGAATTCCAGATAAAAGTGGGACATTCAAATTATGTAGTTGTTAAAGTGGCTGGCTATTTCTCTAAAGAATTAACAGCTTCAATCCCCACTTCCTTTCACTTCACTAGCGATATGAACTTACAACTATCAATTTATACTGTAGGTAATAATTTAGTAAGCCTTTACCATCCCGAGAACCCAGATATGAAAATTTCGCGACTAGAAACCTAAAAAATTAGATATTTAGGTGTTGTTAGTATATTTCTTTAGTGTTCTGTAGGTCTACCAAATAATATAAAAGACCCTCCTTCTCTGGGAAACTTTATTATTGAAACTTTCCATACAATTAATCGATGGTACCTAGAGAAAAATCAGTAGGGCAAAAAATAATTTGGTAGAAATTAAGTAAAAATATGTAGAGTTTTCAGGTTATGGGATGTAGCCATCATGACGGTGCTTTAGGACTTTTGAGAGATTACTTAAAAACATGGTTACGTTAGATAACATTTCAATTCAATTGTATTGAATATATAACGAACTAATTCGAGACTTATACACACATTGTTTATAGTTTTTTTGTGAAAGGAAAAATGAATATTTTTAAGAAATAATTGAATAATGTGATGATTTCAACACTAAAAAACTTGCATAATACCCTATTAGCGAAGTTAGGAACTACACTATCATATCCTCATTAAATTTTTTTTTTAATTAAAAAGAAAAGTTAATTTTTCACATACAGACTCACACTAGACCGGCGACTTAGACTATTGTACAGTATTTTGAATTGGCGTTCTAAATTATCTCCTTGACAAAAAACTGAATTTTACTATCTAGTTAATATAAATCTTTGGTGAACGAGATTCGATATGAATTGTCGAATTTTCATGTCTCAAGGCTCAAGATAAATTTCAGAACATTATATACATACATATACATATATATATATATATATATATATATATAAAATTCAGAACATTATTTATATAATTATATATAGAGAAAAACCAATGTTTTTTAAAAATATTGTTTATTTCACAAGATATATAAAATATATGGGAGTACTTTCGATCTTAAGCCAAATACTATAGTATTTGTTTAGTCGTGCCTGAAGATGGTAGCAATACACAAAGTACTCGACAATAATTTTTAAAAACATTCGTTTTTATTTTTATTTTTATTAAGTATTTTACAATATTTCTGCGAAAATGTTAAGTATCATATATACATATGTATATATAATTATTTTTTTCGTTATATTTTCATCTGAATCTCTTTTGTTCCCACTTTATTCAAAACTTATTATTTCTATGAGCTGCAAGCCCGTACACTTTCTTGTCTTCGGGTCGACTACTAATTATTTTTGAAATGGGAATTTTATATGTTGTTTTTCTTCTTTTGAAAAACTTTTACTTTTTTCTTCAACATTTATTTGCTGAAGTTCGAAGCATTATTTCCAACATCATATTAATTTTGCATTGCTAAAGATGATATTTAATTTTTCCTCGATGTGAATACAATCTCTATTGTTTGTAATTTTTTTTATTTTGTTTTTATATATATATTTTTTTTGAGGGGTAAATAACTTTGGAGGGTGTAAAAATGGGAGAGGGGAGGAGTGAAGGGACCATTGAGTAGTGAAGACAGGTTATGTAGCGTGACGGAGGGGGACCTCTGTCTGTGGAGCACCTGGAGCCAGGATTTAGGGTAACGGCAGAACGGTGTTGTAAGGGGCAACGGCAGAACTAGCTCGGAGTTGTGGGAGGCAATGGCAGAACTAGCTCGGAGTTGTGGGAGGCAATGGGAGAACTAGCTCGGAGTTGTGGGAGGCAATGGCAGAACTAGCTCGGAGTTGTGGGAGGCAATGGGAGAACTAGCTCGGAGTTGTGGGAGGCAAAGGCAGAACTAGCTCGGAGTTGTGGCAGGTAATGACGGAACTAGCTCGGAGTTGTGGGAGGCAATGGCAGAACTAGCTCGGAGTTGTGGGAGGCAATGGCAGAACTAGCTCGGAGTTGTGGGAGGCAATGGCAGAACTAGCTCGGAGTTGTGGAAGGTAACGGCACAACTAGCTCGGAGTTGTGGGAGGCAATGTCAGAACTAGCTCGGAGTTGTGGGAGGCAATGTCAGAACTAGCTCGTAATTGTAGGGGGCCCCCTTTCAAAAGAGAGCGGATCTGTGATAGGAGGGAAAAGACAAAAATGTTAACAATTGTGGCAATTAATAATTGGTCCCTTAGGTGCTCAAGTTAAGGGGTGTTTCTATCGATTGCAATGTCTTTATTTTCATCAGTTGTAATGTAAACAAACCCGTTGCCAAGACAACCGATGTCGAAGCGACGTTATTTTTTTGGAATCCATTTGAAAAAAAGAAACAGAAAATAAAGAAGAAAGAAACCAAAGGATGAAGAACAACTTCAAAAGAAATCAACAGGAAGAAAGTAAGAATAACTTTAAAAGGAAGAAAAGGTGGCTGAAGGCCTAACCTTACAGTTATCAAATAACATTTTGTACATCAATTAAGAAACCAATCAACTTTAAAATGAAACCAAATTTTAAGAAAGGACTATTTTAACACCCAGGTACAAAAAGAAACAGCTAAAAGAAGAAGGAATGAAGAAAATTTCAGGAAGTTATAAGCAAAATTAAGAAAAGGTCAATAATTAAAAAACGAGTCGGTAGAAGGTTGTGAAAATTTTTAGGAAAAGACAGTTAATTATTAAGAAAAGATTAAAGAAGAAAAAGAAGAGAAAAACTGCCCACATCAGAAAGAAAAGCCAGTAGTAAATTTTGAAGAAACGGTCAGTTCTAAAATACATCGAATCAACTAGGCCGGATCCCATCTGGCATAATACAAGTGATCCGAAAGTGTATACCACAAACTTTAAATGCTATTTTCGAGAAATGAAGAAGCCAAATTTAAAAAGAAAAGTTACAGAAAATTAAGATGACAATTTAGAAAAGAGAAGAAACGGAAGAAAGAAGAGAAAACACCAAAAAATATTAATATTTAGAAGTAAAACAAGAGACAACAGAAAAAAGAAACTCGAATTTGCTACCCATAATTCCGTGCGGAGGCAGTTTAGGCAGTCTATGTTGAGTTCTGATAGAGGTGAGACCTATGAGAGACTAGTCTTAATATTTTTTGACAATTTCAGTGAAAAGAGTGAGTTAACATGTTAAAGTGAGTACTAAGTGAATAGTGAAGGGTAGAGAGGATGCGGGAAGAACGTGGACCTCATAATTTATGTTAAAGGAGTAAAGTTTGTAAATATATTTCAAGGGTGACGTCACGAGGTAGGATTCATTTTATTTCTTGTATATATTTCAATGGCCAATTTTCAAGTTCGAAGTTTTTTTTTTTTTTATTAAAATAGTTTTCATTGTAAATATGTTTTGATTTTTTTTGATTCCCCATATCTCTCTCAATGAAATTCAAATCTCAAAACTCATAGGCCTTGCGAATCAACACCTTTGAGATAAGCGCCAAGCGTTATCGGGACATAATATTTGATAATCTTTATTTTGAGAATCACACCGGGAGACTTTTGGATTTTTGGATTGGTGCGAGTAACGTAGTTTGAAAATTTTACAGAGTTATTTATAACATATGTTTTTCATTTTTTTAAGAGCTTCACTCAACCATATGGTAGAGTATTTTATTTTTGAAATTATAGATTTAATTAACTTAAATTTTTTTTTTATTCAAAATTTTATTCATTTTTTTAATTTATTGTGAAAGGCATCAAGTCAATAAAAGACATAAAACCTTTCATTATGGCATATCCCTTGTGTGGAAATTAAATTCAATTTTTTTATATACTCAAAGTAATATAACTATAGTAACCTCATTTAAAACATAAATAAAAACCTGGCACAGTGTTCGATAGTTTCCCCTATTAACTCTATGTCCCATAGTTAGGTTATGATTTCGCCCTCCTGGCATATCTATCTACCTTCTTTGCCATATACCTCTTCAGCCTGCTATTTGTCTCGTCTTCTTAGACACTATACAGTTCCTGTAAGCTACGTTTCACTCTATTGCAGCTCCTCAGTGGTGACCTACAGTGGCGTTCAAAAGTATTTGCACAAGCAATATTTTACTCATAATCATAGTAAGGGACAACTAAAAAAATCATATAACTAGGTACACAAAAACGTTATTTATTTAAGCATATATTTACGTAAAACCCGTTAATGCGAAATAAGAATACATATTTTTACAACAATTTTTCTTGAAAAAGCTCCGTTCAAAAGTATTTGCACATAATATAAAACTTGAAATAAAAATTATTATAAAATCAATAAAACAACCTATAATATTTTTAATACTTGGTATAAAGTCCATTGGGGTCTATCACAGCCTGAAGCCTCCTTGGCATGGAATTAACTAAATTTTTTATGAAGTTAATGTCAACTTTATTCCACTCGTCCAATAAAATGTCTTTTAAATTATTTTTTTCCTTAATTTTATGTTTTCGAATGTTAAGGTCTAAATAGTTCCAAACATGTTCTATAATATTTAAATCTGGAGATTGTGGAGGGGTTTGTAGCATCCTGGGCGCATTATAAAGAAGCCATTCTCTGGTTTTATTGGCCTTGTGTTTTGGATCATTGTCCTGTTGGAATATAAAAATATTTTCCATATTCAATTTGATGGCTTTAGCTCGGAGATTATGGCGCAAAATGTTGACGTAGGTATCAGCAGTCATGACAGATTCAATTGGGACAAGATTGCCTACCCCATTATAAGCCACACACCCCCAGACCATCACATGACCTCCACCATGTTTTATCGTAGGTGTGACATTAAGGCGTTTAAGCTCTTTATTTGGTTTTCGCCAGATATATTTTTTCCCGTCACTTCCAAAAACGTTAAATTTGCTCTCATCACTAAAGAGGACGCTTTGCCAAAATTCCATTGGCTTGCTGAGATGGGTTTTAGCAAATTCCAATCTATTTTCCTGTTGACCTCAGAAATGAAGGGTTTTTTCCTTGGAACTCTTCCATGAAAATCAGCTTTATAGGGCGCTCTTTTTACTGTTGATTCACTCACACGTTGTTCACAAGTCAATTTGACCTTATGGACTAATTGCCAACCACTTGTGGATGGATGTGCCTTTACTTCCCGTACGATATCCCTGCACTCCCGTTGTGTCAGAGCCCTTGGTCGTCCTGTTCGTTGCTTATTTAACGTATTTCCTGCCTCCTCGAACCTTTTTATGACATAACGGACTGTAGAAAAATTTAAATTTAAAATATTCCCAATTTCACGGTAGGTTTTGCCTTAGTTTCTCAATAAAATAATATTTCCCCTTACTGCCTGGGATAACTCACGTTTCTTCGGTGCCATGTTGACTGAGACTGGATTAAAATAGTAGACTATTCTGAAGAATGTTAATCCCTAATTGAGTGAGAAAGGAAATGTAAACAAAAATAGTAAACACACTCAGGTATAGAATTACTGTACTAATTAAAATAACCAGTATAATTTGTGCAAATACTTTTGAACGGTCTTTTTCAAGAAAAAATGTTGTAAAAATATGTATTCTTATTTCGCATTAACGGTTTTTACGCAAATATATGCATAAATAAATAACGTTTTTGTATATCTAGTTATATGATTTTTTTAGTTATACCTTACTATGATTATGAGTAAAATATTGCTTGTGCAAATACTTTTGAACGCCACAGTACCTATTTGTTGGTGGAAGGAGAGCCACCAGATGGGATCTCTGCAGCTGCAGAGGCTGGTGAAGGACTGAAACATGATCGGCAGAGGCCTCCAGCGTGTCCCGGTACGGCTCACCTGACTGGTACACAGGAATGGCAGAGTTCGGAGCACCTCCCGGAATTAGGAAGAAAATTTGTTATGTTTTGTTGATAATATATTGTTATTGTTGTACATAAGTCAGAAAAATATAGTTCAATTAGTGTTCCATTTCCATCTATGTTGTGCTCCTTTTTTCTTTGATTTTATCAGATTTTCTTGATTTAAGATCTCTTGGACCATAGAATGAATAATTTAATAACCTAATGTGAGTTGAGTATATCGACACGAAACTTTATATACTGATCCAAAGGGCTACAAGTAATGATTAACAACAAACAGTTACTAGTAATGTTATAAAGATGTTATCCTTAAATCTTTATAACAATTACTATTAACTGCTTATTATTAATCATTACATGCGGACCTTTGGTTACAAATATAACGTATACAATTTCTTGTCGATACTCAACCCATATTAGTTTATTAAATTTTTCGAATATCACGCCTCCAACCATCATTATAGGATTCAAAGGGTCATGATACTACGGTAAAATCAAATTAAATTTTTTTATTTACCACTAGAGTATTTCTTCTAATATTTTGTATAAAAATTTAAACTGAACAACATTTTCTTTGCTAGCTACCTTATTAGAGAGATAAAAAGAACAATGGTAGGTAAGTATAATGCAAATAAATGAATTTATTATTGATATAATTATATCAGTAATTGTCTGCATTTTTTTTCCTCTTTACTGAAGACTTACACGAGGTCATTACAGTCTTGGTTAAATGATCGCCTAATTACATACAGACTGATAATCTGCCCAAACATGGAAGCAGTCAAGTGCAATGCAAAGCAGTAAGACCAGGGTGTCCCGAAAAAAATGAAAGGTGAAAATGTTATGTCTTGGCAATTTAGAGGACAAGGATTTCGGCGGAGTGGCACTCGGGAGGGGGGGTGACACTCGGGAGGGGGGGGGGAGTGGTGTCATTCGTGCCTTGCCATCTAAGTCGCCTTTCACATTCTTAAGTGGTTCACTAACGTAAATTAATAATACAGGTAAAATTTCATCTCAATTGAACAACAGTTTAGGAAAGACTTAACTAAGAAGAGTCTCGGGGAATTTGCCCCCCGCACCAAGTTTTATATTTTTTGAGCACCATCCAATCAATGGGAAAGGCTCCCCTTGTAACTCTTTAAAGAGCTGCTCTCTGGGGTTTCTACATTTTGACAAAAGAAAATGTATAAACTAAGTTGCAGATTTTTTTTTTTTTTTTTTGGCATGTAATAGTCCATTTATATTCAAAACTTTTTTTCATTTCGTATAACGTCCTTCTGTACGCCCTTTTCTAGTTGTTTTTTTTTTTTTTTAATATTTACAATCAGTACAGACCATAAGTAAATTTTGTTGACAATATTTAATGGAATAATGTAAACTAAATATAAGAGAAAATAAAGAAATAAAAATAAAATAAATAATAATAATAATTTAAAAAAAATAATAATAAAAATGTCTCCGTGAAGTCTTGGAAAGTTCTTTTAACTGAACCATTTAAAGAAAAAATAACGATGATAAAACCGGGAGTCTTCAAATAGCGAAGCTGCTACCATTTTAGGGTTCAAAAATGTATAATATTGAATTATGATTTCATAGTAATAATTAGCAAGATTTCTGAAATCGGAGCTAGTTGACAAGTTAATTTTTATTTTGTCTTTTCATAGTTTTATTCCAAATTTTTGAGGAAACTTTTGTCTTGATATCTTCGATAATTTTACGGATATCATTGGCCCGCACAAAAAAGATAGGTGGGAATTTTTAATTTTTATCGGTGATTTTTATATTTTGCGAGGTTTCAAACTTTTTAAAAACTTCAGTGGGGGCTAATGAGATTTTGTAAATATTTCGACTTACGTGTGACTAACAGTCGTACTGCATGGTTCATCCTGAGGTTTCAGCGTCATTGCTAGCACACAGTTTCTTATTTCTTGAGCCCTGAGTCCTGACTTCGTCTGCACTGGAAGCGTGGTCAGCCCATGACTAATTTTTGTTGATGTGGTTGTCATCTTCTGTGACAGTGATAAACACTGATTAACTTTTTCTCGGTATTCACTTAAAGTTCGACCTATTTTCTATAATATTTACAATAATACAAACAACACGATTTTAACAAGGTTTAACAATTCTATATCAAACAGCTATTTTTTCTTTAAAATAGGAATCACGTGGATATACATACTCATTTTTATTGGTTGTTGCGATTACGGTTTGCCTAAGTCAATGTTGGAAGGGTTTAATTTGTATTCATTCTTTGGCAGTTCGAATGAGTTTAATAGATAAGGTAGCTCCCTCCTACGTCAAGTTGAAAAAAAAAAAAAAAAATTGGCAGTGGAACACCGGCGGTGTACTTCCCCACGCGATTTATTCAACTAATTTTTCCCTCTTTCCCTGAAACGAAGGTGCTTTCTTCAGGTGCTTTGATGAAGCCCTTGATGCTTCTGCATTAGATATTTTAACTAAGAAAAAAATAATAGAATAAATTTCCTGGTCTTTACAATATTTTGGATTACCTACTACCGTACACAATTTCGTTTCGAAAAATTTTTAATAAATTTTGAATTAGAACTAAATTTTTAATTAGATCGGCAGTTAAGTTTTTTGTGTTGAGCTACTTCTTTTCTTTGTCTCATTTGGCTCAAAATTAAAATATAGTTTTATAGGGTTCAGAACACACATATGAAATGTCTATCGGGAGTTATCATGTGAACAATCACACAGGAAATATTTTATTTTTCTTAATTTTTTTGAATTAGAGGATCGAAAATCCAGAAACTCCGGTGAAAACTCACCATCAAATCTCTGACCGATTACATAACTTGACGATAACTCATAGAATGAAGGATCGACACAAAATTGTATATGTATATACAGAACCCTCTAAGGACGGCTCAACTCAAAAATCTCCCCAAAACATGGCATCTATTAATTTTTCGCGAAATCGGTCGAAAGGAAAGGGGTCCAGATTCTTTCTTGGGCCATTACTGATTCAAAATTTTGAAGTTTGTTTTCAACCAACAAATGGTAAGAAGAATGAAATAAAACAAACTTCTCTGTTGAAATATTATCTGTACCAAAAAAAATTTATTTAAAATTATCGGTTCCGGCCCCACCGCGTTTTGCCTTTTTTTTTTCTACAGAAGTTATTTGTTTTACATGGATATATATCGTTCTAGCTGTTGGTTGTAAATTTTAAAGCATGCAATTTTTCAACTTTTATATCCTTGTTAAGGAGTCTTACTTTTAGGATTATTTTACTCAATTGACTCGATAAATAGACATAAAAGGAGGATGGAGGGAGGAGGAGGTACTCACCTGGCGTAGCCAGCAGATGGCGCCCTCTTCCATTGTTACAGTGTCAATTAATTGGGACATGTCGACACCCCTCCAGCTATTTGTAGCAACACAATGAACAATCACAATAAACAATGGACCGGTTGATAGAGGCACTTTGGGTACCCTGCCAGCAGAAAGGGTGCAGTTACCCCAACTTAAAAATAAGTGAAAGCTCAGCCGGAAGTTGGTATCCCTGTTAGAAATTTTATATGATTTTTATAGAGTTTTATAGGTCGACGACCTTAAACGTAATCATACTAACACATGTCTGATATCAGTCTGTCTCCGCCGATATCTTCGGAACTATTCATGTTATATTACGTATACACTTCGCATAAAATTACTGTGAGCTCTGTCTTGATCAGTTTTCCATACGATTTGACAGGTATGATCCTCAAGACCAGACAAATAATGTTAATGACCTGCTTTAAGCTAAAATATATACATAAATAAGGTAAGTATTTAGTTCCAAAAGATATAAAATGTGCAGTTATAATATTGAAAAATATGCGAGTAAAGTTCCCTACTAGAATATAGTAAACCTGCTTTAAATAATATTATATTCAGTTAGTATATTTAACTAATTCACATTACTTTCGCCCATAATTAATTTTAATGCCTTTGTAAAACGTAAAAAAAAAACCTTTCCAACACTCCAAGCAAGCTTATCGCATCATTCGTCACACCATCCTGCCACCTCAACTCCGGCCTCCCGACGCGTCTTGTTCCATAAAGTAGGTCCGACATCGTCTTTCTCGGGATCTCATGTTCGCCCATGCTGGTCACATGATCGGCCCACCTGAGTTTTCAGAGCCTGATGACCTTTACAACGTCTGGCTCCTGTGTGAAGGCATATACTTCCTGTTTCGTCCGTCGTCTCCAGTGCGTATTGGGCCATATATTCGCCCGAGGATCTATCTTTCAAAGACCAGAAGACCTTGTTCTTCTGACTTGGAGATGGAACAAGCCTCGGACCCGTATGCTGGGATGGGACGGATCAATGTTTTGTAAAGTCCTTCTGAAGTGTTGTCTCAGGCTGAAGAAGCTTCTGTTCGTTGCCAATGTTCTTCACTTTAGCTCGGCTGAAATTTCGTTGTTCACGTTCACCTGGGCGACTTATTACCCGATTTCACCAAATTCTTAAGTGGTACCATCTATATGCTAAATCCAACTTAAATATATATATATTTTTGTATTTTATTTATAAAGATACAACTGTTGCTAGGGTGCAACAACGAGCATCTATGAGGGTATTGATATGTTGGCGTGAAGGGCATGTGAAAGGAAAGCCACTCAGTGGTAGGTCCTCGAGACGAAAATTTATCTTAATTAATAGGACAAGAACAGAAAAAAAAAATAAAAATAAATAAATAAAAGAAAATAAATAAATAATAAGGAATTGAAAGAAAATTTTGATGGATGGGTAAGAGAGATGATAAAAGTAAAGAAAAATTATGTTAAAAAAAAAAAAAAAAATTTAAGAACGAATATGATTCAAGGTGGCAGTAAGTCGCGGTTCCATCTTCTCTTCAACCTTCTTGGTGGGTTTTGTGGTAAGTGTTGTGAAGATAAAGTACGTATTTCTGGGTTTGTATGTGTTTAAGGTTTTCTAAAAAAACCGTATGTAAGTAGTTTGTATTGTGTCGGGTACTGTGTGTATCATAAGATCGTTATGAAGTGTTCTGTTGTTTATGTATGGGGGGGCATTGTGTTCAGGGTCTGAGGTTTTTTTTGACTGAAACGCCTGAATTCGTTTGATGTTGGATGTTTTTGCTGAACCGTATATCTGTGATCCGTATGTCCATAATGGTCTCAGTAAGTAAGTGTAACAGTTTCGTTTTTATGTCATGTCTGAGCTAACATGATAGAAACTTAAAAAAATAACCTTACTTAAAATATTTCAATTTAATTCAGTTTATTCCGTTTACTTTATTTTATATTTACTTTCTTTTGTTCGTTTTATGTTTTAATTTGATGTTATTGTTTCGTATGTGTGTTTTCCTTTTTTTTTTTTTTTACTTTTCTGATGAGTAAGTTTTAACTTACAATCAGTCATGGGTGACGAAGGTAAAAAAGCCGAAGCCGCCATCGATTTCGTCGACAGTTGGTGCTGCGCCAACAAGCTGGCCCTCTCATCAAGCAAGACTATGGCCCTGCTGATGAGAGGAAAAACCGACGCCCGCCACCCCTTCTCCTTGAGGATCCGGGGGATTCGCGTTGAATTCCCGGAGGCAGTCACATACCTAGGTGTGAGATTGGGCCCGGGCTTCAGCGCGGCTCCCCACGCTGTTGCCATTAAGGAAAGGACAAATGCCACTTTCAACGCTCTGAGCCGCCTAGCTCGCGCAACATGGGGCCTCAGGTACTCAGCGTGTAGAACAATCTACACGGGAGTATTCGAGGCTGTAGCTCGGTATGCTGCTGCAGGGTGGTGGTTTAACCCCACCAAACAGCAGAGGACGAGACTAGTGCAGGCCCAAAGAGCTGCCCTCCTAAGGGTCACAAGGGCCTATCGTACTGTCTCCACAGCAGCGCTACAAGTACTAGCAGGAGCTCCGCCCGTAGACTTGGTCTTGGACGGGGCGGTCGCCTCGTACTTCTGTAGACGCAATTTGCCCCTGAGAGCAGATATAGATGAGCCCTTGCGCCTCGCCCTGGAGGGCGAACTACGTGGACAGAGCAGACCAGAGCGTTGCAAGGACATTGTCCAAGACTGGATATTGCAAAAGTGGCAACAGCGATGGTCACGCTCCTCCGATGGCCGAACGACGTTGGCCTACATTCCTGACGTCCGAGTCCGCCTGCGCTCCACTTGGGTACAGCCCGATCACTGGACATCTCAGGTACTTTCAGGTCACGGCGACTTCAACTCCAAACTCTTCTTCTTCAAGAGGAAGGATAACCCGAACTGTTCGTGTGGCGGCATCGAGACTGCAGAACATGTGGCTCTTGATTGTCCGCTGTACGACAGGGCTAGGGTGGAGTTGATCCGCGCGACAGGATCGTATCTGGGGTTGACCCTGCCGGAGTTGATGACGGAGTCGAACTACCCGGCATTCGGCCGGTTTGTAACCTCCTGGCGGGAACAGAAAAAGGCCTTTTGACCCAGCGCCGGGGGCGATTGACGGGCCAGGCCCGAGTTCTACCCGCGGCGACCGCGATGTAGAAGCAGCCCCACTCCACTGATCTTGAGCTCTCTCGGCGCCACCAGGCAGCCGCAGTACAAGGGGGTCTGGTAGCGCCAACTTGTCCCGCAAGGGACCAGAGGCAGTCGCCCCCAGACATCCATAGCAACATATTGTATATAAATAAAATCTAAACATAATATATGTATGTACCTCTTCCCCCGACGATATCGGGCCGGGTGATTTGCCGGAGCACCCGTAAAAAAAAAAAAAACACTATACACCATTGTCGCAAGATGAAGCAATGGAGTCATCATCAAATAGCCAACAAATAGTAAATGAATCTCATTTTCATCAAAGAAAACATTAGTAGTTATAAAAACTTTTTATCTTTATTAGAAAATACTTGTGGTCAAAATTCATTTATTTTAAAATCTACAGCTAATGGAATCATACTCTACCCTACCACACCGGCCCATTATAGATCATTTGTACATTTACTAGACAAATAGAAGGTCATGTACCACACGTACCAACTCAAGTCTGACAGAGTACCGAGAGTAGTGATCCGCGGCCCCCATCCATCCACAGATCATCCAGATCTGAAAACAGCTCTTCAGGAGAAGGGATATCCGGCTCGAGCTGTTATGAACGTATTCAAAAAAACATGGGTTCAGGAACCCAGTGCTACACATTCAGAGCCTGTTAAAGTACCTCTGCCTACCTTTTTTGTGGACGTGGACCCAAAACACTACAACGAAAAAATCTTCGATATGCGGAATTTACTTTACTCAAAAGTAACCATTGAAGAACCCTACAGAAGGCACTCTATCGTCCAGTGTAAACGTTGTCAAGGTTACGGGCACACGCATTCATATTGTAGATTAATGCACAAATGCGTGCGCTGTGGCCAGGAACATGTTTCTGGTACATGCCAGAAGCCTAGGACTAGCCCCGCTACATGTGCAAACTGCAATGGTTCACATCCTGCGAACTACAGAGGGTGCGCCATTCAAAAGGGAAGGACTACCGAAAGCAGAGGAGACAAGGCGCAAATGCATGGTGCACAGACGTATTACGCTCCAACGGCAGCAAGATCCGCACACCCAGCTCAGGAAGTAAACGGACCTCCCACTGCTACACTCCCAACCATACCGCAGCCAAGAAGGAACTTCTCCAACTACGCAGAGGTAGCAGGTCTTCAGAGAGGCTCACCTGGGACGTCCAACCAATACCCAGCATACAGCCCTCCGACTGGAGTGGGGGTGGAAGGGCCCCCCCAGTGAAGGGCTCCTCCCAGTCAAGGTATCCCTCCCAACTTTTCAAATTTCATTTCAAGCCTTCAAAACATTATCCAACCCCTCGTCACTCTCCTCGCACAACTTTCACAAATGACACAACTTTTCACACAAAATGTCAACTAATTTACTCACCGCTGGTTCCTTGTTATTCTTCTGTGGAACGCTAATGGACTTCTACAACACAGAAACGAACTGGACATATTTTTACATGACAGACGGATAGACGTAGCACTGATCTCTGACTCACTTGACATCTAAATCCAGACTTTACATACGTGACTATGCAATACACAGAGCGGACCATCCTGACGACACCAGTCACGGCGGGGCCGCGGTTCTCATCAAGTCTTCACTCACACACTACCCACTTCCCAATGAAACAACACCTCATATACAGGCAGCAGCTGTATCACTACACACAAAACACAAAAAAATAGCCTTGTGGCCGTTTACTGTCTTCCGAGGTTCGCCATAGCACTTTGCTGGAGGTGACTACAACGCGAAACACCAGCAATGGGGCTCGCGACTCTGTACTCCGAGGGGAAGGAGTCTTAACACCACACTTCATAGGGACCATTTACAAATAAATTCGCCTAACTCACCGACTTACTGGCCAACTTCAAGACGGAAATTACCTGACTTATTGGAATTTTTCATCCATAAGGGACTACGAGGTTTGCCTTATACTGTCAGTTGCCCACCCGACCTCTCTTCTGATCACTCGTCCGTGATTCTAAACCTCTGGGCAGAACCGCGTGAGAAAGAGAAGAAACCAACGCTAACCTCAGGAATCACAGACTGGCAGTTATTCCAGTCAACATTAAGCTCTTAGCTCTCCATTCCTTATGCTTTAAAAACGCAGGAGGAGCTTGAAAATTCTGTGGAACAATTCATACGAAGCGTCCAAGAAGCTACCTGGACCTCTACAACTCCAAAAATAATTGGCCGTACACAAGATCAACCATCATACCCGGAGTACATCCGGAGACTGATCAGGGAGAAATGGAGAGCACGACAGAGATGGCAAACCTCTAGACTTCAATTTGACAAACTAACCTACAACCAGCTAAATAATAAACTTAAGACAGAAATTAAATTATTCAGACAGGACAAACAAGATGACTACTTCTCTAACCTAGATGCTGAAAATGGCAGTCTCTGGCGAAAAACTCGTCGAGTTCTGCGTCAACCAGTAGTGTCATCACCGCTTCGTAATGATGATGACGCATGGGTAATAACGGATGATGAAAAGGCAGAGCTCTTCGGTAGATATCTCGCACATACTTTCACTCCACATCAAGATTCACCCCACATACCACATGACGACACTGTGTTAAATGCATTACACATTTCACTCCCACATTCACTCCCTCCTAAATCATTCACCCCGGCCGAAGTGACCTATGAAATTCAAGAACTGCCCAGAAAGAAGTCCCCGGGATACGACCTCATTACGGCTGAAGTTCTCAAAGAATTGCCCCGAAAGGCTATAGTTTTTCTCACAACCCTATATAACTGCATACTTCGCACAACATTTTTCCCCATACAATGGAAACACTTACATATTATCATGATCTTAAAACCAAACAAACCATCACACCTCTTTGCTCAAAACTTTTTGAAAAATTACTCTATAAAAGACTCATAACTATCATAACATCCCAGCAAGTACTCCCAGATCATCAGTTCGGCTTTCGTTTACAACATTCAACAACACATCAGTTACACAGGGTTGTGGATTTCATAGCTTCTGCCTTAGAGAGAAAGTTGTATGCAGCAGGGGCCTTTCTTGACGTAAGTCAGGCTTTTGACCGAGTATGGCACCCGGGACTTCTTTACAAATTGAGGCCTTTACTTCCACACACATCCTACCTCATCCTACTATCATATTTAGCACACAGATACTTCGTCGTCCGACAGGGCTCTGCTGTCTCTTTGTTGCAGCCCACCTTGGCAGGCGTGCCGCAAGGGTCAATTATATCACAATTGTTATATACACTTTATACCTCAGACATGCCCACGTCACCACATACCTTGACAGCTACGTACGCCGATGACACTGCCATCTTAGCTGTTGCTGAATCTTCCATACATGTCTCGTTCACATTACAACACCATGTTACTCAAATTGAGAACTCGTGCAACATTTGGAAAATTAAACTCAACACGGACAAATCACAACATATAACATTTACACTAAGACTAGATACATGTCCCGCCGTTTTTATCTACAACAAGCCCCTCCCTCAGACTAACACTGTAAGATATTTGGGACTTACTCTGGACAGACGACTGACATGAAACCCTCATACAAGCCTCATACGTAATACACTAAACAAACGATTTAAAATGCTCTATTCTCTTCTGCACAGACATTCAAAATTACCCTTAACACAAAAGCGTAACTGCTACACATTTCTACTAAAACCACTCTGGATGTATGGCTCACAAATCTACGGTTCAGCTAAAATATCTAACCTGAAACGTATCCAGGTTTTCCAGTCAAAAACACTCATTACACAATGCCCACCATACACAGTGATAAACACAGTGACACAATTCAGGACCTTTACAGACGTTTCCATAGCAAATTGCATTCACACCCAAATCCATACATCCATTCACTTTCTTCACCACACTTGCCACACAATCCTCCCAGGAGATTGAAGAGGAGGTGGAACCGTGACTTAATATAATCCCTAATTACAACCCCCACTTCTTGAAACAAAATCATAATATCCCTATTCATTGATAATAACCATTGTGATAAAAGGTTTTTTTTGCTACCAAATTTCCTGTAGAAATTTGATCTCTTTTCTTTATTTAAATTTTGTTTTCTACAGTTGTTTTTCGAAAAAGGCCCTAAAAAAATATAATCAATAATTAAAGACGTGCAATTTTTAAGAAAGTACACGTATACAACAAAAAAATTCCATTTAACAAACTTTACATTTGGATTTACAAAGAGATACCTATTTTTTAATAATTTTAAATAATATTAATTTCTAATCCAAAGGTTTTTTTAAAATGATACTACTTGCCCAACAGGGAAGATGAATAGAATAGAATTTGAAGAGGATAAATAATTGGGTTATTATCTATATTTACATATTTAAATTCAAAAAACTTAACATTTGAACAAACAAAACAAAAATTTACAAAGGAACAAAATCATTAAACTAAATACTTAAAACTATTATTATTTTTTTTAATTTTTTTGTTCTTCGGGCATATAAAAAAAAGTATTTAATTAAATGTACCTTCTTTGACGTTTCTTAACACAATTTAGACTTCGATATTTCAACTTTCTGGTAATTGTTCAACCTCACTTAAAACAAACATCTTTACTTTACGTGCACTCTTCCAGAGCTAGCTCTCCACTCTCTCCACACTATTTCACAGCTGTTTTCTATATGTTTTCTTGTTTTTTTTGTTTTTTTTAAACACCTTGATATATATATATATATATATATATATTATATTATAATAAAAAAAAAATTACCTCTTTTCTATATTCATTAAAAAGAATGTTCTGTAGTTTTACATCACACCATAATATTCATTGTTTTAAATTTCGCCCTGAGGAGCTACCGCTGGGTGGCCTTCCTCTCTCTCGCCAATCAAGTCATCCACATTCAATGAAGTCCTCTTGGTAGCTGGTTGTTTCGTCATGGTAACAGTTGCGACCAACATTATAAAGACAAAAAAAAAAAAAAAAAAAAGAATGTCACGTCTAATTTTGATCGTCTATTTAGAAGTGCGTAGAGTATTTTGAGTCTGTTTCAGTGTGTTTCGTGTGAGACGTGTGTGGAGGTTCCAGTCTTCGATCTAATGTAAGTCGTATGTATCGTACAGTATTAGTTTGAGGGAGGGGCTTGTAGTAGACAAAAATGCCAAGTTTAAAAAAAAAATCCGTACATTGGATTTTGTGTTAAGCCCGTGACCAGGAGTTAGGGGACAGATAAACAGACAGAAACGGAACAAACTGTTTGTTTTGACATAAAACGCCGAGGTCTAAAGGAAGTTTCGAGAACTAAGATGAAAATATGTTCAGTTTTCAGATAATATTACTAAGCTTCCGACATCTTACGGTGCGAAGAAGTAATATGACCAGGTCGGAGTTGCACGGGTCTTCCTCATAGGTATGTCAGTGAGCTTCGGAATGTGTTGATCGTCCCCAAACCCCCCGGCGCCGCTTATCCGATTAAGGCCAGCTTTGTGCAGTGAAAGGAGGATGAGGGGGAACGCAAGTGCTTATGGAAGTGCACCTCATCTAAAGGCAGTAAATGCGTCATGCTGAGTACCCTTGACACGCTTACCTGCTCACTTTTGTCGCGCCACTCGGTAGAAATAAAACCCGTTCGTCCCACATTATCAAAACATCAGAGCCAAAAATTATTCATAACATTTGGTCCAGCGGGCACATAAAAAATGACTTCATATTGGAGGTAAGCAGGGTCCCTGGAATATGTCAGTCTGGGACAGGGGTGTATGGAATAAAACGGGGGAGGCCTAGTTTCCAATTTGTATAGAAGTTTATTTATTACTATTATTAATGTGAACCTTAAGGAAGCAAATAAAAAGGCTATTATTATTATTATTGGAGGTAAGTACAAAACTTACTCTTTGTACAATGGGGAGCCGCATTCCAAACTTTCACGAGGGGCCATAATCGGCACCCATAACCAATAATGGTACACTGCTGATAATAAAAGCTGACATGAACGGCTGGTTTATTGTGAGTGCGTAACTTTGGCCTACCTGCTTACCAACAGCAATCCGCCGACAACCCCTAACCTACCTGTCGACCACCAGTGATCCATGAATCATCCTGTTCTGCCTGTTTATCAACGGCAATCCGTCGACAACCTCTAAACTACCTGTCGACCACCAGTGATCAATGAATCATCCTGATCTGCCTGTTTACCAACAGCAATCCGTCGAAAACCTCTAACCTACCTGTCGACCACCAGTGATCCATGGACCCCCCCTGTCCTGCCTACTTACCAACAGCAAGCCGTCGACAACCTCTAATCTGCCTGTCGACCACCAGTGATCCATGGACCCCCCCCCCCCCCCCCACCCTGTCCTGCCTACTTACCAACAGCAATCCGACGACCAACTCTAACCTACCTGTCGACCACCAGTGTTCCATGAATCATCCCGTTCTGCCTGTTTGCCAACAGCAATCCGTCGACAACCTCTAACCTACCGGTCGACCACCAGTGATCCATGAACCCCCCTGTCCTGCCTGTTTACCAACAGCAATTCGTCGACAACCTCTAACCTACCTGTCGACCACCAGTGATCCATGAATCATCCTGTTCTGCCTGTTTACCAACAGCAATCCGTCGACAACCCCTAACCTACCTGTCGACCACCAGTGATCCATGAACCCCCCTGTCCTGCCTGTTTACCAACCGCAATTCGTCGACAACCTCTAACCTACCTGTCGACCACCAGTGATCCATGAATCATCCTGTTCTGCCTGTTTACCAACAGCAATCCGTCGACAACCTCTAACCTACCTGTCGACCACCAGTGATCCATGGACCCCCCCCCCCCCCCCCCCCCCTGTCCTGCTTATTTACCAACAGCAATCCGACGACCACCTCTAACCTACCTGTCGACCACCAGTGATCCATGAATCATCCTGTTCTGCCTGTTTGCCAACAGCAATCCGTCGACAACCCCTAACCTACCTGTCGACCACCAGTGATCCATGAACCCCCCTGTCCTGCCTGTTTACCAACAGCAATCCGTCGACAACCTCTAACCTACCTGTCGACCACCAGTGATCCATGGACCCCCCTGTACTTCCTACTTACCAACAGCAATCCGACGACCAACTCTAACCTACCTGTCGACCACCAGTGTTCCATGAATCATCCCGTTCTGCCTGTTTGCCAACAGCAATCCGTCGACAACCTCTAACCTACCGGTCGACCACCAGTGATCCATGAACCCCCCTGTCCTGCCTGTTTACCAACAGCAATTCGTCGACAACCTCTAACCTACCTGCCGACCACCAGTGATCCATGAATCATCCTGTTCTGCCTGTTTACCAACAGCAATCCGTCGACAACCCCTAACATACCTGTCGACCACCAGTGATCCATGAACCCCCCTGTCCTGCCTGTTTACCAACAGCAATTCATCGACAACCTCTAACCTACCTGTCGACCACCAGTGATCCATGAATCATCCTGTTCTGCCTGTTTACCAACAGCAATCCGTCGACAACCTCTAACCTACCTGTCGACCACCAGTGATCCATGGACCCCCCCCCCCCCCCCCCCCTGTCCTGCCTGTTTACCAACAGCAATCCGTCGACAACCTCTAACCTACCTGTCGACCACCAGTGATCCATGGACCCCCCTGTACTTCCTACTTACCAACAGCAATCCGACGACCAACTCTAACCTACCTGTCGACCACCAGTGTTCCATGAATCATCCCGTTCTGCCTGTTTGCCAACAGCAATCCGTCGACAACCTCTAACCTACCGGTCGACCACCAGTGATCCATGAACCCCCCTGTCCTGCCTGTTTACCAACAGCAATTCGTCGACAACCTCTAACCTACCTGCCGACCACCAGTGATCCATGAATCATCCTGTTCTGCCTGTTTACCAACAGCAATCCGTCGACAACCCCTAACATACCTGTCGACCACCAGTGATCCATGAACCCCCCTGTCCTGCCTGTTTACCAACAGCAATTCATCGACAACCTCTAACCTACCTGTCGACCACCAGTGATCCATGAATCATCCTGTTCTGCCTGTTTACCAACAGCAATCCGTCGACAACCTCTAACCTACCTGTCGACCACCAGTGATCCATGGACCCCCCCCCCCCCCCCCCCCCCCCCCTGTCCTGCCTGTTTACCAACAGCAATCCGTCGACAACCTCTAACCTACCTGTCGACCACCAGTGATCCATGGACCCCCCTGTACTTCCTACTTACCAACAGCAATCCGACGACCAACTCTAACCTACCTGTCGACCACCAGTGTTCCATGAATCATCCCGTTCTGCCTGTTTGCCAACAGCAATCCGTCGACAACCTCTAACCTACCGGTCGACCACCAGTGATCCATGAACCCCCCTGTCCTGCCTGTTTACCAACAGCAATTCGTCGACAACCTCTAACCTACCTGCCGACCACCAGTGATCCATGAATCATCCTGTTCTGCCTGTTTACCAACAGCAATCCGTCGACAACCCCTAACATACCTGTCGACCACCAGTGATCCATGAACCCCCCTGTCCTGCCTGTTTACCAACAGCAATTCATCGACAACCTCTAACCTACCTGTCGACCACCAGTGATCCATGAATCATCCTGTTCTGCCTGTTTACCAACAGCAATCCGTCGACAACCAGTGATCCATGGACCCCCCCCCCCCCCCTGTCCTGCTTATTTACCAACAGCAATCCGACGACCACCTCTAACCTACCTGTCGACCACCAGTAATCCATGAATCATCCTGTTCTGCCTACTTACCAACAGCAATCCGTCGACAACCTCTAATCTGCCTGTCGACCACCAGTGATCCATGGACCCCCCTGTCCTTCCTACTTACCAACAGCAATCCGTCGACAACCTCTAACCTACCTGTCGACCACCAGTGATCCATGGACCCCCCCCCCCCCCCCCTGTCCTGCTTATTTACCAACAGCAATCCGACGACCACCTCTAACCTACCTGTCGACCACCAGTGATCCATGAATCATCCTGTTCTGCCTGTTTGCCAACAGCATCCGTCGACAACCCCTAACCTACCTGTCGACCACCAGTGATCCATGAACCCCCCTGTCCTGCCTGTTTACCAACAGCAATTCGTCGACAACCTCTAACCTACCTGTCGACCACCAGTGATCCATGGACCCCCCTGTATTTCCTACTTACCAACAGCAATCCGTCGACAACCTCTAATCTGCCTGTCGACCACCAGTGATCCATGGACCCCCCCCCCCCCCTGTTCTGCTTATTGACGACCAACTCTAACCTACCTGTCGACCACCAGTGTTCCATGAATCATCCCGTTCTGCCTGTTTGCCAACAGCAATCCGTCGACAACCTCTAACCTACCGGTCGACCACCAGTGATCCATGAACCCCCCTGTCCTGCCTGTTTACCAACAGCAATTCGTCGACAAACTCTAACCTACCTGTCGACCACCAGTGATCCATGAATCATCCTGTTCTGCCTGTTTACCAACAGCAATTCGTCGACAACCTCTAACCTACCTGTCGACCACCAGTGATCCATGAATCATCCTGTTCTGCCTGTTTGCCAACAGCGATCCGTCGACAACCCCTAACCTACCTGTCGACCACCAGTGATCCATGGACCCCCCCTGTCCTGCCTACTACAGTTAATTTTCTTTGACTTATATATCCAAATTGTTTTTCTGCTGAAAAACCTACTCTTGTTTTCCAATTGTATTCGCGGGACTTACAAAAATGTATACCTCGATAATATTGAGGGATTATTTTACTTACATGTAGGTAATTACCATAACATGCATATTCAATATAAGGAAAATCAACTTGTTACAATAGAATATTATGGAACATAATTTTTTTATTGAATACACATAGAATAAATCCTTCAAAAAGAACACAATCACAAAAAATTAAAAAGGAAAAGAATTAGATCCGGTGACCGGGTTACAATATAATATAATATTCAATCTAAGACACAAATAAAATTGTGATAAACAACAATGTATAGCAACACTTTATAGCAACAACATATATATAGCAACTTAATCTAAATCCAAGTGTGGATACTTCTTATTATAGTAGTTAAGTATAAACCGAGACAACCACATGAATTGTTCCTGAAAAATAAAATTTGTTCGTTCAATATGAATAAACATTATACGCTTGTTAGCCATACTACAAAAATTGTTCTTATAAAGAAATATTAGATGGCTATAAGCTGCCCTACAGAGTAGGATTTGTTATCATAAAAAAATATTGGGAGGTTGTAAGCTATCCTAGAGAGTAGATTTTGTTATTACAAAGAAATATTAGGAGGCTGTGAGATATGCAGAGTAGAGTATATCCTTACAAAAAAACACCAAATTGCTACGAACTAATCTATTGAGTAGAGAAGCTATAACGTAGCAAAGAATTTATCTTTATAAAGAAACATTGAATGACTGTAAGCAACCCTACAAACTATATTTTGTTATAGGCTGTAAGTTATCCTACAGAGTAGAGTTTATACTTACAAAGAAACACTAGATGTATCACTAACCTAACTTGCTGAGTTGAGTAATCTATAATGCAAAGTAGAATTTGTCCTTATGAACATTGAACGGCTGGAAGCTATCCTACAGAGTATAGTTTGTTCATATAGAGAAGCACTGATGGGTCTGTGGTAACTTGCAAAAGAGAATTTAAAGAGTAAGTTCCGAAGTACAATGGATAATGTTTTTTAGAGCTGACTTACTTTAGTATGGACAAGACCTTTCCGTTGTTCCCTCAGTTCTTGGATCAGTGCCACGGGGTTGGCTGCCTGATTGTTGTCTATCAGGTTAATAGCTATATCGGCCGCCAAAAACAGTCCGGTTTTTCCGACCCCGTCATGGCTGATGACAACCGTCGGACTTCCCTTGTCTTGGGTATACTAGAAAGTAGAGTTTCTCCATGTAAATCACCAATAGACTCCTTTAAGCTATCTATTATTTTCCTTATAAAGAAACGAGTGGTTTAAACCTTGAGGATAGTAGTCCTTAAAATACTGAATCCATTTCGATTCACCCAAGTAATTCAGGTCAAACTCTCAGAATAGCATGCCAGCCATCCTTAAGTTTAGATGACCAATTTCTCGGATTTGACTTCAAATTGATGCACATAATTTATAACTTAGGAGGTATGCTTAATTTGAAAGTAGTCGGGATCTGTATAACCACAGTTTCCCGTTTGAGTTTCTCCAAGAGACAACCGACACTCATGATAAAGTTTTATTTTTTACTATCGTTTGAGGTTTGGGAACCCAAATAAATTAAATTAGTTAAAATAAAATGACGATGTAATAGAAAAAAATATCCAGCTCCAGCCCCCCCCCCCCCCCCTTTCTGAATGTGCCTGCACTTTATGTTTAAAACGTGCATCATTTGAACATAATGTGACATTAATAATGCAATGTGAAGTCGTCCGTGTATCATGAGCCATGTACTTCCCCAGAACGAATTGATCAATTACATTTCCGCCGTCCCTGCAAAGCCAGCCGACCGTTTGCACTCAAACTCCACATCTGACTTACATGGTGGCTTCTGAGTCCTCATACTATATTTTGTGTCGATACATTCATTACACCGGCAGTTAGGCTATTTGAGTCTAGCCTCCCCTTTCTGAGTCCTCATACTATATTTTGTGTCGATACATTCATTACATCGGCAGTTAGGCTATTTGAGTCTAGCCTCCTCTTTCTGAGTCCTCATACTATATTTTGTGTCGATACATTCTTTACATCGGCAGTTAGGCTATTTGAGTCTAGCCTCCCCTTTCTGAGTCCTCATACTATATTTTGTGTCGATACATTCATTACATCGGCAGTTAGGCTATTTGAGTCTAGCCTCCCCTTTCTGAGTCATCATACTATATTTTGTGTCGATACATTCATTACACCGGCAGTTAGGCTATTTGAGTCCAGCCTCCCCTTTCTGAGTCATCATACTATATTTTGTGTTGATACATTCATTACACCGGCAGTTAGGATATTTGAGTCTAGCCTCCCCTTTCTGAGTCCTCATACTATATTTTGTGTCGATACATTCATTACACCGGCAGTTAGGCTATTTGAGTCTAGCCTCCCCTTTCTGAGTCATCATACTATATTTTGTGTTGATACATTCATTACACCGGCAGTTAGGATATTTGAGTCTAGCCTCCCCTTTCTGAGTCCTCATACTATATTTTGTGTCGATACATTCATTACACCGGCAGTTAGGCTATTTGAGTCTAGCCTCCCCTTTCTGAGTCCTCATACTGTATTTTGTGTCGATACATTCATTACATCGGCAGTTAGGCTATTTGAGTCTAGCCTCCCCTTTCTGAGTCCTCATACTATATTTTGTGTCGATACATTCATTACATCGGCAGTTAGGCTATTTGAGTCTAGCCTCCCCTTTCTGAGTCCTCATACTGTATTTTGTGTCGATACATTCATTACACCGGCAGTTAGGCTATTTGAGTCTAGCCTCCCCTTTCTCATTCCCCTTCCTTTTAACCGATTTCGCGGAAAATTAATAGGTGACATCTTAGAGGGATTATTTTAGAATCAGGGGATTGGAATATATGTAATTCCAGTGAAAACTCAACATAGAATTTCTGACCGATTACATAACTTCCCCTATACTTGGTATCCCTGGGGAAGTAAAAATGGATGATAGAAACAAGGTTGTTAAGAAGGGAACTGATCCAAGTCAGGTCAGGTTATCTTACAACTAAATACAAGACATAACCACTGATAAAAAAAATAATTGAATTCGTAACAATATTTACTGGATCAGCCTTAATGTGGGACTTAATCCGGCGGACTTCCTTGATAAAGTCGAGGAACTGTTCATCATTGTCGGGACCTTTGTGGGCTGACCAGCCGTGCCGGTATTGGAGTTGGATCACAACCTCGTTCCCCGTTTTCTAGATCAACAGAGACAAATCTCATAAATAAATTTTTTTTTTTTTTTTTTAGAACGTTTATTTGGTATATTTACAATCAGGTAAAATAAAAAATAAAACTATAAGTAAATTTGATGAGTGACTATAAAAAAAACAACAATAATAATAATAGTAACAATAATGTAGAAAATAATAAAATATATACAAAAATAAATATAAAATAAATAAATATATAAAATATGTACTAAATAAATGTAAAAATTAAATAACTTTCAGGTCGAGACCTCTCGAAACACCCCGATTATCTGCCATCACAATTCCTCCAACATAATGGAGGCAGGGGAGGCCACAGGGGGCTGGGGGCTGAGTGATCCCCCCCATCTTGTTCTACGCTGGAGGTAGATCAAGAAGGAAAAAAGAGCTGGAAGTAAGAGTTCGTGAGGGGAGAAGCTGATCACTACCAGCACTCCCAGTTATATGTGCTATCTTAAGCTAGCAGGTCTCTCGGCCAGCACCGCCTCAGCCTTCGGGGGGGATTATCTGGGTGGGAGCGGGAGGACGTGTCGAGCGACGGGATTGACATGGAAGGAAAGGTTAGAGTGGAATTTGGAGAAGCGGGACTTGATGAGATCAATAACAAAAGGAATTTTAAGGTCATTATGGAGGGTAAGATTAGACACATAGAAGGGTGCATCGACAGTTGTTCTTAGGACTTTGGATTGGAAGGACTGGATACGCTTGATGTTAGATGGCTTAGCACAACCCCATAGTTCCAGTCCTTTTGTCCATATAGGTCTTATTATAGTCTTGTAAATGGTCAGTTTGTTTTCAATAGAAAGTCTGGATTGTCTGCTGAGCAGCCGGTAGAGCAGGCCAAACCGTATGTTCAGCTCCTGTCGTTTTAATCGTGTGTGGGGGTTCCATGTCAGTCTTCGGTCTAGGTAGAACCCTAAGTAGCGGACTTGATTGGAGGCAGGGATCGGAACGTTATTGAAGGAAATCGGGGGACAGGATAGGCGTCTCAGAGTGAAGGTAACATGGTTACACTTCTCTTCATTAATTTTCACACGCCACTGCCGACACCAATCCTCTATGTGGAGAAGATGCTGTTGGAGATTTTGGGAGGCTATGATAGGATCTTGGTTGGAAGCAAGGATAGCTGTATCGTCAGCAAAGGTTGCTAGGAGTGTGTTAGGATTGGTAGGAATATCAGCAGTGTAAACTGTATAGAGGATGGGACCGAGAACACTTCCTTGGGGAACCCCCGCGTCAACAGGCACGTAGTCGGAGTACTCATTACCCTGACGAACTTTGAAGAAGCGGTTGGAAAGGTAGGACTTGAGGATGAGGTAGTAAGTGTGGGGAAGGAGTCTCTTTAGCTTGAAGAGCAGTCCAGGGTGCCAAACCCGGTCGAAAGCCTGAGCCACGTCCAGAAAGGCACCCGAACAATAGCTCTTACACTCCAGGGAAGAGGATATGTGGTCTACAATGCGAAGGCCCTGCTGTACAGTAGAGTGATGGGTTCGGAAGCCGAATTAGTGGTTAGGAATAACATTTTTGGAGTCGAGGATGGGAAAAATTCTTTTTAGAATAATTTTTTCTAGAATTTTTGAAAGTATGGGTAGTAAACTTATAGGACGATAGGAGCTTGGAACGTTGGGGGGTTTTCCAGGTTTAGGGAAAAGGATAATGATAGAAAATTTCGAAAGGGAAGGAAAGACACAATTAAAAATATATGTGAGGGAAATTATGGCTTTGCGGGGAAGATTTCTAATTATTTTGCAAGTGATGAGGTCATACCCTGGAGATCTTCTTGTAGGTAAGGACTGGATGAAGTGTATGACCTCGGAAGGATGGACAGGTTTAGGAGGCAAAGAAAGTTGGAGGGGAGAGTCGAGGAACTTCTCGACTTTGTAAGATTGGGAAAGAGGATCGGGGTGGGGGGTGAATGTATGGCGGAGGTGGGAAGCAAACAAGTTGGATTTCTCAATGTCTGATGCGGCCCACGAGCCATCTTCACGTCGAATAGAAGGGGAAGAGGTGTGATATTTTAGGATTTTCCTTGTCGCCGACCATAAGGATTTATCCTGAGTGGATAAGGAGGACAGATAAGAGTTATATTGTTGGGATCGGTAGGATGAGAGTTGCTGTTTGAGAAGTCGGGAAAGTTGGTTATAGGTTTGGCGGTCTGTGGGATAGCGTGTCCTCTGCCATGTGGCTCGAGCACGACGCTTTGAGGAGATGAGGTTCAGGATGTCTTGAGGAAGGTGGTTCTGGGCACGTGTGGGATGAGGTGTTGGGAAGGAAGATTTCCAAGGAGTTTCTTGGATGAGGGTTGTGAATAATGAAACTGCTTCATCAAGCTCTTCTGGGGTTTTAAAGGATATATTGAGGTTGATGGAATTTTCCAAAGAGTTTTGGAAGAGTTTCCAATCGACAGGACCTTGTGTTAGGGTAGGGGGTAAAGGTTTCGGAATAGGATGCAGGTCTAATACTAAAAGAACAGGGCTGTGATCGGAGGAAAGGTCATCGAGGTAGGAAATATTCGAGTGAAGCGCGCCCAGGCCGCAAGAGATGTAGAAATCCAACAGGTCTGGGAGTTTGTTAAGATCGGTTGGCCAGTAAGTTGGGGAATCAGGAGAGAAGTAATCATAATTATTGGAGGACAGGACTCGGTTGAGGACTCGGCCTCTCGAATTAGCCACTCTACTACCCCACTGAGGATGTTTCGCATTGTAGTCACCACCAGATAGGAATCGTGGACCGAGGGTTTGGAAGAATGCATGAAACTGGTCAGGTGAAATTACAGTTTGAGGAGGACAGTACACTGCTGATATGGTGAGAGGAAAAGGAAACAGAGCTATTGAGATAGGAGTTGCTTGGAGATAACTGGAGGAGTAAGCAGGCAGGATATGGTGGGAGAGGGCTCGGCGGACAAGTACCGCAGTGCCACCATGGGCTCTACCATCCGGGTGGTCCGTCCTATAGGTGACATAGTCCGGGATGTTGCAGTGTTTTCTAGTGGTCAGTCTAGTTTCTGTAATAAAAGCTACGTCTATCTTTTTGTTGTGTAGTAGAGCGTCGAGTTCGTCTTTGTGGTTGTGTAAGCCACTGGCGTTCCAAAGGAGAATGGATAAGGAATGTTGGGTAGGAGGCACTATTGGGATCTATTGGCAAGTATGGTTATGATTGGGGTCTGAAGGTTGAAGAGTTGAGTGAACATTGACTCCATCTTCGTCATGAAGGAGGAGAGGACGGAATGTTATATCGGTGGCGGAAGGAGGGGGAGGGATGAAGGGTGAAGGACGGGGCGGGATGAAAGTTGAAGACTGAGGGGACTGAGCCCTGGCCCCAGCCAAATAGGCATAGGAGAGACCTGGCTGAGCGGCGGCTGTCATGGGAAGGGCTGTCCGAGGAGGCGCTGGTCGTGGTGCACCCTGATGTCCTGAAGCCAGGGCTGGGAAGTTCTTGGGAAGATGGGGGGCGAAGGACTGCGGGACAAGGGGCTGCGCTGCCTTCGGCCCTGTAGCGGTGGCGGAGCTCCTCAGCCGCTTCAGATCTGTGTGCACGGTGCGCCCTCTGTAGTTGGCAGGGTGTTGGCCGCCACACAAAGCACACTTTGCTGGGAGTTCTCGCGGCTTACGGCAGGTATCAGTGGCATGCAGGCCCGCACACTTGACACACCGGACAGGGTGGCCGCAGTACCCCTTTGTATGGCCATATTCTTGGCACCGGTGGCACTGGGGGATATCCCTCCGTTTGTGTGGCTCCTCCACCTTGACCACACTATGGACTAGCCTTGTTAAAGTAAAAATTTGTTGGTTGTTGCCTTGGGGCTCCAAGTCCAAGAAAAATAGAGGAAGGAACGCCTTGGTTGCTGGGTTTTTCACCCCAGATATATTCCTCACAGAGTAGCCCATCTCCTCCAGCTCCTCCTTGATGAGGGAAATGGGTGTGGTCGGGTGGAGGTGCTTCAGTACCACCCTGAAGGCGCCTCAGTACTACCCTGAAGGCCTTCTCCAGCTTTAGCTGATAGCAGTGGTAGCTATAGCTGTCCTTCTTCAGGTATTGAATGACGGTGCGGTAGTCCTCCGGGGTGTCCAATTGGATCTTTGTGTGCCGTACGGAGGTCTGGCACACGAAGCCTTTAGGTTCCAAAATAGCCTGGAGTTTTTTTGTAAATTTATTGAAATCACTGATGTTCGTGACGAAAATGGGGGGTGGTTTTGGTGTTGATGGTGGCTCCTCTTCATCGATGGCTAGAGGGGCGAAGTGGTTGGAGATGGGCGTGGTTGGACGAGAAATCCCCTGAGAATCCATTAACACTGCCTCGCTGCCTTCCTGTGACTGGACTTTGGTCGGGCGACCTCTCTTCTTGATTCCTTTCCCTCCCATTTTAACAATAAAATAAGAGGAGTAAAGAAATACTATAAATATAAAAAATAATAATTATAATAAAAATACATATATTGTAGCATGCCTACCTTATAGACAATATATAATGCTCAGAACTAGCGATGCTGCAGAGAATCGCGATCGCTAGTAGTAAAATATGGCTTGTGAGGTGTTGAACGAAAGAGAATTGCATTCGGAAGAACATGCTCGAAACCAGAGATTGCTGCGAGGGAATCGCAATCGCTGGGAGCAGAAACAAAGAACAATAGAGATGGGGAATAGAAAGGAAGCCAGGATAATTGTCGGCATCCTGTGTGGTAATTATATTGTCGGCATCAGCATTCTGTTAAACAGTTTTTCACATAACTCTAATTAGTATCCGCTGGGATTCACAGCTTAATATCCGCAGGCTATCACAGAACTCTCAAGTGGTCACCGGTGATTGGCTGAGGATGGGGTGGGCGGAGACTGACGACCAATGAGACATCAGGAATCATCCCCACTTTTCACTCTTAGCTCTTGGCTCAAGACTCTTCGACGATTATTCTTCAACTCATCGCTCTTGTGCCAACAGTTCACCACGTTCCTTTTATATTTTGCCATTAGCTCAGTATGTGAATTTACACTCTTGGCAACACTTCGCTTTTGTATCAACCGGTCACCACGTTACTATTATATTTGACAGTGAGTTTCAGTATGTGATTGTAGATTCTTGGTTCACGTCTCGGATGATCAACACGTATAGTTTATATTTGACAGTGAGTTTGAATATGTGAATTGAGCAGTGTTCGTTCATGTTTGGGGCCATTCAGGCGAGTGAGATACATTTTGATTTCGGACGCACATAAACTCAGTGAACAATCTAAATTCTATTGTGGCCTCCAGGCAGACCTACAAGGACTAGGTGAGTAGATGGGGTCTGAGGGATGTACGTCAAGGATGATCACATAGCCACCTCCAGGGATCAGTATCGAGGTACCTCGTAATTAACGTAGAAAGTCCTTCAGACAAATGGCCAATTTATATTCAATTGTTTTTTCTTTTATAAATATGATACGTTCTTCTAAAATAAATATGTTACTGTTCTAGGGTTTGAGTTGTCCATTCTATTTCCCCCCTCCCATTCTTCTTCTGGTTGACAGCAATAATTAATTATTGTTAATTACTGATGTCAACTTACAGTTAGGAACTTGTACCCGTCCTTCTCGTGGGAGTGCATTTGGCTATCCAGGTATTGTTTTTATTAAAGTCGCGATGTAAAAATACTCAATTTTAATAATTTTTCCGATTTAATTTTAGATTTACTAATTACGTAAAAATGCACTCACGCAGGAAGGAGAGGTGGTATAATATATATATATATATATATATATATATATATATATATATATATATATATATATATATATATATATATAAATAAAATAATAGTAATAAGAAGGGGGGGGGGGGGGGGGGGGGGGGGTTAGTGTCTAAAGTCTTAGGGGTGGGGGGAAAGGGATGGGACACTACCTAAGTCCAACAGAAGAAGTGGGTCACAGTTACCCCCACTCTTCAACAGAGATAAGTTGCCTTCTAAATTCAAAACTTTCATTTTATGGTCTCATTTTATAAATATTTCATCCTATCATCTACATTCGAGCAATCAAAAAAATTCATCTTATTTTCTTATTTATTCAATAAGGACTAGGGCTCAGGCTGGCCCCAGAAGACTTGGACTACGCATTCAGACAAAGAACCCGACCGACCACTGAAGACCCACCGCAACCACCGGCCATCATAGTGCGGTTTGTGCGCCAGTCCGTCCGGAATGAGGTGATACGCCTGAAGAAAGTGAAGCGAGACTTCGGGACGCGGCACCTCGGCTGGACGGACAATGACAATCATAGTATATACATAAATGAGTCGTTGACTCTCCATAATAAAAAAATGTACGCTGGGGCTAGACGGTTGAAGAGGGAGGGTAAGGTGAAGTTCGTCTGGGTGAACGGAGGCAAGGTCCTCGTCCGGAAGGATGTAGGACTGCCCGTCGTTATTATTTCTAAGCCTCCCGATTTGAATCAATTTATTTAATTATTGTTGTTCCGTTCGCTCCCCGTTTCAAACTAACCCCCTCCACCTGGCTCCTCCCCTCACTCCCACTCTCTCGTTCCTCCACCGCTCCCTCCCCCCTCCACTTCATAATATCTCAGTCTGTCCTAGCCTCTCAGCGTACATTCATTCCATCGGTTATTGTTTCTTAGTTTTCTATTATAAGCCCTTTTTGAATTTTGTTTTTTGTTATTCTTTTTTTTCCTTCTTTACTTTACACATATGTAAGAGAAAGTCGATGCCTAGCCTTGGTCTATTCATAAATATTTATATAATTTTACTTGATGTTTTGTTTCCTAATGTCTCTCCTTTACCTCCCTTCCTCACCCCTCCCTCTACTTTGTCTATGTCCTTCCTCATCACATCTCATGACATATAATACCCTTCAATGTTGCCATGTTAATGCCCAGTCCCTGCCAGCCCATCACGATGAGTTCTCCGATTTCCTCCACTCAAATAGCTTCCATATCATCGGCATTTCTGAGAGCTGGCTCATACCCTGGATCCCCTCCTCCTCCGTCTCTCTTCCTGACCACCATCTCTTCAGAAACGGCAGGCTAGACAGACCTGGCGGCGGGGTTGCTGTTTTTGTCCATCACAGCCTCAAGTGCCGTCGTCTTGACTCCTCATCATCCCCGCCTTCTTCTTCCCAAGTTGAATTCTTCTTCCTTGAAATACATATCGATTCCACCAAACTCCTTTATAGAGTAGTTTACCGACCTCCTAAAGTCCCTTTTGTCCCCACCTTTGAGTCAGCTCTCCTCCGTCTGATTCCCCTCTATAGTTGCATCCTGATCTCCGGTGACCTCCTGTCTCCAGCAGCTCCCAACTCCAAGTATCTCCTGGACCTCTGATATTCTTTAAACCTTTTCATAGTTCCCTACGCCCCGACTCATCATACCCCTACTTCTCACTCCTGGTTGGATCTCCACCTGGCTGACTCCCAACAGAAGATTAGTTCCTCCGCCCAACAGCCAGTTCCCTTCCTTTCTGCTCACGACCTTATCCAAATCTCCTACGACATACCATCTCCTCACCTTACTCCTAGATCTTTACTCCTCCGAAACCTGAAATCCTTAACCTTCGAGACGCTCCAAGAGGACCTTGACGCAGCGGACTGGCAAGCTATCTTTGATCTGGCCTCAATCGACGAGAAGGTGAATACTCTCAACCAGATCCTCCTGAAGCTGCTCGACAAGCACGCTCCTCTGAAGATGAGGCAGCTCAGACGACCCCCGGCCCCATGGATAACCCCAGAGATCAGGGAAATCATGAAGGAACGGGACTCTGTCCGAAGGAGGTTCTACCGATCCAAGTTGGACGTTGACTACTCTTCCTTCAAAGTCCTGAGGAATCGTGCCCAGTCGCTGATCAGGGGGGCTAAGTCAAAGTTCCTTCTGAATCTGATAGCGGAGGCACCTAACGCCAAGTCAAGATGGGCAGCTCTTCGGAAGCTCTCGTTAGGTTCCCCCAAAAACCCTCCTTCTCCTTCAATCTTCTCTCCCGACACACTTAATTCCTTTTTTGTCTCCCGTTGTATTCTTCCACTAGCGTCTCCAGCTGAGATTACATCTCCCCAGCCCTTCGATTCAAATAATTTTTTCTTTTCATATATTTACCCTGACACCCTCCTAAAGATCATCCTTAATAGTAGCTCTAATGCCCTTGGACCTGACGACATCCCGCTCCTCTTCCTTAAAACTTGCTTACCAGTCCTACTCCCAGTCCTCTTACATATCTATAATTTCTCCCTTCAAAACTCCGTCTTCCCTTCCGCCTGGAAAGAAGCATTTGTACTTCCTCTCAACAAAGTCCCTAATCCTGCAGCTCCTAAAGACTTTCGCCCTATCTCCCTTCTGTGTTCCACATCCAAACCTTTAGAGCGTATAGTTCATTCCCAAATCTCAGATTTCCTTCTTACCAACAAACTCCTCGACCCTTTCCAATCTGGTTTCCGACCCGGTTATGGGACTCAATCTGCTTTACTGAAACTAACAGAAGACTTCCGACAGGCCATTGACGCTAGACAACTTACTCTGCTAGTACTGTTCGACTTTTCCAAAGCCTTTGACTCCGTGGACCACTCCATCCTCCTCTCCAAGCTGGCCAGTCTCCCTCTCTCCAATAATGTCCTCCTCTGGCTCCAGTCCTACCTTGCAGATCGTTCCCAGTCCGTCAAGTTCCCCAACTCTCCCGCCTCATCCTCGCTTCCTCTCCACTCAGGAGTTCCCCAAGGATCCTCTCTTTCCCCGCTCCTATTCTCCCTTTTCCTCTTGGATCTTCCTCCACACATAAAATTCTGTAAATACCACCTCTACACGGATGATCTGCAGATTCATTTATCCTTTCACCCCTCCAGTTTCCCTACCGCATACTCGCAAATATCTGATGACATCAATTCCATATCCTCCTGGGCCAAACAGAACAAACTCCTCCTTAATCCTCACAAGTCCCAAGCGATAATATTAGGTAACAAAAAACTTCTCAATAACTTAACTGACCCCCCTCTCTTGACTCTGGACAACACCAACATTAACTACTCTAGCAGAGTAAAAAACCTGGGTATCATCCTCGACCAATCCCTTTCCTGGAAAGACCACGTATCCTATATTTCCCGTAAATCGTTCCAATCTCTTGCACAATTTAAACGTTCCCGTCACTCTCTTTCTCAAAACTCCCGGAAACTCCTTGTATCATCCTTTGTTTTCCCCCATTTCGACTACGGGTGCCTGGTTTATAATGATCTGAGTAAGGGACTCGATACCAAACTCCAGCGAATCCTGAACAAAAGCAAATCATGTCAGATTTGTTTTCGATGTCCCTAGAGACGCTCATATTTCGCCCTGGTACTCCGAGTTGAAATGGCTCAAACCCTCCTACCGCCGAAACTACCTCCTAGGCTCCTTCCTCTTCCTAATGCTTAAATCCAAAGAACCCTACTACCTCTACCAAATGTTCCAGTCCTCGGTTCACCAGAGGCACACTAGATCCTGTCCTTCAGACCTCTTCATCCCCTCCCATCGCTCCTCAGCCTTCCACAATTCATTCCTTGTTCAGGCCTCCTCTCTTTGGAACTCCCTGCCTCCCCCAATCCGTCACTCTCCTTCCGTGGCTTCCTTCAAATCCTCACTATTCCAATTCCTCTTCACCAAACAATCCACTCCTCTTTGATCTCTCCCCCGTATTCTCTAATTCGTCAACCTTAATTATCTAATCATTCAAATTACTTTCCCCCCTTTTTTTTTTTTTTCTATCTCTTTCTTGTCTTTGTCATTCTCTAGTTTTATTATATTTTTTTATCATATTTTCTAAATTATTCGTTCATAATCAATAATATTGATTTTTGACTCATTTACACATTAATATATTTTTATTATGCATTTATTTATTTTTTATCTTATCTTATTTTCTGCTTTAAATTAATTTTATTTTTAACCTTGACTGGGCATCCTTCCTTCCTTCTCTTTTATAATCAACCACCGTACTATGCTCGGTCGATTTATATTTATATTTATATATATTATCAATTTTATCTCTTTCTTAGTTGTATGGATTTGCTTTTTTTCTTTTTTACTTATTCTCTTTTATTTTTGTAGGTACTTTTATTTATTTTGTTTCATCATATAGAAGTTGTTAATTTTATGTTTTTTCCTGTTTTTTTTTATTTCCTGTTTATCTATTTTGTAGTTGTATAGTTTTTCTCCAATGTAGCACTAATTTTTATTTACCTACCAATCTTTTTATTTCTTTGTTCTGATACTATATTTCATTGTTTCGTTTTCATCACTCTCTGTATGTATTTATTCTTAGGGGACCTCGGTCCCAGAATAATAATAAAATTTATTTTCATTTATTTTATTTCATTTTCACATATTATTACTTTATATCGTCGTAGATTTCATGGATCCTCCCTTCCTTGGGTAGGCCATCTCATAATTATATCGTCGTAGTACAGATAGATTCCTCCTTTCTCTGGGTAGGCAATCTCATAATAAATAAAATTCTCATCTATATACTCTTAAACAAATAGCCCATTTTCACATAATAACTTTTCTCCATATTAATTCTCTGCGAAGTTTTACTAACGTCACATACAAACAAAAAAAACATCCCTATATATCTTTTTAATTATTCTTTGCTCTTTTATGAATCAATCCTGGATAAAATTATTTATAACATCTTTTATACTGCGCATTTTATTCCTTTCTTTCATACCTTACCCTATTTAAAACTGTCATTTTCCTATCCTAAATGACTTCACAAAACAAACGACCACAAGCATCTTCCTATCAATTTTTTTTTTTTTTTTTTTTTTTTTTTTTTTTTTTTTTTTTTTTTTATTCTATTTGCAATCTATATACAATATATACATAATAAGCAAATATGTGGTAAAAGAAAAATATAACGTCACTTGATGGGAGAAGCCAGCCAGCGCTGACACTCCCTCGAAAGTTAATTGTCATTATTCACTATCCTCCGAGAGAAGATCGCGAGGCCACCTCCTGTTCAAGCGGCGGGGAGGATTGTCAGGATGGGAATGAGAGGAAAGGTCTTGTGCGAGAGGATTTGAATGGGAAGAAAGGTTTCTGTGGAATGATTGGAATCGGGATTTGATTAATTCATTTACAGTGGGAATACTGAGATCTCTGTGTAGGACTTTATTGGTGACATAGAAAGGAGCGTTGACAATTCGTCGGAGGAGTTTGGACTGGAATGCTTGGATACGATTGATGTTGGATTGTTTAGCTGTACCCCAAAGTTCGAGTCCGTAAATCCAAATTGGACGTATAATGGTCTTGTAAATCGTAAGTTTGTTGTTAGTCGTCAGTTTCGATTTCGGTCCAAGTAGTCGACGTAACAGTCCGTATCTTCGATTCAGTTCTTGTCGTTTAAGTCGTGTATGTGGGTTCCACGTAAGTCTACTGTCTAGGTAAAACCCGAGATAGCGGACTTGGTTTGAAGAGGGAATCAGGATGTTGTTAATGATGACGGGAGGACAGGATTGAGGGCGTAGGGTAAATGTGACTTGAACACATTTCTGCTCATTTAATTTAATTCTCCAGAGGTTGCACCACCTCTCTATTTCAGTGAGGTGCTCCTGGAGGATGAGTGAGGCTACAGCAGGATCAGGATTGGTGGAAAGGATTGCTGTGTCGTCAGCGTAAGTCGTCAGTAATGTCTGAGGATGGATAGGAATGTCGGCAGTATATGTATTGTAAAGGATGGGACCTAGGATGCTACCCTGTGGGACACCGGCCCGAATAGGTATGAGTTCTGAGTACTCAGAGCCTACTCGGACCTTGAAATGGCGATCACTAAGGTAAGATTTCAGGATGAGGTAGTAGGTACTGGGAAGGAAGTGTTTCAGTTTGAAGAGCAGCCCCGGGTGCCAGACTCGATCAAAGGCTTGCGCCACGTCGAGAAAGGCGCCCGTGCAATACTCCTTGCATTCTAATGCATTAGATATGCAATCGACAACCCGAAAACACTGTTGGGTAGTGGAATGTTCAGGACGAAATCCAAACTGGTGTTTAGGTAAAATGGATTGAGATTCAAGAATTGGGATAAAACGTTTCAACAAGAGTTTTTCAAGGATTTTAGAGAAGATTGGGAGCAAGCTAATAGGACGGTAGGAAGAGACATCAGAGAGAGGTTTGTTGGGTTTGGAAATAACAGTAAGGATGGAATACTTCCATTGGACAGGAAAGTAGGTAGTTCTGAGGACTGAGTTGTATATAAGGGTGAGGAAAAGGACAGCTTTGCGGGGAAGGTTTCGTAGGATTTTCCCTGTGATCAGGTCAAATCCAGGAGACTTACGGATTGGAATTTTATTTAGAATGTGTTGTACATCAGAGGGATGAAAGGCCTTTGGCGGAGGAGAGAGAGGCAAAGCACTGGTAAGGAACTCTTCAACTTCTGAAGTATGAAGGGCGTTATAATCAGGATGGGGTGTGAACGTATTTTTGAGGTGAGAGGCAAAGAGCTGAGCCTTCTCCTCGTCGGATCTGACCCAGGAGCCATTTTGCTTGATGGGATAGGATAAAGGACTATATTTTAGAATTTTTCGGGTTGCAAACCACAGGGAATTATCTTTGGTGGAAAGGGAAGCTAGGTATTCATTATAATTTTCGGAGCGGAATTGTGAAAGTTGGATTTTGAGGTTTCGGGAAAGGTTATTGAAGGCAGTTTTGTCGGAAGGATACCGTGTTCGTTGCCATAGGGCACGAGCGCGGCGTTTTTCTGAAAGGAGAAGTTGGATGTGGCGAGGAAGAGGAGGGTTCGGGTTTGAAACTGTAGGGGGAGTAGGAGTAGATGAAGCGTTCCAAGCACAGTCCTGTATGGCTTTAGTGAATTTTTGTACGGCTTCATCTAAGTCCTCAGGAGTTTTAAGGATTACATTTAAGTCAATTTGGTTTTCTAAGGAGGTTCTGAAGAGATCCCAATTCACTGGGCCGGGAGTTAAGGAAGGCTTTGGTGGGACACATAACGGGGTTAGACCAACGGTGAGGAGAACAGGACTATGGTCTGAGGATAAGTCGGGGAAGGAATAGGTAGAGGAGAATAAGGATCCTGTGCCAGATCCAACAAAGAAGTCTACGAGGTCTGGGTTGCGGTTAGGATCAGTAGGCCAATAGGTGGGAGAGCCGGGGGAGTAGATGTCATAGTGTTGGGTGTTAATAACATCGTTTAGGATTCGTCCTCGGGAATTTGGAACTCTGCTTCCCCATTGGTGGTGCTTCGCATTGAAGTCACCGCCAACGATGAAGCGAGGCCCCAGGGATCGGAAAAGGGTGAGGAACTCGTGATGAGGAATGAGTTTACTGGGAGTACAATATACTGCCGAGATAGTGACAGGGAAGGGAAAAAGTGACAAGGAGATCGTAGCGATTTGGAATGATTCTGTAGCCTGTGAGGAGAAAAAGTGATGGGATAAGGATTGTTTGATAAGGATGAGTGCGCCACCTCGGGCCCTATCTCCTGGGTAGTCAGACCTGTAGCTCCGGTATCCTGGGATACTGAAGTACAGGCTGGTTGTCAAGTGGGTTTCCGTAATGAGAGCGATGTCTACATGTCTGTCAGTTAGTAGTAGTTCTAGTTCTTGTCTATGGGGTAACAGCCCATTCGAATTCCAAAGGAGGATCTGGAGAGGAAAGGAATTTAAAGGGATCATCGGGAGGATTCGGGTAGGAGTTTAGAGACGAGGAGGCTTAACATCGATATGAGAGGGGTGATTAATGACTTAAAATCATTGAGAAAGGAGGTGAGGTGACTGATAACATCAGGAGTTGAGGATGTAGGGAGCTGGCTGGATGGGAGAGGATGAGGAAGGTTTTTTGGCTGTTGGGGGTAGTGAGAGGTAGGAGGTGGGTAGTGAGAGGTAGGAGGTGGGTAGTGAGAGGTAGGAGGTGGGTAGTGAGAGGTAGGAGGTGGCTGTGTTCGTGGTGGGCTGGCCACTTGGGCGTAGGACCGGGGAAGTGAGGAGGTGGCTCTGGGCTGACGGGCTGCAGCTGGCTGGAACCTGAGCTGGGGCACTGGTCTCAATGGTGGCGGTGGGACTGGTAAAGGAGCCGTCGGTGTCTTCATGGGGGGTTTGGCTGCCGCTTGCCTCTTCTTCATACGATCTTGTATTTCTTTGTGGACCTGGCAACCCCTGTAGTTGGCTGGGTGGTTATCCCCGCAAAGGACGCAGATCGCGGGTTCAATACGGTCCTTCTTAGAACAGTCCGCCGAAAGATGGTTGCCCGGACACTTCACACACCTGGGGGGATGGTGGCAGTAAGAGTGTGTGTGGCCATACTCCTGGCATTTTGTGCATTGAGGAATATCTTTTCTGCGTCGCGGTTCCTCGACCTGTATTCTAGTATACAGTAAATACTGTAACTTAAATATTTCTTTGCTCTTTTCACTTATAGCCAGGTCCACGAAGAAGAGGGGAAGAGGTGTCTTATAGATAGGATGACGCACATTATTAACGTTTTTCACACTGAACCCGTGCTTTTGAAAAAGCGCCGATTTAATCTCATCGGGTTGCGTTGAATGGTGCAGTCCTCTTATTACAACCCGGTAAGACCTGTCTTCCCGAAGCTGATAACAATGAAAGTCAGCCTCGGTGTCTTCAAGATGCTTCACAGTCTTTCTGAAGGTGTCGCTGTCTTGGGGGTAAATGACTAGGTCGTAGAGACGGGAGCGGCACGTGAAAGTCCCCTCTCCAACAGTCCTAATTAGCTGGGAGCAGAACTTTTTGAAGTCTGAGATGTTCTTCACAACGATAGGAGGTGGCTTGGGGACTTGGGTGTTGGCGGGTTGCTGGGATGTGGAGGGAGGGGGAAGGCTGGCTTCATCCTCTGAGGTTTCTCCTTCCGTGTTTTTGGCTTGTTTAATTTGGGGTGAACCTGTTTTATTTGCATCTGGAGCTTTCTTGTAGGTTCGCTTCCGTGCTTTACTACTCACGACATTGAATCCTGAATTGTCGTCTTGAACAACATCCATTTTTAGAAATAAATAAAGTACTGATAATTAATAATAAAAAAAAAAAAAAAAAAAAAAAAAAAAAAAAAAAAAGTGCGAGAGGCAGCCTTGAACTCGGTACCTTCCAGTTAGAAGGGACACCGTCTAGCTCCTACTCCACGGTGACAGTGATAGAAATGGAGCCAGAACCATATATAGAGTACAACTTGAGTGCCCGGCAGACAGGACTTGACAGGATCGGCGTCACTCACTACACATTTCGAAATTTAAAAAATAGAAAAAACAAAAAGAAACTGTTAGTTACTCACTATTCATCCCAAAAGTCTAGATAGTGATGCACAAAACAAAACAATAATTCACAAAATCATAGACAATTTGAAGTCGAGACAGCACGAGAATAAGTACGTGTTTCCACCTCGGGAGCTGGTGGGGCACTTCCTATCAATAAAACAAAAACTTCTAGTTAAAAAAAAATTCCAAACATAATTTCCTATTTTAAAATCTTAAATTCCTTTCTTCCCATTAAATTCTTAAAAACAATATTGTGTCTCGACCAATAACACTTCTTAATTATTTTCTCCTTTTATCATTTAAAAAAATCTTCTTATTTTAACCACTAACTTTTCTCACTGACTAATTAATTCCAAAAAAAATATACTTATATGAACCACAAAAATTCTCTCAAATATTTTTTTTTAATTAAAAAAATAATACCCATAAAAAAATTAAATATCAGTTCCTATTCTAAAATTTATTAGACTTCGTACTAATTTTCAAAAAAAAAAAAAAAAAAAAAATTGTCTCCTCAAATCAACTTACTAAAATCTCTTAAATTCTTTATCTTTCTTATTTCTTCAAAATCTATATAAATAATTAAAAATAGTCAATAAACAAAAATGAACTAACCTTATAAACTATTTTTTTTTTAAACTCTTAATACTACTAACTAAACAACCATCACCAATAATTAAAATAAAAAACGCATAAATACTATCTATCAAAATTCAATTAACTCTTCTCATCCGTTCAAAATATTATCAATAAACCTCATTCATACAAATATATTCTCAAAACAAAAAAAAACTTCCGAAATAAATCAATTCTATATCCAAAAATACTAAAAAAATTAACTAGCTATTTAGTTCACTTCCAAAGCCTCAAACAATCTATAATTAAATTCAATATATACAATTTCAAATAACTCCCCTTGTTCAAAAATATTATCAATTAATCTTACTCATAAAAATTTATCTTCTCAAAAAAAAATCAACCAAACAAAAAGAAAACTTCCCAAATCTAAAATGGATCAAGTTTATATTTATAAGAATACTAAAGAAGATTAACTCACTATTAACTACACTTCCAAAGCCTCAATCAATCATATAATTAAATACTCCAATAAACAAATAATATAATTATATCTCAAATTCAAATCAATCCAGTTTTTCAAAAAATAACATGTATAAATTTCACTCACACAAAAAAATAATTCTCACTTTCATTCGACTATTCAATTCCACCTCTTCATTTATTCGAAGTCTTCTGTTATCTTCTGTCTAAATTTCGCTTCGTAAGTCTGTCTGTAATGTCTGTAACTCATCCGAGTTTCATAAAAGGATTTTCACTATAAAATGGCGGCTAATACAATGTTATTATTGCAAAGCCTAAAATTAATTATTTCCATTTGTCGGATACCCCGACGTACGATGTCTTTGAAAATCTCCTCCCCCTTATTTTACTATAATTCGTTGTCGTCTGTCTGTCATTGTTTCACCTACATTCCCTTTTATTTTAAAACTTTTCTGTCCCGTTTGTCTGTTTGTTTCTACAAAAATTATCTCTAAATTATAAATTGTCTTTTGTAAAATTTTAGTAACGTCATTTTTCCATTCATTCATTAAAACATTTGCACTCACGCTCATATAATTGTTCATAACAATTTCTTCTTTTGAAGAAATTTTCTAGTTACCTTTATCCGTCTGGAAATTCTTTTCTCTATTTTAAAGTATGTCTTATGATTTTCTAAATTAATTTCAAAATCTATTTCAGAAACTATACTATTCTTTTTCACTTCTACATCTAAAACTGTCTTATTATTTCTTCCTCTACTAATTTTTCTACGCTAGGTTCCTTTTCTATATCTACTTCTAAAATTTGAACTTGTTTCTGTTTATTCTTATTTTCAATAGTTTCTACTTTATTTAGGACTTCTAACTTCTCTATCCCATTATCACTACTACTATTATCCATTCGCTCGCCTAATTTATCTATTTTACGTCCTAAATTATCTAATTGTGACCCCAATTTACTTTCTAAATTAGCTATTTGTGACCCTATTCCCTTCAATATTTTTTCTACCCATTTTTCCATATTAGAATCTTTGTTTTCTTGTCCCTCGTTTATAACATTTATTTTGTGTGACCTTGTCCCTGCCGACACCGGAATATTTAAACTTTCTACCCCACTTTCGACACTCGCTTCCTTAGACTGGTCAATATTCTCAACAACTAATTGTTTATCCATATTGAAGAATTAAAAAAAAAATTACTAAAAATTAACCAACTAAAAAAAATGGAAATAAAATTTCAAAAATTAATTAGTATAAAATATCAAAATTAAGTTTGTTCCCAGCTCTCCAAGACAATTTTGGTTTAAAAATTTCGCCTTTCCTCTCTTGCTGAATATTAATGATTTTACCAAATCTCCACACAAGGGCATGTCAAATTGTAATATTTTAAAAAGGTTGACTCTACTGATTTACAATATCACCACAAGGGATGCCAAATTGTAATATTGGAAAGGGGAGTTGCGCGTCGCGGTTTTAATAATAAAATGATATTTGAATTTACTTTTAATCTAAGCTGCGGAGATTTTCTCTAAAATGCTTTGTCTTTACTAATTTAAAATGTCCAAAGGATGCCAGCTCTATTATGTAATAGAACGATCATTTAAATTTACTGATTTTAAATATATAAATTGGATTTCTATAGTCCAAAGGCGAAGGATTCGTCAGCGAAAAGAGTTTTGAAAAACTAAATTCTTAAATCAATAGTGACTTTGGGTGGAGCATAGGAACAAACTACGGAAATTTAGTAACTCATATTAAAATAAATATATTTATGCTCAAACAATTAATAATTAAAATTAAAATTAAATATAATATAAAATATAAACCTTATTACTACTGAAAACTGTAGAGGGACGGGGCTGGGTAGATAGCTGACTGGATGCTGGGTCCTGGATATCGCTGCGGGGACTTTCAAGTGGAAAGGATGTCGGCTGGCTGAGTTCCTCCTCAAGGTCTGGGCATCAACGGCTCATCTGGACTGTAGCTGAAGACTTCCACTGGTGGATCTCGACTGACTGACTGACTCCCCCTGGTGGATCTCGACTGACTGACTGAACTCCAGACTTGAACCTCTTCTTGAGCTCTGCACTTCCCCCACTACTTTGCGATACTCCCTGCCGGAGATCCGGGAGCAGACTTCAAAGGGGGAACTTTATCCATTGAAGAGTGGATAGGTTGACACTCGAGGCAAATTTATGTGAGCCCAGGTGTGCACCCTGGAGGTTTATATGGCCCTAACAGAAGGATTGGAGCTCTTATCCGGTACCTCATTGTAGCCAGATTGTAAAATCCGGGTAACTATCTTTATTCTTCTGTCAACTGGATTGCCAAAATATCTGTACAACCACCCCTACAGGTAGTTTATTGAGGTCATATGGTACCCCTTGTACTGCACCCTTGGATACCTGAGCCTCTTGGTCATCTCTCACCAGCCTCCAAAACTTAAGGGTTCATTTCTCCATAATATATATTGTACAGATTTGAAATAAAAGTACATTTTACAATATATTTGACCTAGTCGCATATTGCCTACATTACACTATATATATATATATTATACTTTCATAAATACCTGAACCACGTTACATTTACATACGTTTTGAAGGACCCGGGCCATGTTCCTCATTGTTTCAACTCTCATTTCGCAGGGAATAACATTCCATTACTTCCAATACAATGTCTTCACACTCCAGTTGTTCATCAATCATGTCAATTGGTGCTGGAGCACCTTGCTCTACAGCCTCGTTGTCCAAAATGAGTGGCATTTCATTTTCACAAGACTGTCCATTGCAATGTTTGCATAGTAAGGAACAGTGCAAACCTGTTTTCCTGCATCCACATGCATTCATGCAACCTTTTTTGCAAGTACATGAAAAAGGGGTCCTTCCCTGCTTTCCTAGGGAAGAGGCCTGACGGAGTCTGCACCCAACTCCATTGCAAGGGGTCTTTTTCGTTGCCCAACCATGTTTGCACCTGGTGGTAACTCCTCATGGAATGCAGTTGAGCAGCATCTGTAGTTGATGGCAATCTAGCTAGGTTAAATTTAGTTTTAGCTGCAGCTTTAACAAATGTGTGGTATCGCAGTTCATCAAGGTTTTGAGTTGCAGGATCACCTCCATACAAAGAAACAAGATCATTTTCTTCTACTTCTGCAACTTGCTCTATTGTTGTTTGGGGATTAAGGAATCAGTAATAGCTCAAAACGGCTACGTGACATTGCGGCAGGAGCAATAGCATTTGCATAAAGTGGATCAGTACTCCAATAGCTTCTTATGGTTGACTTTCTATCTAACCCCATATAGCCAAGAAGACCCAAAAAGTTCTTTATTTCGGTTGCATTTGTAGTGCTTCATTTAAATGTTGCGCTCTCGCCTAATTCTTCCGAGGTCTGGGTGGCATACCTGTTAGTTTCTTCAACAAAAAGTTTAATAATTTCAGGCCCTATAAATTGTTCAAAAAATGTGAAAGCGTTACCTCCAGACAGTTCTTCTTTTATTTCGTCAGGTATGCCACTGGAAATATTGAAGTCAAAGTGCATTTGACGCCCTTGAGGATGATGTCATGCAATATCGAAGTTCTCACTTATTATTTCGGCTCCCACGGCCTGGTCTTCAACTTCTTCGACGATTTGGTCTTCAACTCCTTCCACGACTTGGCCCTCAACTCGAGGTTTTTTCGGAGCAGACTGTGGCATATCCTCCGATGAGGAACTATTTTCTGCGACATAGTTCGGATCGTCAGAGTAATCATAACTTGAAACTCTACACTTTCTGATTCACCAATTCTATTTTGAAGGGCCATTTCAATAATTCGACGTGTTCGTTCCGATACATTTTAGAAAAACAATTGTTCACAAAGCCCTAAAACACCTAATATAGGCAAAGGTTGAATAAAAACTGATTCCATTTACAGACGATTCCCAGAACCCTCCCCTATCGCACATTTATCCTTTTAATTGAATCAGTTTTTCAATTTCGTTTTTCGACACAAGGTTCAAGCAATATTGGCTAAAGTGGGGTTATTCGTCTTAATTTAATTTCTGCTGATTGTCCCCAGGGACCGGAGCGGGCGTATACGCCCGCTCAAGAAATTACGCGTTTTCTCCCAATAAACGCGTTTCCTGTTTATCTGAGCTCTATACACTTACTTATAACAATAAAATAAATCGAAATATGCGATATAACAAACTTGGTCCCACGGGAAATTTTTCGGATTTCGCCTTGACCCCAATGAAAAATAGTCCTATTTTGCGCCGGTCCCAGGAAGAAATACCCACATTTTGCCTTGGTCGTTAAAGTGTTAAATATTTACTTTAAATAACAAAATATCATCATCATGTATTGAAACCTACCTGCTACCGGGGAAACAGAATATTAGTGGATTATTTAAAAAATTGAATATTGATTTAAAGAGCAAAAGTTAATTGGATAAATATTAAAATATATCGCGACTTTAAAACGAAATATTGCCTGAATAACCTTCCATTTCCTCAATATCAGAGTAGCTTCAAGATATTTGATGGGGGTCACTTGTAACTAACTCTTTGTTAATTACATTTGACCACCCTGGAGTAGCATGCATAACGTCTGGGTGAATGAAACGAAAATTAAAACGAAAACATATTTATTATAATATAAAATTGAACATTGAATAGAAAAATAATTATAGAGATTGTACAGTTAACATTACTGAACTTAAACAAATTAATTTAATATTGAAGTGTGATGTTGAACTATCTTGCACCTGCCCGGATATCTTCAATTACGGAGCATCCGCTAAAAGTTGAACTATTTCTCTCTAGACCCAAGTAGAGCCTCTGGAAAGTGCTGCTACTGTCTCTGGTGGCGGCTTCTCGCAACCTCATTTATTTATTATAAACTCGATTATATCGCAAATAATCGGTGGTATCCTGATAATGCTACAGTACCCTCCTTCCCGGTTAAATAAAATATGCTGACTAAACAAAGTTGGTAGTCACATATTTTATTGTGATATTGTCTATTACTCGCACTTACTTATCGTTGCACTTCACATAACACTAACATTGGCTGCACTTACAACTTATTGCCCGACGAGAACCATATTATTACTTATACGGAGATTGCCCAAATCTCATAATTTAATTACATAATTGACATATACCCAATGTCTCATGATTTCATGCGTGACCAAGGCATGATTTTACTTAATAATATTCGATTTGGGTTGACCAAGCCCTAACATTTCCCATATGCCTCCTTAGGCCTTCGGTAGCTGACCAGGTTTACCGGTATTCGACGATTTCCCATCAAGAATAATAATAAAATTAGCCCACCTCAAATGTTATCTCAGTATCACAAACTTATGTTAACCCCGGCATCCATAATCATCAAGAATCCGCCCTCTCATCTCCTCAAAAAATCAATTCAAATGGCATCTTTAAAAAAAAATACGTTAATATCAAAGCTTCCCCTGTCCCTTTTAATTAATTCCCAGACTCTACGACAGTGGAGTGGCATTTCCTAGCTTCTATAATTCAATATCAATTCTGAGTGTTACTGTCAGTTCTAAGTGTTCCTCTTGGTCACACATTGCCATCAATTACATGGGGCTTACATCGTTTCAAATTAAAATTCAAAGTACACAAAATATAAATTCCTTACTAAATCCGACAAATACAAATATAAATATAAATACATATGCGGGCATATATACAGATATACATACAGCCAGATGCTTATGTACATTATACCAACGATAAAGGTGTCCATAATTGTTTACTATCATGAGGAGTACTGATAAAAGTCTATATCACAGGTCCATTATTTACGATCATACTCCTTAAAATTGTGGATTTCCGCCAAATTATATAGTTATATAAAAAAAATATGTGCCATGGTATGTGGTATGGATAATGAATGTGTGTTTGGTGTATCCCATGATACAGCAGAATTATCATGTGTGCGGAAGTTTATCCATGATTTCAAATACAGAATGTATACAGAATTACGCGAATATATAAAATGGTATTCATTAATGTTTAACACAAACAAATAATTATTAAAATGGAATATAGAGCTAATTTAATATTAATTTCCTATTCTACTTATTATATACAAATTAAAGAAGGTTTTCACCCAAGGGCTACTTTTAAATTTAACATAGTCATGGTTTTGGTACACATCTGACCTGACTATGCCACATAGATCCTGCACTAAATCGAGTTTGCCAAACCCTAGGCTTGTCATCGATCTATGGTTAACGAAACTATTTACATGATGTGTTGTCATGTCCGGAGTGTAATTAAATGTGGCATTACAACTAAGCAAATGATTTATCATCAAAAATAAAATATCCTAAAATTACGGGCCTAACCTAAATATACTATAAAACATATGATCCGTAAAACAATATTTACAAAATTTTATATACAACCTGGCGGTTCTTGGTAGAACCAATAGAACGTCGACTAAGGGGGGGTGTGTTCAAATTAAACCCCAGAAGGATGCCAGATCCCTCGCCTGCCCTCCTGTCTACTTGTCACTATAAGGTTTCAGGGATGTAACGTCAAATGTTCCCTTACGTACGTCGCTATCTATGTGGCCTAGCTCGAATGTCTGTGGACCTAACTTCTCCAGAATCCTATATGGACCTTCCCAAAATGGTAACAACTTAGGAATCTCCTTCTTGTTGCTGGGAGTCCGCAGTGATTGAACCAATACTAAATCATCCACTTCCAGTGTGGTTTGCTTATGTTTCCTCTCGAAATTTGTCTTCCGTCTGTTTGTAAGTCTGTCGGTGTAGTCCCGGCATGTCAGTTATTTCACTATCATAATTTATCTCTGTCACTTCCGATAGGATGTCGTCTACTGTCGTTCTGTGTCTCTGGCCAAAATAAACTTCTATGGGATACCATATAATAGCGTCTGTCTGGAGATGAAAAGGTCGGTTAAAATCGGGGTGTCTTAGTAATGTAGTTTCTACGAATTGTTCTTTAATGTCATTGAATAGTTTGTCTTCAGTCGTGGTCCAGGTCCACTTGCTGTTTGTCTTCAGTCGTGGTCCAGGTCCACTTGCTGTTTGTCTTAAGTAAATCTCGAAGTCGTCCTTAGTCTGAGTACTGCCTGCTAAATCGTTGGTAGTAGTTAGTCAGTCCCAGGAACGATCTTAATTGCTTCCTGTTCTGTGGCGCAGGGCAGTCCCTAATAGCTTTAATTTTGTCCGTCTGGGGCCTAATGCCGTCTGAAGTTAATGTATACCCGACATGATCAAAATTTGTATAAAAGACATTTGATTTCGCGAAGTTAATCGCGATTCCATGAGCTGAAAAACGGTGAAAGACCTTATGTAAAATATCTAGGTGATGAGGAATGGAATCACTTAAAATAAGAAGATCGTCAACATAAATCATGAGGTGGGGGCGCAGATCTTCTAAAATTGGGAGAAATGCACGATTTAGTGCCGCGGAACTAATTTTTAAGCCGAATGGAACGCGTGTGAATTGATATGTTTTCCCGTCAAACATAAAAGCGGTGAATTTACGGGACTCGGGATCTAAATTTACTTGATAAAAACTCTTGGTTAAATCTATGGTAGTGAAAAATCTCGTGTTATTACAATTGGCCAAAATATTATCGATATTACACGTGCGATCGTGGTCTGATTCTATACGCGAATTTAAGTGCCGGCCATCGGTGCACAATCTAACCGATTGGTTTTTCTTCATGACGCATACAAGGGGTGAAATATATTGACTATATGCGGGTTCAACAATATTGTTAGTCAGTAGGTTTTGAATTTCTTGTTTTACTAATGTCAAACGGTGGTGCGGTATTGGATAATTTTTGAAGAAGAACGGGGTCTCGTCTGTCACTTTTAATTTATAACTGAAATCTTTTATCAAACCCGGGATTTTACTAATGATGTCGAGGTTGTCTTGAACTAATTTTCTAAAAGTCTCTGCATGTCGGTAATGTCGTTTCCCTAACAAGTCAGTTGTCTCCCGGATCTTTTTGTCTATGTCCGCTTTGTCGTTGGATGCCTCTCGTTTCATTGATATTTCTCTTAAGAGCTTTGGGCTATCAGCAACTTCACATTTATGTAGGGGGATGTTAAATGTCTGTCCGTCGGTTCGTATAATGAATAAGTTATTTTGAAAATCAATGCTGGACCTTAATGAATGCAGCATGTCATTCCCTATTATTAGTGTGTGGCTAAGGTCGGGGATTACGTATAAGTGTCCGTCAAAGCTATAAGTGTTGTCGATGTTTAACTTAGTTACAATCTGTTGGGTAATTCTCTTGGAACGTCTGTTAGTCGCTGTGGTGATGTACATGTTCTGAACGGGTAGTATATAAAGTTCGTCTGTCGGTATGTCATCCTTGATCTGATTATAAAATTCCTCCTGAATTCCTGTGATCTCAGAGCCAGAGTCAAGGAGTCCTAATGTCGTATGTTCTGTCGTTCCTATTGTCACTGTAATTTCGGGGCATTTTGGGGTAGGCATGTCTATCGGGAAGTCTTCATTCAAAAGCAAGTCTGTATATTCTTTCATGAGGGAGTTTATTCTACATTCACTCTCGTTCGTACTTGTCATTCTTTCATCGGGATCTGTCTGTTTGTCAATGGGTTCATCTTCCTCCTTAATTGTTGATAATACAGAATTGGCTTCAAAATAATATATATAACCTTATCCCTCCCTTGGTAGTCTGAATTTAACGTCCCTTTCCATTTTTCCCTAAGCCGCTCCCTTCTTGGTACCCCTGCAATTTCATCAATGTCAGTCCTATGTTTGGATCCGGAGTGGGACCTCTATTACTACAATTAAAATTTGTCCGTTGGTCAAAGTCTTTTGTCAGTCTGTCATACATGTCTTTCCCTAACAAATTTTGTAAGTCCCCTCCAAACTGAAATGTCTTTCTAATCTTCTTCCCCCCATTCGAATTTAAATTTAAATTTCCTGTCCCACTCCGTGTAATTAGTTTTTTACGAGGTAGGTCATCACTGGTTCTAAAATACGTGCCAAACGGTCTTCCGGTTGCTCCGTTTTCTGAATATCGGCGGTATCGCTACTAGCAGGATTTCTGTCCATACATCTTATCTCCTTCTGGTTCGTCTGAGGCCTGTAAAAAGATTTGGTTGGGTGGGTAATATCTCCGCGTCCCTGATAAGGCGGTGTATCACGATAGTTGGGAGGTCTATCAAACCGGTCATAATCGCGTGGGGGACCTTGGTACGGTGGTGTACTATGATGATATCCAGAATACTGAGGTGGGTTCCTAGTATTAGTGTAGTGTTGCCCAGGTCTGTTAGTAGTAACGTTACGTGGAATTGCATCCGGCCGTGTTCCTCTCCCTTCCCTTCCTAAATCTTTCCGGTTATCGTTCCCTTTGTACACTCCAAGCCGTGAATTACAATCTTTTTTAATTATATCACTCCCAATCTTAACGATTTGTTCATGTAATTTACTAATTGACGTGATTCCCTGGATGCGAACTGAATGTTCTACGCTCTCTCCATAATGCTTGCTCAAAAGTTCGCAGACATAACTTTCTGGCATTTTATATGTACAATCATGTAGACGGGATATTAATCTAGCAAAATGGTCTCCGGGAGTCATGTCAAAGTGGTTACTGTATTTATCATTGTCTAGTTCCCTCCTAACAATAATGTCATAATGTTCTCCACAGAACCTTTTCTCAAATACTTTTACAAAGTCTTTAAATGTGAGAATTCTCGGCTCCTCGATTTCGAACCATGATAAGCTCTCCCCTCTTAAGTGTGACTGTATGAATTGTGTCAATTCCTGGTACTCTCCAATGTGATTATATGCAGTCTTAAAATTTTCTATAAAGTGATTCGGTCTGTCTTGTTCGTTGTTTCTGAAGTTTACTCTGTATTCTTTGTGATTCTTCAGGTATGTATTTTGGAAGGTGGCACTGTGCTGTGGATCTCGGGTGTACGTGTGGTTCGTTGGTCTGTCTTTATTTTCGTCAGGGATAGTAAACGTTACTGGGTCATATTGTCTTGGTGTTGATACCTTTGTCTGTCCCGCTACATGGTCGATTTTGTGTGAGATCTCGGTGAATCTTCGTTCACAATTGGAATGAAATAAATGTTGGTTTGCATTTATGTCTGCAACCTTTTTGTCCAGTCTTGTAGTTTCAGCACTTAATCTGTCAGTCGTTTCACGGTAACCAAAGTTCATCATATGTCGGACTTCCATGACATGTTCGTCATATTTTTCCTTCAGTCGGTCTTGTCGAGTCTTAAGTGTTATGTAAACAAGCCCGTTGCCAAGGCAACTGATTTAGAAGCAACGTTATATTTTTTAAACCAATTTAGAAAAGGACAAAGAAAATAAAGAAGAAAGAAACCTAAGGATGAAGAAAATAAAATAGAAAATCAACAGGAAGAAAGTAAGAATACCTTTAAAAGGAAGAAAAGGTAGCTGTAGGCCTAACCTTACAGTTATCAACTTACACTTTAAACATCAATTACAATATCCACCGACTTTAAAATGAAAGCAAATTGTCAGAAGGGACTAATTTAACACTTAGGAATAGAATGAAACAGCTAAAAGAAGAAGGAATGAAGAAAATTTCAGGAAATTATAAGCAAAAAATAAGAAAAGGTCACTAATTAAAAAACGAGTCGGTAGAAGGTTGTGGAAATTTTTAGGAAAAGACAGTTAATTATTAAGAAGAATTTGAAAAAGAAAAAGAAGAGAAAAACTACCCACATCAGATGGAAAAGCCAGATCAAAAATTTGAAAAGGAAGCAAGTTCCAAAAGAGATCCAATTATAGAGGACGGATCCAATCCAAAGTAGTATAATTAATCTGAAGGTGTATAGCACAAAATTTACATGCTATTTTCGAGAAAAGAAGAAGCCAAAATTAAAAAGAAAAGTTACAGAAAATTAGGATGACAATTTAGAAGAAAGAAGAAACGGAGGAAAGGAGAGAAAACACCAAAAAATTTTAATATTTAGAAGTAAAACAATAGACGACAGGAAAAAGAAACTCGAATCTGCTACCCATAATTCCGTGCGGAGGCAGATTGTTAGTCTACGCTGGGTTCTGATAGAGGCAAAACCTGTGAAGGACTGGTCTCTGTTTTTGTGTTAAAAATTGACAAAGTAGTGAGTGGAATGGTGAAAATGAGTGGGAAGTGACCAATGAAGAGTTGAGATGAGGTGGAGAGAGTCTGGACTCCGATCTTTTGTAAAATAGAATTAATTAGAATTTTATGTTCCAAGTGACGTCACCAAGGTAGGATCTATTTTTTTGTACATATAATTTCCAAGATGGCCATTTTCAATTTCCAAATTCATAATATTTTTATTAAAGTTATTTTGTTTGTAAATATGTTTTAATCTTTTTCTTAACTCCCCATATCTCTCTCAACGAAATTCAAATTTCAAAACTCATAGGCCTTGCGGACCCCAATACCTTTGGAGGTGAGTACCAATTTTTCAGGACACAATAGTTGTAATTAATATTTTATTTCAGAATCATACCGGGAAACAATTTTGATTGTTATTGGTACCATTAACGTAAATTCCAAGAATGAAAAGAGTTAGTTATGATATAAATATATATATTTTTTATTCTGAAAGTCTGAAACCAAATTAAATTCATTTTTTAATTTTTTTATTATTATATTTCATAATTAAAGTCACTAAAATACAAATACACAAATACCTTTCATTATGGCACCCTTCTTGTGGGGATATTTATCTTTCATTATGGCATATCCCTTGTGGAGAATTTAAATCCTTTCATTATGGCATCTCCTTGTGAGGATAATTTCTTGTTTTATTATTTTGTATTCTTTGATCAATAAATAACTCGCATAGAGTCACCGAAACATTTTTTTTTATAAAGAGTAAATATGCCTAAAGTTGCATTTATTTAAAATCAGGAAGAATAAAGCCATGAGGAGATATGAGTTTCGTTGAGAGAGTGGGGAATATTGTATGAAATTTTTCAGTATATATATAATAATATTGAACACAATTGCGTTTGTTGCGATATTTCTATAAATTTATTTTTGTTTTTGTATTAATATTTAATTGTTTAATCATGCCATTGACTAGAGGGGAAGCAAAAAGATTAGAGGAAGAGAACAAGGGGGAGGAATTTAGTTCTGACAAAGGGTCCGAAGTAGAGATTTCGGAAGAAACAGATAGGGAAATACCCGTTGCTATAGAGACCAAAGAGGGTACTAGTGAGGAGGTACAGGAGATTGATGTTGTTAGTAAAGAGACAGAGTTAGAAAAGAAGGAGAAAGTAGAAGAGAAACCAGACAAGATGGATAGATTTATGGAATTAATGACCCAACAATTAGCAAATTTAAATAATCAAATGACAAGTTTAACCGGGGATATGGGGAATCTTAATCAAAAGATGGAAGGTGTAGAGACAAATTTAAAAGGGGAAATGGGAAATTTGAGAGGTGACATTCAAAATTTAGAGGTGAGATTAGATAAGAAGGTGGACAGTTTGAAGGATCAAATAGGGAGTTTGGAAATAAAAAATCAAGAGTTAGAAGACAAAGTTGATCAGGTAGCAGAAAGTTTAAAGGGGGAATTTAATCAAAAAATAAGCAATTTAAAAGAAGAAATAGAAGGTCGGTTGAAGAAGGTTATCGGTAAAATAGATACCGTGGAAGAGAAATGGGAGGAACGCTGTCAAAATTTCGAGTTAAAGTTGTCAGGAATTAGGGAGGACAATAGCGTCCAAACAGCTGCAATTTCTGAACGGATTAGTCATGTAGAAGGGATCCAGGAGGGAGGATTCAAGGGAATTGTAGAATTGAAAAAAAAAATAGAAACCAATTCAGAAAGAATTAGTCCCATAGAAGGGGACATGTCAAAATTAAAGGAAGAAATCAGTAAGAGGATGGGAAAGGTTCAAACTGTAGAAATAGAAAAAGGAACAAACTTAGAAATTTTAGTAGAGGAAGTCAAAATAGTTTCGGAAGTTAGTTATAGAAATAGTTTAGAAAGTAAAGGTACAGATTTAGTAGTGAAAAATAAGTTTCAAGGTAAGAAAATATTGGTCAGAAAATTTATTTCCAAAGGAGAAATCACAATGAATAATCATTTAGAGAAAATTAATGCAGAAGTAAGAAAATATAAGAGTGTGGATGTTTTGCTGTATGGATGGAGAGTGGACTTGACAGAAATATTATATAGGACAGCTGACAGGTTCGAAAACATTTTTAGGGCAAAATACAGACTAATTGAACTGAAAATTCATGAAATTAAGGAACATATACAAAACGACGATGTACTGACAGACAGACTACGCAAAATTTTATTTAGTGTGGGGGGAAGATATTTGAAGACATTATACGGCGCGGCATTAGAAAAAAGCAGGGGCTCCTCTAAGGCTCTGCAATGATAATTGTATCAGCCGAACTTAAAGTAAGTAACCATTTTTGAAACTCGAATGAGTTATAGGCTGACAGACAGACAAACTGAATAAAACTATAGACAACACTGACAAAACTATGGATGAATGAAATTTAGAATAAATGAAATAAAGAATGAATGAATATATATATTTTATAGACGGAATTTATTGTGAAATGAACATACCATTGTTGTCATATGAAATTATAAGAGGTTAATATAGGTTTAGGAAATATTATATTTTGTTTGTTTATTTATGTTGAATTAGATTAATGTGATGAACGTTAGTTCGTTCAGTAGTGTTGAATCGATCCGGCTGGATCGATTATCAGATCGAATTAGTGCAAGGAATAAACAACCTAGTTCATGAACTTTTACACCGGATCCATTGGAAGGATTAGGAGTTAATATACCAATTGATTGTTTTCAACTAAGAATATTAGATTTTTTTGAGGATAAATTCTTATTTTGAATTGATAGGTTTATTTAAATAATTTCCGTCCATGGCTTTATATCTGATATCGTCTGGTATATTTTTTTAAAGAATGTTCCTTTTATAGAAAGTTTACTCCGATAGTTAAGGATGAGATTAGACATGGATTTGTTTAAGATATAGAGTTAGATTTTTTTTTTATTTAGGATTGGGGAATTTATTTATTATTAGTATGTAATTAATTTGACCGAGAATATAAGAAAAGGATGAATGAATTAAATTAGTTTTTTTTTGTAGTAGCTGTCAATAAGCAAGCGGAGACAAGTTGATCCCCTGCCAATAAGCAGGCGGAGACAATTTGGTCTCTTGCAGTATTTGGCGTCTGCACTTTGCCCAGCCTGAAACAGTAGACAGGGACCTCGCCTGGGCCTCCCTGAAGTTTGACGAACTTCCTGTAAGTCGAGTCAAAGGATTAGTTCCAGACAGGGCTGATTGCTTGGTGTCGGAGAGATAGAGTGCAGATTGCCTTGTCTCTTCGGCGCTGGGTGTCAGCATTTGGAAGGAACTGTCCACCTGGGGGCCAGAGAAGGATTTTTAGCTGATCCTATGGGAATCGAACCTAGCCATCTCAGAAACATTTAGACAAAGCTAATACACATAAAACATACATTATTTCGGGGATTTATGATTTATTTGATACATTTATGTTACACCGTACCGACAACACAACATTAAGAAACGAAATCATTTTACATTACTCAACTTACACAATACACAGGAGGGGATTTTGTATTATTTTGCATTTTTTTTATGATTTTATTTGTATATAGTGTAGATATGTTAATTTAGGATTAGAGGAATGTATGCTGGTATGAAAGAAGTTGAGAGTGAATGATCGCGAAATAGGGGGGAAGACTATATATATATATATATACATTGTTTATGTTGTGCAGCATTTCTAACACACATACCTTTATTATTTATGCATTTTCCCATAAGTGGATTTGTGCAGCATATTCTTTTTTACACATACCATTATTATTTTTGCATTGTCCCATAAGCGGATTTGTGCAGACTATCTAACACACATACCACTATTATTTTTGCATTGTCCCATAAGCGGATTTGTGCAGCCATTTCTAACATACCTACCACTATTATTTTTTTGCATTTTCCCATGAATGGATTGGTGCAGCCTTCTCTAACATATATACCACTATTATTTTTGCAATGTCCCATAAGCGGATTTGTGTAGCCTTTCTGACATACTTACCACTATTATTATTTTTGCATTCTCCCATAAGTGGATTTGTGCAGTCATTTCTAACATACCTACCTTTATTATTTATGCATTTTCCCATAAGCGGATTTGTGCAGCCATTTCTAACATACATACCTTTATTATTTATGCATTTTCCCATAAGCGGATTTGTGTAGCCATTTCTAACATACCTACCACTATTATTTATGCATTGGCATTGACCCATAAGTTGGTTTCTTACATCAGTACATTTATCTTTATTATACATATATGTAAGACCGTAGGAAGTGGAAGATTAGTAGATTTGCTAGCAAGTATTTTTTAATTTTTTTTTTTTTTTTTTTTTTGGGTAAAGAGAGTGAAGGGATAGGATTATTCGCGGGAAGAATTAAGAATTTTATAAATAGTTTCATCTAGATATGTTTTGTTTAAGAAAAGGGGATGTAATATAATTAATAATAAAATAATTAGAATACATGGGGATAATTTTTTCTTTGAGACTTACAAGACGTTACTGAAAACTTAGTTATTGAGGAAGTTATTCGGAAGTTAGAGCTATTAGAGAATAGATAGCTAGATATTTATTTTTTTTGTAAGATAGCCTACCCAAGGAAGGGAGGATCCACATTTTCTGCGACGATATATGAGAATTATAATCTACGATGATATAAGAAATTATTAGGGATTTTTTTTTGGGATTAGGAAGTTGAAGTTTTTTTTTTTTTTTTGAGCTATAGGAGGAGTTAGGGAATGGGCGAAGGCCTAGGTAACGTCGAAATAATGGGATAAGGAATATTAATACTTTGTAGGGGGGAATTTTGTAACTTGAGAAGTTGACATAGGAAGTTGATTTTTATTTGAACCAAAGATATGTGAAGAAATATTTAGAAAATGATGATGAGGAATGAGGAACTGAATTTAGAAAAGCAACCCAATTATTAAATGTTTTATTTATGATTTGAAGTAGAATAGAAATTTAAATTTTGCGATTAAGATGGGAAAGAAAGATGGAAAGTAATAAAAATATTGAGTAGTAAAACGGCAATATGATGATTAAATATAATTTTTTTTTGTATATATTATAATATTATTTAAAAATAGTAAATTCATTAGTTTAATCATATGTTCAATATTTTTTTATATATGAAAATTAAAAGACAATTTGATTTGTCTACCGCTCGTCCGAATTGTAAAGGACTGAGCACAGTATAATTAGTTGTAAGGAAATTTTTTTTTGTTAATGTAAATTTGATTAAATATAATTTTTTTTTGTATATATTATAATATTATTTAAAAATAGTAAATTCATTAGTTTAATCATATGTTCAATATTTTTTTATATATGAAAATTAAAAGACAATTTGATTTGTCTACCGCTCGTCCGAATTGTAAAGGACTGAGCACAATATAATTAGTTGTAAGGAAATTTTTTTTTGTTAATGTAAATTTTTTTTTTTGAATGACGGTAACTGGTAAAAAAAAAAAAAAAAATGAAGTGACAAGTGCGAGATGAATTTTTTGAGGTTTTTGTGAGTGACAGAGACACCTGAAAGTGCCGGTTCACAACGACCAAATGGAGGAGGACTAAGAGCAGACTCATGAAGAAGGGAACTGTTGAACAAAAACCGTGTTTCCAGAAACACAATTTTTACCCTGAAAAGTGGAAGAAGGCAAAATGTTATGTAAACAAGCCCGTTGCCAAGACAACTGATTTAGAAGCAACGTTATATTTTTTAAACCAATTTAGAAAAGGACAAAGAAAATAAAGAAGAAAGAAACCTAAGGATGAAGAAAATAAAATAGAAAATCAACAGGAAGAAAGTAAGAATACCTTTAAAAGGAAGAAAAGGTAGCTGTAGGCCTAACCTTACAGTTATCAACTTACACTTTAAACATCAATTACAATATCCACCGACTTTAAAATGAAAGCAAATTGTCAGAAGGGACTAATTTAACACTTAGGAATAGAATGAAACAGCTAAAAGAAGAAGGAATGAAGAAAATTTCAGGAAATTATAAGCAAAAAATAAGAAAAGGTCAATAATTAAAAAACGAGTCGGTAGAAGGTTGTGGAAATTTTTAGGAAAAGACAGTTAATTATTAAGAAGAATTTGAAAAAGAAAAAGAAGAGAAAAACTACCCACATCAGATGGAAAAGCCAGATCAAAAATTTGAAAAGGAAGCAAGTTCCAAAAGAGATCCAATTATAGAGGACGGATCCAATCCAAAGTAGTATAATTAATCTGAAGGTGTATAGCACAAAATTTACATGCTACTTTCGAGAAAAGAAGAAGCCAAAATTAAAAAGAAAAGTTACAGAAAATTAAGATGACAATTTAGAAGAAAGAAGAAACGGAGGAAAGGAGAGAAAACACCAAAAAATTTTAATATTTAGAAGTAAAACAATAGACGACAGGAAAAAGAAACTCGAATCTGCTACCCATAATTCCGTGCGGAGGCAGATTGTTAGTCTACGCTGGGTTCTGATAGAGGCAAAACCTGTGAAGGACTGGTCTCTGTTTTTGTGTTAAAAATTGACAAAGTAGTGAGTGGAATGGTGAAAATGAGTGGGAAGTGACCAATGAAGAGTTGAGATGAGGTGGAGAGAGTCTGGACTCCGATCTTTTGTAAAATAGAGTTAATTAGAATTTTATGTTCCAAGTGACGTCACCAAGGTAGGATCTATTTTTTTGTACATATAATTTCCAAGATGGCCATTTTCAATTTCCAAATTCATAATATTTTTATTAAAGTTATTTTGTTTGTAAATATGTTTTAATCTTTTTCTTAACTCCCCATATCTCTCTCAACGAAATTCAAATTTCAAAACTCATAGGCCTTGCGGACCCCAATACCTTTGGAGGTGAGTACCAACTTTTCAGGACACAATAGTTATAATTAATATTTTATTTTAGAATCATACCGGGAAACAATTTTGATTTTTATTGGTACCATTAACTTAAATTCCAAGAATGAAAAGAGTTAGTTATGATATAAATATATATATTTTTTATTCTGAAAGTCTGAAACCAAATTAAATTCATTTTTTTATTTTTTTATTATTATATTTTATAATTAAAGTCACTAAAATACAAATACACAAATACCTTTCATTATGGCACCCTTCTTGTGGGGATATTTATCTTTCATTATGGCATATCCCTTGTGGAGAATTTAAATCCTTTCATAAGTTCCCCTGTCTCTACTTGTAAAGTTCCCACTTCCCGGGTAATCAGTTCTATGTTGGTCGATACCCCCCGAATTTCTTCTTTCAAGTCGTTACCCTCGTTTGTCATTTGTTGTACTAATGTCTGTCCCTGATTTGTGATTTTATTCTCTAATGACTGTCCCTGGTTCGTGATCTGTGCTTGAAGAGCTTTTAACATCGCTTCCAAGTCGAAGGTCGGTTTTTCGGTAGGTGAAGGACTAGGTGTCACGAATCGTCCTGCCTTCGCGGAACGAGTCTGTATGCTCTCTACGTGCACTAGTCTCTCGTCTGACTTTCTCGCCTTATTTTTACCTTCCATGGTGTATTTATTGTATATGAATGTGTGTTAATATATTTTAAATGCTCCCATTGGGTGTGTGGCACATATGTCAATATAATATAAATATAGTAATAAGTAATTAAATAAATAAAATGAAATATATTAATAATTATCAAAAAAAAATACTAATAAAATATTTAAGAAAATTCAATTATTGTTCGTCTCCCAGAATATCATGCATCCTATTCCAGTTTTTGATTTTAATTACCGACGTTAATTAGCAAATATATTCTTTAGCCTCAAAAGGTTTGACTCTACGTTACATGTCATTAAATAGCAAAAACAAAAAAAAAATGATTTAAAAAAATTAATTAGGGATCAATTAATGAGATCAATTAATTAAGCCAATTAGCCCTTTTAATCGATCCATTAAGTCCTTTGATTCGGGCGCCAATTAAAACCTACCTGCTACCGGGGAAACAGAATATTAGTGGATTATTAAAAAAATTGAATATTGATTTAACGAGCAAAAGTTAATTGGATAAATATTAAAATATATCGCGACTTTAAAACGAAATATTGCCTGAATAACCTCCCATTTCCTCAATATCCGTAGCTTCAAGATATTTGATGGGGGTCACTTGTAACTAACTCTTTGTTAATTACATTTGACCACCCTGGAGTAGCATGCATAACGTCTGGGTGAATGAGACGAAAATTAAAATGAAAACATATTTATTATAATATAAAATTGAACATTGAATAGAAAAATAATTATAGAAATTGTACAGTTAACATTACTGAACTTAAACAAATTAATTTAATATTGAAGCCTGATGGGCGAAAGGTGACAATTTAAAATCTGTCTGAAGGACCTCACTGATTCCCTATATGGCTCTATTGGCAGTAAATAAATGTTTAAGAAATGAAACCTTGTTTGTTGAATTCCACATTCCTTGGAGTGTTGTGTTGAAATCAATAGGCGGATGGTGTCCTGAGATGTCGATACATCTTAATGGGTAGATGATGTCTCAGATGGGATATGTCTTCTAGCGTCTCCGATGGACAAAGGATGTGATCATTTCGACCCCAAATGGGTGTAATTGTCCGGATGTCCTCAAATACGTTCAATACTGAACCATATGAGAGAATTGAAACTCACTACTCCTATACAAAGCACTTGCATGATTTCATTTTTTGGACTTAGAAAGTTTTCTAGATAAAATCAGCACTGAGACTGACGTGGACTCCGCCCAGTGTTTGTCGCAAGACTGATAATATCAAACTATGAGATCACATTTTGAACTTGTAATAATTTCTATATGATTCGGAACACAAACTGACGTGGACATTGCCCGGGGTCTGTCACCAGACTGCCGATCTTTACACGACTTTTCAGAGCTCTCCTCGCGCCTTATGGTGGGGAAACCCGGTCGTGATCGCCTGTTCATTGGCTCGCACTGTTTATCTACGTCATATATAGCGGAGCTTCGAGCCTCCTTTGTCCAACATCTTCTTTGTTCTCGATATTGTTAAACTATCTTGCACCTGCCCGGATATCTTCAATTACGGAGCATCTACTAAAAGTTGAACTATTTCTCTCTAGACCCAAGTAGAGCCTCTGGAAAGTGCTGCTACTGTCTCTGGTGGCGGCTTCTCGCAACCTCATTTATTTATTATAAACGCGATTATATCGCAAATAATCGGTGGTATCCTGATAATGCTACAGTATATATAATTCTGTATTATTCATGATGTATTTATAATATGCATTTAATCAAACATAATAATAAATATAATTGATAGAAGTACTGAAAATATATCATATAGAATGTTAACTGGATTAGAACCATCTTGTTTCTTTTTAAACATTTTTTCAAAACGTTGTATCTCAGAGTCTATACGACCTGGCGAAACTAGTTTCACCTTACACTTCAGCTATTTATCTCTACTACAAGTGTTATTATGTCAAACTTTGTCGTAGGATTCACCATCTAGTTGCTACCGAGCAATAACCAACTGAGAATATGAACTTTTCATATTTTTTGGAAAAAACCCTAAAATTCAAAGAGCTCTATCTAGTGAAGTATTACAGCTACACGTTTTGTATTAGTCTCAACACTTAGATAATTTAAATAAGTAAAAGAAAAGACTTCATATATTTTTTGTCAGACCGATACTTTAGGAGATATTTGAAAAAAAAACAGGAACAAGTCCAAAAATGTAGCGGTTTTTTCAAGATGGCCGCGCGCGGTGGTGGGGGGAATTAGAAAACTTGAATTTTTCAACACTATACCAACCCAGACAACATATCAAAAAATTGAAACTACCCTAATTTTTGTAACCATTTATGCCTTTTTAGGACAATTTGACTGGACGACAGTACTTACAATTTGGAAAGTAAACCAAACCAAAACAAAACAAGAATGATACATCATAAGAATGTGTACATTAAGATATGAACTGTTAGAGTTAAGCGATGGTCCCGAGTACTATTAGATGTACAGAAATTCAACACCGCTTAAATTTCCATTACCAGATTCATTTTTTGTCGAAGTTCAAACACGCTTGCGAGGTTTTGGAAGGGTTATATTTGCTACAATAAAACAACAAGTAAGCCCTTCATGGGACCAGAACCAATACCGAACCCGGATTAAAAAGTGAACTAAACATCTTTTGAAGCATACATGGAGAGAAACAACCACATGCAGACAGTCGAAGATGTTCCAACCAAGGACGAGTGCGAACCGTAGCCATCGAGCCGGTCCACAGCCGTCCATAGCACCAAAAGGTAAATTGTTAATAAAAACGGAGGAAGGTTACCCATTTCCCCGCCGAACAAACAGGGTGATGTGACCGACCCCCCCCCCCCCCCTCAGGGGGTCAGGAGCACCCTATAAATAATAATAATAATAAAAAAAAAGTCGAAGATGTTCCTGGGAGGGTAGTCCAAGGTGTTGAAGGATGGGATCCTGAACCTCAAAAGGAACGAGCTTAGGCAACTCACAGGAGTTCTCACAGGACATGGTCCATTCAATAGACACCTACACACTGTGGGAGTCAAGGGCAGTCCTACCTGCGATAGATGTGTGAAAGAAGACGAGACGGCGGCACACTTCCTGCGCGAGAGATTCCACATCTTTGGTAATGATGTAATCACCCCTTAGCTATGCCAGTTGTCCTTTAACCGCTGAGCTGTATGGGTGGGTAAGTAAGTTTATAATTTTTATCTTGTTACTCTTTACCAAGATGCTTTAAGAGTTATTTATATTTTTGATTATTTGCATATTTTGTTATTCTTTTATAGATGAACCACTGATGTATATGAAAGTAGTGAGTTGGCGGCAGCGGTATCTCATTGCTCAGCATAATTCTGAGAGTGACCTTATACCCAGTATGAAATGATTTTGAGAAGGGGAAGGTAGAGATAGTAATCTTAAGCTTGATTGGTATAAGAAAGTCCTGTAATGACCACATCTCATATTTTTAATATACATTTTTCGTCTTCTTATTGCAGAATTAACATAAGTTAATGGTTAAAAATGTGTATTACATCATTTTAAATAAATAAAGAAAAGTGGGTCAACTGGATTTGAAAGAAGGCAGATTGCCGCCATAGCAACCATTATAGCCTGCAGTTTCCCTTCTGTCTATTCGAAACCCGGCCGAGGCCCTTAGTTTATTTTATCTGAGAGGTAAAATAAACTTAAGCACGCCGTCCTTCGGATGGGACGTTAAGCGATGGTCCCGAGCCTGTACGATGTCAGCTACTCGTTAAAGACCCCTGCCCTAGGTGAATAAAAATTTAGGGTAGGCTAAATTTAGGACTCCCACAGTAGGTAGAGTCGGGCTCATGTCCACCAGTGTGGCGAAAGAGCGCTCTGGTAGTAGACGATATGACCTCGTAGTTAAAGCCCGGGCCCGAGTCATGAAAACTAACCTAACCCTTCTGTCTATATCAAGTTATTCTATGGACTGGGGGAGACGCTGATTACTGCTCTTATCTTGCAAGTAACTTTCAAATGAATAATGTTGGTAGTTCAAACATTGATTTATGATAAAGTAAACATCTAGAATAAAATAGTTGTTATGGTGACTATATCAGGGTGTCCTTTTTAGATGGCCCGGCTCAATTTCTTTTGAACAGATAACGTTATCTGTTCAAGTGAAATTCAGCCGGGCCATCTAAAAAAGGCACATTGTAAACATATATTTTTGCATACCTTGTGTATACGAAATGTTGGGAAAGGATAGCCTGGCGTATTTGTCTCTATAAGCGGTTCGACTCTGAAGTCGTCTATCATCCAATCCTCCTCTAACCAATATATCGGGCAATCCTCAGTACTAAAATCCTCTAACAATATTATTAGCTGGACCTCATGATCACCAACCATACGCCAAAAGTCCCTGCGGGTTTCTCGTGTAGTCTCAAATATTGGACCTAACAAACAGACAAAATCACAAAACTTAGATGACTTAGTTCCAATGACATTACTACAATAATCGTTAAAGATAAATTAGAAAAGTTATAGTTTTTGATATGCATCCATTTATTACATGGTGTCAAGAGAAAAAGCTAGTTGCACTTCAGTTTTTTTTTCAACATTTATTCATTGTGCATGTCTAGCGGAGGAGGACATTGTCCTGCAGGTATGAGGTAGGATGGTCGAGAGATCGAAGGGTTTTGCCGATTCCGTCACAAGTAAGGGGTCGCTGAAAAAATCTCGAGGCATCGAGGCACTTAAGACATGGGGGAGGGTTTTGTGCCTCCGGTTTCATACACTGTGCTGCGATGTAGCTGAGCTCGAAGTACTCAGGATGCCATTAGTATAATAAGACTTTTTTAAATTATAAAACTAAAGTTAAATGTTTAGTTTGGAGGAAGTGGGTTTACTGCCCCCTTCCTCCGCCCCTGGAGCCACCGTTGGTATACATACACAGTGTAGCGATGTAGCTGAGCTCGAAGTACTCAGGATGTCATTAGTGTAATAAGTCTTATTTAAATTATAAAACTAAAGTTAAATGTTTAGTTCTAAAGAAGTGGGTTTACTGCTCCCTTCCTCCGCCCCTGGAGCCACCATTGTTATACATACACTGTGCTGCGATGTAGCTGAGCTCGAAGTACTCAGGATGTCATTAGTGTAATAAGTCTTATTTAAATTGTAAAACTAAAGTTAAATGTTTAGTTCTAAAGAAGTGGGTTTACTGCCCTCTTCCTCCGCCTCTGGAGCCACCATTGGTATACATACACAGTGTAGCGATGTAGCTGAGCTCGAAGTTCTCAGGATGTCATTAGTGTAATAAGTCTTTTTTAAATTATAAAACTAAAGTTAAATGTTTAGTTCTAAAGAAGTGGGTTTACTGCCCTCTTCCTCCGCCTCTGGAGCCACCATTGGTATACATACACAGTGTAGCGATGTAGCTGAGCTCGAAGTTCTCAGGATGTCATTAGTGTAATAAGTCTTTTTTAAATTATAAAACTAAAGTTAAATGTTTAGTTTTGCGGAAGTGGGTTTACTGCCCTCTTCCTCCGCCTCTGGAGCCACCATTGGTATACATACACAGTGTAGCGATGTAGCTGAGCTCGAAGTTCTCAGGATGTCATTAGTGTAATAAGTCTTTTTTAAATTATAAAACTAAAGTTGAATGTTTAGTTCTAAAGAAGTGGGTTTACTGCCCTCTTCCTCCGCCTCTGGAGCCACCATTGGTATACATACACAGTGTAGCGATGTAGCTGAGCTCGAAGTTCTCAGGATGTCATTAGTGTAATAAGTCTTTTTTAAATTATAAAACTAAAGTTAAATGTTTAGTTCTAAAGAAGTGGGTTTACTGCCCTCTTCCTCCGCCTCTGGAGCCACCATTGGTATACATACACAGTGTAGCGATGTAGCTGAGTTCGAAGTTCTCAGGATGTCATTAGTGTAATAAGTCTTTTTTAAATTATAAAACTAAAGTTAAATGTTTAGTTCTAAAGAAGTGGGTTTACTGCCCTCTTCCTTCGCCTCTGGAGCCACCATTGGTATACATACACAGTGTAGCGATGTAGCTGAGCTCGAAGTTCTCAGGATGTCATTAGTTTAATAAGTCTTTTTTAAATTATAAAACTAAAGTTAAATGTTTAGTTCTAAAGAAGTGGGTTTACTGCCCCCTTCCTCCGCCTCTGGAGCCACCATTGGTATACATACACAGTGTAGCGATGTAGCTGAGCTCGAAGTTCTCAGGATGTCATTAGTGTAATAAGTCTTTTTTAAATTATAAAACTAAAGTTAAATATTTAGTTCTAAAGAAGTGGGTTTACTGCCCTCTTCCTCCGCCTCTGGAGCCACCATTGGTATACATACACAGTGTAGCGATGTAGCTGAGTTCGAAGTTCTCAGGATGTCATTAGTGTAATAAGTCTTTTTTAAATTATAAAACTAAAGTTAAATGTTTAGTTCTAAAGAAGTGGGTTTACTGCCCTCTTCCTCCGCCTCTGGAGCCACCATTGGTATACATACACAGTGTAGCGATGTAGCTGAGTTCGAAGTTCTCAGGATGTCATTAGTGTAATAAGTCTTTTTTAAATTATAAAACCAAAGTTAAATGTTTAGTTCTAAAGAAGTGGGTTTACTGCCCTCTTCCTCCGCCTCTGGAGCCACCATTGGTATACATACACTGTGTTGCGATGTAGCTGAGCTCGAAGTACTCAGTATGTCATTAGTGTAATATGTCTTTTTTAAATTATAGAACTAAAGTTAAATGTTTAGTTCTAAAGAAGTGGGTTTACTGCCCTCTTCCACCGCCTCTGGAGCCACCATTGGTATACATACACTGTGCTGCGATGTAGCTGAGCTCGAAGTTCTCAGGATGCCATTAGTGTAATATGTCTTTTTTAAATTATAAAACTAAAGTTAAATGTTTAGTTCTAAAGAAGTGGGTTTACTGCCCTCTTCCTCCGCCTCTGGAGCCACCATTGGTATACATACACTGTGCTGCGATGTAGCTGAGCTCGAAGTTCTCAGGATGTCATTAGTGTAATAAGTTTTTTTTTAATTATAAAACTAAAGTTAAATGTTTAGCTCTAAAAAAGTGGGTTTACTGCCCCCTTCCTCCGCCTCTGGAGCCACCATTGGTATACATAGACTGTGCTGCGATGTAGCTGAGCTCGAAGTACTCAGGATGTCATTAGTGTAATAAGTCTTTTTTAAATTATAAAACTAAAGTTAAATGTTTAGTTTGGAGGAAGTGGGTTTACTGCCCCTGCCTACGCCGCTGGAGCCACCATTGGTATACATACACTGTGCTGCGATGTAGCTGAGCTCGAAGTACTCAGGATGTCATTAGTGTAATAAGTCTTTTTTAAATTATAAAACTAAAGTTAAATGTTTAGTTCTAAAGAAGTGGGTTTACTGCCCTCTTCCTCCGCCCCTGGAGCCACCATTGGTATACATACACTGTGATGCGATGTAGCTGAGCTCGAAGTACTCAGTTAGTCATTAGTGTAATAAGTCTTTTTTAAATTATAAAACTAAAGTTAAATGTTTAGTTCTAAAGAAGTGGGTTTACTGCCCCCTTTCTACGCCCCTGGAGCCACCATTGGTATACATACACTGTGCTGCGATGTAGCTGAGCTCGAAGTACTCAGGATGTCATTAGTGTAATAAGTCTTTTTTAAATTATAAAACTAAAGTTAAATGTTTAGTTCTAAAGAAGTGGGTTTACTGCCCCCTTCCTCCGCCTCTGGAGCCACCATTGGTATACATACACTGTGCTGCGATGTAGCTGAGCTCGAAGTACTCAGGATGTCATTAGTGTAATAAGTCTTATTTAAATTATAAAACTAAAGTTAAATGTTTAGTTTTGAGGAAGTGGGTTTACTGCCCCCTTCCTCCGCCCCTGGAGCCACCATTGGTATACATACACTGTGCTGCGATGTAGCTGAGCTCGAAGTTCTCAAGATGTCATTAGTGTAATAAGTCTTTTTTAAATTATAAAACTAAAGTTAAATGTTTAGTTCTAAAGAAGTGGGTTTACTGCCCCCTTCCTCCGCCCCTGGAGCCACCATTGGTATACATACACTGTGCTGCGATGTAGCTGAGCTCGAAGTACTCAGGATGTCATTAGTGTAATAAGTCTTTTTAAATTATAAAACTAAAGTTAAATGTTTAGTTTTGCGGAAGTGGGTTTACTGCCCCCTTCCTCCGCCCCTGGTGCCACCATTGGTATACATACACTGTGCTGCGATGTAGCTGAGCTCGAAGTTCTCAGAATGTCATTAGTGTAATAAGTCTTTTTAAATTATAAAACTAAAGTTAAATGTTTAGTTTTGCGGAAGTGGGTTTACTGCCCCCTTCCTCCGCCCCTGGAGTCACCATTGGTATACATACACTGTGCTGCGATGTAGCTGAGTTCGAAGTTCGCAGCATGTCATTAGTGTAATAAGTCTTTTTTAAATTATAAGACTAAAGTTAAATTTTTAGTTCTAACGAAGTAGGTTTACTGCCCATTTCCTCCGCCCCTGGAGCCACCATTGGTATACATACACTGTGCTGCGATGTAGCTGAGCTCGAAGTTCTCAAGATGTCATTAGTGTAATAAGTCTTTTTTAAATTATAAAACTAAAGTTAAATGTTTAGTTCTAAAGAAGTGGGTTTACTGCCCCCTTCCTCCGCCCCTGGAGCCACCATTGGTATACATACACTGTGCTGCGATGTAGCTGAGCTCGAAGTACTCAGGATGTCATTAGTGTATTAAGTCTTTTTAAATTATAAAACACAAGTTAAATGTTTAGTTTTGAGGAAGTGGGTTTACTGCCCTTTTCCTCCGCCCCTGGAGCCACCATTGGTATACATACACTGTGCTGCGATGTAGCTGAGCTCGAAGTTCTCAAGATGTCATTAGTGTAATAAGTCTTTTTTAAATTATAAAACTAAAGTTAAATGTTTAGTTCTAAAGAAGTGGGTTTACTGCCCCCTTCCTCCGCACCTGGAGCCACCATTGGTATACATACACTGTGCTGCGATGTAGCTGAGCTCGAAGTTCTCAGGATGTCATTAGTGTAATAAGTCTTATTTAAATTATAAAACTAAAGTTAAATGTTTAGTTTTGCGGAAGTGGGTTTACTGCCCCCTTCCTCCGCCCCTGGAGTCACCATTGGTATACATACACTGTGCTGCGATGTAGCTGAGTTCGAAGTTCGCAGCATGTCATTAGTGTAATAAGTCTTTTTTAAATTATAAGACTAAAGTTAAATGTTTAGTTTTGCGGAAGTGGGTTTACTGCCCCCTTCCTCCGCCCCTGGAGTCACCATTGGTATACATACACTGTGCTGCGATGTAGCTGAGTTCGAAGTTCGCAGCATGTCATTAGTGTAATAAGTCTTTTTTAAATTATAAGACTAAAGTTAAATGTTTAGTTTTGAGGAAGTGGGTTTACTGCCCCCTTCCTCCCCCCCTGGAGCCACCATTGGTATACATACACTGTGCTGCGATGTAGCTGAGCTCGAAGTACTCAGGATGTCATTAGTGTAATAAGTCTTATTTAAATTATAAAACTAAAGTTAAATGTTTAGTTCTAAAGAAGTGGGTTTACTGCCCTCTTCCTCCGCCTCTGGAGCCACCATTGGTATACATAGACTGTGCTGCGATGTAGCTGAGCTCGAAGTTCTCAGGATGTCATTAGTATAATAAGTCTTTTTTAAATTATAAAACTAAAGTTAAATGTTTAGTTCTAAAGAAGTGGGTTTGCTGCCCTTTTCCTCCGCCCCTGGAGCCACCATTGGTATACATACACTGTGCTGCGATGTAGCTGAGCTCGAAGTTCTCAAGATGTCATTAGTGTAATAAGTCTTTTTTAAATTATAAAACTAAAGTTAAATGTTTAGTTCTAAAGAAGTGGGTTTACTGCCCCCTTCCTCCGCACCTGGAGCCACCATTGGTATACATACACTGTGCTGCGATGTAGCTGAGCTCGAAGTTCTCAGGATGTCATTAGTGTAATAAGTCTTATTTAAATTATAAAACTAAAGTTAAATGTTTAGTTTTGCGGAAGTGGGTTTACTGCCCCCTTCCTCCGCCCCTGGAGTCACCATTGGTATACATACACTGTGCTGCGATGTAGCTGAGTTCGAAGTTCGCAGCATGTCATTAGTGTAATAAGTCTTTTTTAAATTATAAGACTAAAGTTAAATGTTTAGTTTTGCGGAAGTGGGTTTACTGCCCCCTTCCTCCGCCCCTGGAGTCACCATTGGTATACATACACTGTGCTGCGATGTAGCTGAGTTCGAAGTTCGCAGCATGTCATTAGTGTAATAAGTCTTTTTTAAATTATAAGACTAAAGTTAAATGTTTAGTTTTGAGGAAGTGGGTTTACTGCCCCCTTCCTCCCCCCCTGGAGCCACCATTGGTATACATACACTGTGCTGCGATGTAGCTGAGCTCGAAGTACTCAGGATGTCATTAGTGTAATAAGTCTTATTTAAATTATAAAACTAAAGTTAAATGTTTAGTTCTAAAGAAGTGGGTTTACTGCCCTCTTCCTCCGCCTCTGGAGCCACCATTGGTATACATAGACTGTGCTGCGATGTAGCTGAGCTCGAAGTTCTCAGGATGTCATTAGTATAATAAGTCTTTTTTAAATTATAAAACTAAAGTTAAATGTTTAGTTCTAAAGAAGTGGGTTTGCTGCCCTCTTCCTCCGCCCCTGGAGCCACCATTGGTATACATACACTGTGCTGCGATGTAGCTGAGCTCGAAGTACTCAGGATGTCATTAGTGTAATAAGTCTTATTTTAATTATAAAACTAAAGTTAAATGTTTAGTTCTAAAGAAGTGGGTTTACTGCCCCCTTCCTCCGCCTCTGGAGCCACCAATGGTATACATACACTGTGTTGCGATGTAGCTGAGCTCGAAGTTCTCAAGATGTCAATAGTATAATATGTCTTTTTTAAATTATAAAACTAAAGTTAAATGTTTAGTTCTAAAGAAGTGGGTTTACTGCCCCCTTCCTCCGCCTCTGGAGCCACCAATGGTATACATACACTGTGTTGCGATGTAGCTGAGCTCGAAGTTCTCAAGATGTCATTAGTATAATATGTCTTTTTTAAATTATAAAACTAAAGTTAAATGTTTAGTTCTAAAGAAGTGGGTTTACTGCCCTCTTCCTCCGCCTCTGCAGCCACCATTGGTATACATACACTGTGCTGCGATGTAGCTGAGCTCGAAGTTCTCAGGATGTCATTAGTGTAATAAGTCTTATTTAAATTATAAAACTAAAGTTAAATGTTTAGTTCTAAAGAAGTGGGTTTACTGCCCCCTTCCTCCGCCCCTGGAGCCACCATTGGTATACATACACTGTGTTGCGATGTAGCTGAGCTCGAAGTTCTCAGGATGTCATTAGTGTAATAAGTCTTATTTAAATTATAAAACTAAAGTTAAATGTTTAGTTCTAAAGAAGTGGGTTTACTGCCCTCTTCCTCCGCCTCTGGAGCCACCATTGGTATACCTACACTGTGTTGCGATGTAGCTGAGCTCGAAGTTCTCAGGATGTCGTTAGTGTAATAAGTCTTATTTAAATTATAAAACTAAAGTTAAATGTTTAGTTCTAAAGAAGTGGGTTTACTGCCCTCTTCCTCCGCCTCTGCAGCCACCATTGGTATACATACACTGTGCTGCGATGTAGCTGAGCTCGAAGTTCTCAGGATGTCATTAGTGTAATAAGTCTTATTTAAATTATAAAACTAAAGTTAAATGTTTAGTTCTAAAGAAGTGGGTTTACTGCCCCCTTCCTCCGCCTCTGGAGCCACCATTGGTATACATACACTGTGCTGCGATGTAGCTGAGCTCGGAGCTCTCAGGATGTCATTAGTGTAATAAGTCTTATTTAAATTATAAAACTAAAGTTAAATGTTTAGTTCTAAAGAAGTGGGTTTACTGCCCCCTTCCTCCGCCCCTGGAGCCACCATTGGTATACATACACTGTGTTGCGATGTAGCTGAGCTCGAAGTTCTCAGGATGTCATTAGTGTAATAAGTCTTATTTAAATTATAAAACTAAAGTTAAATGTTTAGTTCTAAAGAAGTGGGTTTACTGCCCTCTTCCTCCGCCTCTGGAGCCACCATTGGTATACCTACACTGTGTTGCGATGTAGCTGAGCTCGAAGTACTCAGGATGCCATTAGTGTAATAAGTCTTATTTAAATTAAAAACTAAAGTTAAATGTTTAGTTCTAAAGAAGTGGGTTTACTGCCCCCTTCCTCCGCACCTGGAGCCACCATTGGTATACATACACTGTGCTGCGATGTAGCTGAGCTCGAAGTTCTCAGGATGTCATTAGTGTAATAAGTCTTATTTAAATTATAAAACTAAAGTTAAATGTTTAGTTCTAAAGAAGTGGGTTTACTGCCCTCTTCCTCCGCCTCTGGAGCCACCATTAGTATACATACACTGTGCTGCGATGTAGCTGAGCTCGAAGTTCTCAGGATGCCATTAGTGTAATAAGTCTTTTTTAAATTATAAAACTAAAGTTAAATGTTTAGTTTTGAGGAAGTGGGTTTGCTGCCCTCTTCCTCCGCCCCTGGAGCCACCATTGGTATACATACACTGTGCTGCGATGTAGCTGAGCTCGAAGTTCTCAGGATGCCATTAGTGTAATAAGTCTTTTTTAAATTATAAAACTAAAGTTAAATGTTTAGTTTTGAGGAAGTGGGTTTACTGCCCCCTTCCTCCGCCTCTGGAGCCACTATTGGTATACATACACTGTGCTGCGATGTAGCTGAGCTCGAAGTACTCAGGATGTCATTAGTGTAACAAGTCTTTTTTAAATTATAAAACTAAACTTAAATGTTTAGTTTTGAGGAAGTGGGTTTACTGCCCCCTTCCTCCGCCTCTGGAGCCACCATTGGTATACATACACTGTGCTGCGATGTAGCTGAGCTCGAAGTTCTCAGGATGTCATTAGTGTAATAAGTCTTATTTAAATAATAAAACTAAAGTTAAATGTTTAGTTTTGCGGAAGTGGGTTTACTGCCCCCTTCCTCCGCCCCTGGAGTCACCATTGGTATACATACACTGTGCTGCGATGTAGCTGAGTTCGAAGTTCTCAGGATGTCATTAGTGTAATAAGTCTTATTTATATTATAAAACTAAAGTTAAATGTTTAGTTTTGCGGAAGTGGGTTTACTGCCCCCTTCCTCCGCCCCTGGAGTCACCATTGGTATACATACACTGTGCTGCGATGTAGCTGAGTTCGAAGTTCGCAGCATGTCATTAGTGTAATAAGTCTTTTTTAAATTATAAGACTAAAGTTAAATGTTTAGTTTTGAGGAAGTGGGTTTACTGCCCCCTTCCTCCGCCCCTGGAGCCACCATTGGTATACATACACTGTGCTGCGATGTAGCTGAGTTCGAAGTTCGTAGCATGTCATTAGTGTAATAAGTCTTTTTTAAATTATAAGACTAAAGTTAAATGTTTAGTTTTGAGGAAGTGGGTTTACTGCCCCCTTCCTCCGCCCCTGGAGCCACCATTGGTATACATACACTGTGCTGCGATGTAGCTGAGTTCGAAGTTCGCAGCATGTCATTAGTGTAATAAGTCTTTTTTAAATTATAAGACTAAAGTTAAATGTTTAGTTTTGAGGAAGTGGGTTTACTGCCCCCTTCCTCCGCCTCTGGAGCAACCATTGGTATACATACACTGTGCTGCGATGTAGCTGAGCTCGAAGTTCTCAGGATGCCATTAGTGTAATAAGTCTTATTTAAATTATAAAACTAAAGTTAAATGTTTAGTTCTAAAGAAGTGGGTTTACTGCCCTCTTCCTCCGCCTCTGGAGCCACCATTGGTATACATACACTGTGTTGCGATGTAGCTGAGCTCGAAGTTCTCAGGATGCCATTAGTGTAATAAGTCTTATTTAAATTATAAAACTAAAGTTAAATGTTTAGTTCTAAAGAAGTGGGTTTACTGCCCTCTTCCTCCGCCCCTGGAGTCACCATTGGTATACATACACTGTGCTGCGATGTAGCTGAGTTCGAAGTTCTCAGGATGTCATTAGTGTAATAAGTCTTATTTAAATTATAAAACTAAAGTTAAATGTTTAGTTTTGAGGAAGTGGGTTTACTGCCCCCTTCCTCCGCCTCTGGAGCCACCATTGGTATACATACACTGTGCTGCGATGTAGCTGAGCTCGAAGTTCGCAGCATGTCATTAGTGTAATAAGTCTTATTTAAATTATAAAACTAAAGTTAAATGTTTAGTTTGGCGGAAGTGGGTTTACTGCCCCCTTCCTCCGCCCCTGGAGTCACCATTGGTATACATACACTGTGCTGCGATGTAGCTGAGTTCGAAGTTCGCAGCATGTCATTAGTGTAATAAGTATTTTTTAAATTATAAGACTAAAGTTAAATGTTTAGTTTTGAAGAAGTGGGTTTACTGCCCCCTTCCTCCGCCCCTGGAGCCACCATTGGTATACATACACTGTGCTGCGATGTAGCTGAGTTCGAAGTTCGTAGCATGTCATTAGTGTAATAAGTCTTTTTTAAATTATAAGACTAAAGTTAAATGTTTAGTTTTGAGGAAGTGGGTTCACTGCCCCCTTCCTCCGCCCCTGGAGCCACCATTGGTATACATACACTGTGCTGCGATGTAGCTGAGTTCGAAGTTCGCAGCATGTCATTAGTGTAATAAGTCTTTTTTAAATTATAAGACTAAAGTTAAATGTTTAGTTCTAAAGAAGTGGGTTTACTGCCCTCTTCCTCCGCCTCTGGAGCCACCATTGGTATACATACACTGTGCTGCGATGTAGCTGAGCTCGAAGTTCTCAGGATGCCATTAGTGTAATAAGTCTTATTTAAATTATAAAACTAAAGTTAAATGTTTAGTTCTAAAGAAGTGGGTTTACTGCCCTCTTCCTCCGCCTCTGGAGCCACCATTGGTATACATACACTGTGCTGCGATGTAGCTGAGCTCGAAGTTCTCAGGATGCCATTAGTGTAATAAGTCTTATTTAAATTATAAAACTAAAGTTAAATGTTTAGTTCTAAAGAAGTGGGTTTACTGCCCTCTTCCTCCGCCTCTGGAGCCACCATTGGTATACATACACTGTGCTGCGATGTAGCTGAGCTCGAAGTTCTCAGGATGCCATTAGTGTAATAAGTCTTATTTAAATTATAAAACTAAAGTTAAATGTTTAGTTCTAAAGAAGTGGGTTTACTGCCCTCTTCCTCCGCCTCTGGAGCCACCATTGGTATACATACACTGTGTTGCGATGTAGCTGAGCTCGAAGTTCTCAGGATGCCATTAGTGTAATAAGTCTTATTTAAATTATAAAACTAAAGTTAAATGTTTAGTTCTAAAAAAGTGGGTTTACTGCCCTCTTCCTCCGCCCCTGGAGTCACCATTGGTATACATACACTGTGCTGCGATGTAGCTGAGTTCGAAGTTCTCAGGATGTCATTAGTGTAATAAGTCTTATTTAAATTATAAAACTAAAGTTAAATGTTTAGTTTTGAGGAAGTGGGTTTACTGCCCCTTTCCTCCGCCTCTGGAGCCACCATTGGTATACATACACTGTGCTGCGATGTAGCTGAGCTCGAAGTTCGCAGCATGTCATTAGTGTAATAAGTCTTATTTAAATTATAAAACTAAAGTTAAATGTTTAGTTTGGCGGAAGTGGGTTTACTGCCCCCTTCCTCCGCCCCTGGAGTCACCATTGGTATACATACACTGTGCTGCGATGTAGCTGAGTTCGAAGTTCGCAGCATGTCATTAGTGTAATAAGTCTTTTTTAAATTATAAGACTAAAGTTAAATGTTTAGTTTTGAAGAAGTGGGTTTACTGCCCCCTTCCTCCGCCCCTGGAGCCACCATTGGTATACATACACTGTGCTGCGATGTAGCTGAGTTCGAAGTTCGTAGCATGTCATTAGTGTAATAAGTCTTTTTTAAATTATAAGACTAAAGTTAAATGTTTAGTTTTGAGGAAGTGGGTTCACTGCCCCCTTCCTCCGCCCCTGGAGCCACCATTGGTATACATACACTGTGCTGCGATGTAGCTGAGTTCGAAGTTCTCAGGATGCCATTAGTGTAATAAGTGTTATTTAAATTATAAAACTAAAGTTAAATGTTTAGTTCTAAAGAAGTGGGTTTACTGCCCTCTTCCTCCGCCCCTGGAGTCACCATTGGTATACATACACTGTGCTGCGATGTAGCTGAGTTCGAAGTTCTCAGGATGTCATTAGTGTAATAAGTCTTATTTAAATTATAAAACTAAAGTTAAATGTTTAGTTTTGAGGAAGTGGGTTTACTGCCCCTTTCCTCCGCCTCTGGAGCCACCATTGGTATACATACACTGTGCTGCGATGTAGCTGAGCTCGAAGTTCGCAGCATGTCATTAGTGTAATAAGTCTTATTTAAATTATAAAACTAAAGTTAAATGTTTAGTTTGGCGGAAGTGGGTTTACTGCCCCCTTCCTCCGCCCCTGGAGTCACCATTGGTATACATACACTGTGCTGCGATGTAGCTGAGTTCGAAGTTCGCAGCATGTCATTAGTGTAATAAGTCTTTTTTAAATTATAAGACTAAAGTTAAATGTTTAGTTTTGAAGAAGTGGGTTTACTGCCCCCTTCCTCCGCCCCTGGAGCCACCATTGGTATACATACACTGTGCTGCGATGTAGCTGAGTTCGAAGTTCGTAGCATGTCATTAGTGTAATAAGTCTTTTTTAAATTATAAGACTAAAGTTAAATGTTTAGTTTTGAGGAAGTGGGTTCACTGCCCCCTTCCTCCGCCCCTGGAGCCACCATTGGTATACATACACTGTGCTGCGATGTAGCTGAGTTCGAAGTTCGCAGCATGTCATTAGTGTAATAAGTCTTTTTTAAATTATAAGACTAAAGTTAAATGTTTAGTTCTAAAGAAGTGGGTTTACTGCCCTCTTCCTCCGCCTCTGGAGCCACCATTGGTATACATACACTGTGCTGCGATGTAGCTGAGCTCGAAGTTCTCAGGATGCCATTAGTGTAATAAGTCTTATTTAAATTATAAAACTAAAGTTAAATGTTTAGTTCGAAAGAAGTGGGTTTACTGCCCTCTTCCTCCGCCTCTGGAGCCACCATTGGTATACATACACTGTGCTGCGATGTAGCTGAGCTCGAAGTTCTCAGGATGCCATTAGTGTAATAAGTCTTATTTAAATTATAAAACTAAAGTTAAATGTTTAGTTCTAAAGAAGTGGGTTTACTGCCCCCTTCCTCCGCCCCTGGAGCCACCATTGGTAGACCTACACTGTGTTGCGATGTAGCTCAGCTCGAAGTTCTCAGGATGTCATTAGTGTAATAAGTCTTTTTTAAATTATAAAACTAAAGTTAAATGTTTAGTTCTAAAGAAGTGGGTTTACTGCCCTCTTCCTCCGCCCCTGGAGCCACCATTGGTATACATACACTGTGCTGCGATGTAGCTGAGCTCGAAGTTCGCAGCATGTCATTAGTGTAATAAGTCTTATTTAAATTATAAAACTAAAGTTAAATGTTTAGTTTGGCGGAAGTGGGTTTACTGCCCCCTTCCTCCGCCCCTGGAGTCACCATTGGTATACATACACTGTGCTGCGATGTAGCTGAGTTCGAAGTTCGCAGCATGTCATTAGTGTAATAAGTCTTTTTTAAATTATAAGACTAAAGTTAAATGTTTAGTTTTGAAGAAGTGGGTTTACTGCCCCCTTCCTCCGCCCCTGGAGCCACCATTGGTATACATACACTGTGCTGCGATGTAGCTGAGTTCGAAGTTCGTAGCATGTCATTAGTGTAATAAGTCTTTTTTAAATTATAAGACTAAAGTTAAATGTTTAGTTTTGAGGAAGTGGGTTCACTGCCCCCTTCCTCCGCCCCTGGAGCCACCATTGGTATACATACACTGTGCTGCGATGTAGCTGAGTTCGAAGTTCTCAGGATGCCATTAGTGTAATAAGTGTTATTTAAATTATAAAACTAAAGTTAAATGTTTAGTTCTAAAGAAGTGGGTTTACTGCCCTCTTCCTCCGCCCCTGGAGTCACCATTGGTATACATACACTGTGCTGCGATGTAGCTGAGTTCGAAGTTCTCAGGATGTCATTAGTGTAATAAGTCTTATTTAAATTATAAAACTAAAGTTAAATGTTTAGTTTTGAGGAAGTGGGTTTACTGCCCCTTTCCTCCGCCTCTGGAGCCACCATTGGTATACATACACTGTGCTGCGATGTAGCTGAGCTCGAAGTTCGCAGCATGTCATTAGTGTAATAAGTCTTATTTAAATTATAAAACTAAAGTTAAATGTTTAGTTTGGCGGAAGTGGGTTTACTGCCCCCTTCCTCCGCCCCTGGAGTCACCATTGGTATACATACACTGTGCTGCGATGTAGCTGAGTTCGAAGTTCGCAGCATGTCATTAGTGTAATAAGTCTTTTTTAAATTATAAGACTAAAGTTAAATGTTTAGTTTTGAAGAAGTGGGTTTACTGCCCCCTTCCTCCGCCCCTGGAGCCACCATTGGTATACATACACTGTGCTGCGATGTAGCTGAGTTCGAAGTTCGTAGCATGTCATTAGTGTAATAAGTCTTTTTTAAATTATAAGACTAAAGTTAAATGTTTAGTTTTGAGGAAGTGGGTTCACTGCCCCCTTCCTCCGCCCCTGGAGCCACCATTGGTATACATACACTGTGCTGCGATGTAGCTGAGTTCGAAGTTCGCAGCATGTCATTAGTGTAATAAGTCTTTTTTAAATTATAAGACTAAAGTTAAATGTTTAGTTCTAAAGAAGTGGGTTTACTGCCCTCTTCCTCCGCCTCTGGAGCCACCATTGGTATACATACACTGTGCTGCGATGTAGCTGAGCTCGAAGTTCTCAGGATGCCATTAGTGTAATAAGTCTTATTTAAATTATAAAACTAAAGTTAAATGTTTAGTTCGAAAGAAGTGGGTTTACTGCCCTCTTCCTCCGCCTCTGGAGCCACCATTGGTATACATACACTGTGCTGCGATGTAGCTGAGCTCGAAGTTCTCAGGATGCCATTAGTGTAATAAGTCTTATTTAAATTATAAAACTAAAGTTAAATGTTTAGTTCTAAAGAAGTGGGTTTACTGCCCCCTTCCTCCGCCCCTGGAGCCACCATTGGTAGACCTACACTGTGTTGCGATGTAGCTCAGCTCGAAGTTCTCAGGATGTCATTAGTGTAATAAGTCTTTTTTAAATTATAAAACTAAAGTTAAATGTTTAGTTCTAAAGAAGTGGGTTTACTGCCCTCTTCCTCCGCCCCTGGAGCCACCATTGGTATACATACACTGTGCTGCGATGTAGCTCAGCTCGAAGTTCTCAGGATGTCATTAGTGTAATAAGTCTTTTTTAAATTATAAAACTAAAGTTAAATGTTTAGTTCTAAAGAAGTGGGTTTACTGCCCCCTTCCTCCGCCTCTGGAGCCACCATTGGTATACCTACACTGTGTTGCGATGTAGCTCAGCTCGAAGTTCTCAGGATGTCACTAGTGTAATAAGTCTTTTTTAAATTATAAAACTAAAGTTAAATGTTTAGTTTTGAGGAAGTGGGTTTACTGCCCCCTTCCTCCGCCTCTGGAGCCACCATTGGTATACATAGACTGTGCTGCGATGTAGCTGAGCTCGAAGTTCTCAGGATGTCATTAGTATAATAAGTATTTTTTAAATTATAAAACTAAAGTTAAATGTTTAGTTCTAAAGAAGTGGGTTTGCTGCCCTCTTCCTCCGCCTCTGGAGCCACCATTGGTATACATAGACTGTGCAGCGATGTAGCTGAGCTCGAAGTTCTCAGGATGTCATTAGTATAATAAGTCTTTTTTAAAATATAAAACTAAAGTTAAATGTTTAGTTCTAAAGAAGTGGGTTTGCTGCCCTCTTCCTCCGCCTCTGGAGCCACCATTGGTATACATAGACTGTGCTGCGATGTAGCTGAGCTCAAAGTTCTCAGGATGTCATTAGTATAATAAGTCTTTTTTAAATTATAAAACTAAAGTTAAATGTTTAGCTCTAAAGAAGTGGGTTTACTGCCCCCTTCCTCCGCCTCTGGAGCCACCATTGGTATACATACACTGTGCTGCGATGTAGCTGAGCTCGAAGTTCTCAGGATGCCATTAGTGTAATAAGTCTTATTTAAATTATAAAACTAAAGTGAAATGTTTAGTTCTAAAGAAGTGGGTTTACTGCCCTCTTCCTCCGCCCCTGGAGCCACCATTGGTAGACCTACACTGTGTTGCGATGTAGCTCAGCTCGAAGTTCTCAGGATGTCATTAGTGTAATAAGTCTTTTTTAAATTATAAAACTAAAGTTAAATGTTTAGTTCTAAAGAAGTGGGTTTACTGCCCTCTTCCTCCGCCCCTGGAGCCACCATTGGTAGACCTACACTGTGTTGCGATGTAGCTCAGCTCGAAGTTCTCAGGATGTCATTAGTGTAATAAGTCTTTTTTAAATTATAAAACTAAAGTTAAATGTTTAGTTCTAAAGAAGTGGGTTTACTGCCCCCTTCCTCCGCCTCTGGAGCCACCATTGGTATACCTACACTGTGTTGCGATGTAGCTCAGCTCGAAGTTCTCAGGATGTCACTAGTGTAATAAGTCTTTTTTAAATTATAAAACTAAAGTTAAATGTTTAGTTTTGAGGAAGTGGGTTTACTGCCCCCTTCCTCCGCCTCTGGAGCCACCATTGGTATACATAGACTGTGCTGCGATGTAGCTGAGCTCGAAGTTCTCAGGATGTCATTAGTATAATAAGTATTTTTTAAATTATAAGACTAAAGTTAAATGTTTAGTTCTAAAGAAGTGGGTTTGCTGCCCTCTTCCTCCGCCTCTGGAGCCACCATTGGTATACATAGACTGTGCTGCGATGTAGCTGAGCTCGAAGTGCTCAGGATGTCATTAGTATAATAAGTCTTTTTTAAATTATAAAACTAAAGTTAAATGTTTAGCTCTAAAGAAGTGGGTTTACTGCCCCCTTCCTCCGCCTCTGGAGCCACCATTGGTATACATACACTGTGCTGCGATGTAGCTGAGCTCGAAGTTCTCAGGATGCCATTAGTGTAATAAGTCTTATTTAAATTATAAAACTAAAGTTAAATGTTTAGTTCTAAAGAAGTGGGTTTACTGCCCTCTTCCTCCGCCTCTGGAGCCACCATTGGTATACATACACTGTGCTGCGATGTAGCTGAGCTCGAAGTTCTCAGGATGCCATTAGTGTAATAAGTCTTATTTAAATTATAAAACTAAAGTTAAATGTTTAGTTCTAAAGAAGTGGGTTTACTGCCCTCTTCCTCCGCCCCTGGAGCCACCATTGGTAGACCTACACTGTGTTGCGATGTAGCTCAGCTCGAAGTTCTCAGGATGTCATTAGTGTAATAAGTCTTTTTTAAATTATAAAACTAAAGTTAAATGTTTAGTTCTAAAGAAGTGGGTTTACTGCCCTCTTCCTCCGCCTCTGGAGCCACCATTGGTATACATAGACTGTGCAGCGATGTAGCTGAGCTCGAAGTTCTCAGGATGTCATTAGTATAATAAGTCTTTTTTAAAATATAAAACTAAAGTTAAATGTTTAGTTCTAAAAAAGTGGGTTTGCTGCCCTCTTCCTCCGCCTCTGGAGCCACCATTGGTATACATAGACTGTGCTGCGATGTAGCTGAGCTCGAAGTTCTCAGGATGTCATTAGTATAATAAGTCTTTTTTAAATTATAAAACTAAAGTTAAATGTTTAGCTCTAAAGAAGTGGGTTTACTGCCCCCTTCCTCCGCCTCTGGAGCCACCATTGGTATACATACACTGTGCTGCGATGTAGCTGAGCTCGAAGTACTCAGGATGTCATTAGTGTAATAAGTCTTTTTTAAATTATAAAACTAAACTTAAATGTTTAGTTGGAATTGAAAAATAAAATAAAACTGGTTTATTTAATATATTGTCTAATTTCACTAACTATATATACATGGGAGTACTTTCGGTATTTCTACCATCCTCAGCCAAAAGCATAAGAGATAAGACTAAGTTAATTTTCAGAATGTCAGCCTCTCGAGGAACCCATTACCCTCCCTACTGGTGTTCCCCATGACGTCAGACATTCCTAACTAAGCTAAATTGTCAAGCTGTGAGATATTTTATGACAAGGCGGTCCCCATATTTCAAATGTGTGACCCCTTCTAAGATCTAGGTATAAAGCATTAACAATGAAGAGGCGAATAATATAACATTAACAAATCAAAAATAATTGGTTCCAGTTACAACTTAATTAAAATTATTATACTGTAAATTATATAAATATATCTATTGGCAAGATTAAGATAAATCATATATCTATATACATATATTGGTAAATTCTATGTATATTTAAACGTACCTGTGCACATCGACTGGAGGGTAATATTATTGGTGACAGTAAAGGGGAATATTTTAGATTGGTTGTGTCGTTCATACAATTTCCATTTTTTAAAGTTCTGTTTATTTCTAATATTTCTAATGAGTTGAGCAATGTGCTTTCTTCGCAGAAATGAAGGTATTTTATGCCTGTGTCTTTATCAAACGTATGTTTGTGTTGGTTGATGTGTTGTGCAAATGTTGATTTTGTTATGTTGTGTGTTGTGTTCATGTTAGTATCTATTTCTGATATATGTTCTTTGAGTCTTTGTTTGAATTGTCTCCCAGTTTGTCCTGTATAGACTAGGTTGCAAGGGTTGCAATTTAATTGATAAACCCCATACTCAGGATGCCATTAGTATAATAAGTCTTTTTTAAATTATAAAACTAAAGTTAAATGTTTAGTTTTGAGGAAGTGGGTTTACTGCCCTCTTCCTCCGCCTCTGGAGCCACCATTGGTATACATACACAGTGTAGCGATGTAGCTGAGCTCGAAGTACTCAGGATGTCATTAGTGTAATATGTCTTATTTAAATTATAAAACTAAAGTTAAATAATTAGTTCTAAAGAAGTGGGTTTACTGCCCTCTTCCTCCGCCTCTGGAGCCACCATTGGTATACATACACAGTGTAGCGATGTAGCTGAGCTCGAAGTACTCAGGATGTCATTAGTGTAATATGTCTTATTTAAATTATAAAACTAAAGTTAAATAATTAGTTCTAAAGAAGTGGGTTTACTGCCCCCTTCCTCCGCCTCTGGAGCCACCATTGGTATACATACACAGTGTAGCGATGTAGCTGAGCTCGAAGTACTCAGGATGTCATTAGTGTAATATGTCTTATTTAAATTATAAAACTAAAGTTAAATAATTAGTTCTAAAGAAGTGGGTTTACTGCCCCCTTCCTCCGCCTCTGGAGCCACCATTGGTATACATACACTGTGCTGCGATGTAGCTGAGCTCGAAGTACTCAGGATGCTATTAGTGTAATAAGTCTTATTTAAATTATAAAACTAAAGTTAAATGTTTAGTTCTAAAGAAGTGGGTTTACTGCCCTCTTCCTCCGCCTCTGGAGCCACCATTGGTATACATACATTGTGCTGCGATGTAGCTGAGCTCGAAGTTCTCAGGATGCTATTAGTGTAATAAGTCTTATTTAAATTATAAAACTAAAGTTAAATGTTTAGTTCTAAAGAAGTGGGTTTACTGCCCTCTTCCTCCGCCTCTGGAGCCACCATTGGTATACATACACTGTGCTGCGATGTAGCTGAGCTCGAAGTACTCAGGATGCTATTAGTGTAATAAGTCTTATTTAAATTATAAAACTAAAGTTAAATGTTTAGTTCTAAAGAAGTGGGTTTACTGCCCTCTTCCTCCGCCCCTGGAGCCACCATTGGTATACATACACCGTGTTGCGATGTAGCTGAGCTCGAAGTTCTCAGGATGCTATTAGTGTAATAAGTCTTATTTAAATTATAAAACTAAAGTTAAATGTTTAGCTCTAAAGAAGTGGGTTTACTGCCCTCTTCCTCCGCCTCTGGAGCCACCATTGGTATACATACACTGTGCTGCGATGTAGCTGAGCTCGAAGTTCTCAGGATGTCATTAGTGTAATATGTCTTTTTTAAATTATAAAACTAAAGTTAAATGTTTAGTTCTAAAGAAGTGGGTTTACTGCCCTCTTCCTCCGCCTCTGGAGCCACCATTGGTATACATACACAGTGTAGCGATGTAGCTGAGCTCGAAGTACTCAGGATGTCATTAGTGTAATATGTCTTATTTAAATTATAAAACTAAAGTTAAATAATTAGTTCTAAAGAAGTGGGTTTACTGCCCTCTTCCTCCGCCTCTGGAGCCACCATTGGTATACATACACTGTGCTGCGATGTAGCTGAGCTCGAAGTTCTCAAGATGTCATTAGTATAATATGTCTTTTTTAAATTATAAAACTAAAGTTAAATGTTTAGCTCTAAAGAAGTGGGTTTACTGCCCTCTTCCTCCGCCTCTGGAGCCACCATTGGTATACATACACTGTGCTGCGATGTAGCTGAGCTCGAAGTACTCAGGATGTCATTAGTATAATATGTCTTATTTAAATTATAAAACTAAAGTTAAATGTTTAGTTCTAAAGAAGTGGGTTTACTGCCCCCTTCCTCCGCCTCTGGAGCCACCATTGGTATACATACACTGTGCTGCGATGTAGCTGAGCTCGAAGTACTCAGGATGTCATTAGTATAATATGTCTTATTTAAATTATAAAACTAAAGTTAAATGTTTAGCTCTAAAGAAGTGGGTTTACTGCCCTCTTCCTCCGCCTCTGGAGCCACCATTGGTATACATACACTGTGCTGCGATGTAGCTGAGCTCGAAGTTCTCAGGATGCCATTAGTGTAATGAGTCTTATTTAAATTATAAAACTAAAGTTAAATGTTTAGTTCTAAAGAAGTAGGTTTACTGCCCTCTTCCTCCGCCCCTGGAGCCACCATTAGTATACATACACTGTGCTGCGATGTAGCTGAGCTCGAAGTACTCAGGATGCTATTAGTGTAATAAGTCTTATTTAAATTATAAAACTAAAGTTAAATGTTTAGTTCTAAAGTAGTGGGTTTACTGCCCTCTTCCTCCGCCTCTGGAGCCACCATTGTTATACATACACTGTGCTGCGATGTAGCTGAGCTCGAAGTTCTCAGGATGCCATTAGTGTAATGAGTCTTATTTAAATTATAAAACTAAAGTTAAATGTTTAGCTCTAAAGAAGTGGGTTTACTGCCCTCTTCCTCCGCCTCTGGAGCCACCATTGTTATACATACACTGTGCTGCGATGTAGCTGAGCTCGAAGTTCTCAGGATGCCATTAGTGTAATGAGTCTTATTTAAATTATAAAACTAAAGTTAAATGTTTAGCTCTAAAGAAGTGGGTTTACTGCCCTCTTCCTCCGCCTCTGGAGCCACCATTGTTATACATACACTGTGCTGCGATGTAGCTGAGCTCGAAGTTCTCAGGATGCCATTAGTGTAATGAGTCTTATTTAAATTATAAAACTAAAGTTAAATGTTTAGCTCTAAAGAAGTGGGTTTACTGCCCTCTTCCTCCGCCTCTGGAGCCACCATTGGTATACATACACTGTGCTGCGATGTAGCTGAGCTCGAAGTTCTCAGGATGCCATTAGTGTAATGAGTCTTATTTAAATTATAAAACTAAAGTTAAATGTTTAGTTCTAAAGAAGTGGGTTTACTGCCCTCTTCCTCCGCCTCTGGAGCCTGCATTAGTATACATACACTGTGCTGCGATGTAGCTGAGCTCGAAGTACTCAGGATGCTATTAGTGTAATAAGTCTTATTTAAATTATAAAACTAAAGTTAAATGTTTAGTTCTAAAGAAGTGGGTTTACTGCCCCCTTCCTCCGCCTCTGGAGCCACCATTGGTATACATACACAGTGTAGCGATGTAGCTGAGCTCGAAGTACTCAGGATGTCATTAGTGTAATATGTCTTATTTAAATTATAAAACTAAAGTTAAATGTTTAGTTCTAAAGAAGTGGGTTTACTGCCCTCTTCCTCCGCCTCTGGAGCCACCATTGGTATACATACACTGTGTTGCGATGTAGCTGAGCTCGAAGTACTCAGGATGTCATTAGTGTAATATGTCTTATTTAAATTATAAAACTAAAGTTAAATGTTTAGTTCTAAAGAAGAGGGTTTACTGCCCTCTTCCTCCGCCTCTGGAGCCACCATTGGTATACATACACAGTGTAGCGATGTAGCTGAGCTCGAAGTACTCAGGATGTCATTAGTGTAATATGTCTTATTTAAATTATAAAACTAAAGTTAAACAATTAGTTCTAAAGAAGTGGGTTTACTGCCCTCTTCCTCCGCCTCTGGAGCCACCATTGATATACATACACTGTGCTGCGATGTAGCTGAGCTCGAAGTACTCAGGATGTCATTAGTGTAATATGTCTTATTTAAATTATAAAACTAAAGTTAAATGTTTAGTTCTAAAGAAGTGGGTTTACTGCCCTCTTCCTCCGCCTCTGGAGCCACCATTGGTATACATACACTGTGCTGCGATGTAGCTGAGCTCGAAGTTCTCAAGATGTCATTAGTATAATATGTCTTTTTTAAATTATAAAACTAAAGTTAAATGTTTAGCTCTAAAGAAGAGGGTTTACTGCCCTCTTCCTCCGCCCCTGGAGCCACCATTGGTATACATACATTGTGTTGCGATGTAGCTGAGCTCGAAGTTCTCAGTATGTCATTAGTGTAATAAGTCTTATTTAAATTATAAAACTAAAGTTAAATGTTTAGCTCTAAAGAAGTGGGTTTACTGCCCCCTACCTCCGCCTCTGGAGCCACCATTGGTATACATACACTGTGTTGCGATGTAGCTGAGCTCGAAGTTCTCAGTATGTCATTAGTGTAATAAGTCTTATTTAAATTATAAAACTAAAGTTAAATGTTCAGTTCTAAAGAAGTGGGTTTACTGCCCTCTTCCTCCGCCTCTGTAGCCACCATTGGTATACATACACTGTGCTGCGATGTAGCTGAGCTCGAAGTTCTCAGTATGTCATTAGTGTAATAAGTCTTTTTTAAATTATAAAACTAAAGTTAAATGTTCAGTTCTAAAGAAGTGGGTTTACTGCCCTCTTCCTCCGCCTCTGTAGCCACCATTGGTATACATACACTGTGCTGCGATGTAGCTGAGCTCGAAGTTCTCAGTATGTCATTAGTGTAATAAGTCTTTTTTAAATTATAAAACTAAAGTTAAATGTTTAGTTCTAAAGAAGTGGGTTTACTGCCCCCTTCCTCCGCCTCTGGAGCCACCATTGGAATACATACACTGTGTTGCGATGTAGCTGAGCTCGAAGTTCTCAGGATGTCATTAGTGTAATAAGTCTTATTTAAATTATAAAACTAAAGTTAAATGTTCAGTTCTAAAGAAGTGGGTTTACTGCCCTCTTCCTCCGCCTCTGTAGCCACCATTGGTATACATACACTGTGCTGCGATGTAGCTGAGCTCGAAGTTCTCAGTATGTCATTAGTGTAATAAGTCTTTTTTAAATTATAAAACTAAAGTTAAATGTTCAGTTCTGAGGAAGTGGGTTTACTGCCCTCTTCCTCCGCCTCTGTAGCCACCATTGGTATACATACACTGTGCTGCGATGTAGCTGAGCTCGAAGTTCTCAGTATGTCATTAGTGTAATAAGTCTTTTTTAAATTATAAAACTAAAGTTAAATGTTTAGTTCTAAAGAAGTGGGTTTACTGCCCCCTTCCTCCGCCCCTGGAGCCACCATTGGTATACATACACTGTGCTGCGATGTAGCTGAGCTCGAAGTTCTCAGGATGCCATTAGTGTAATAAGTCTTATTTAAATTATAAAACTAAAGTTAAATGTTTAGTTCTAAAGAAGTGGGTTTACTGCCCTCTTCCTCCGCCTCTGGAGCCACCATTGGTATACATACACTGTGCTGCGGTGTAGCTGAGCTCGAAGTTCTCAGTATGTCATTAGTGTAATAAGTCTTATTTAAATTATAAAACTAAAGTTAAATGTTTAGTTCTAAAGAAGTGGGTTTACTGCCCTCTTCCTCCGCCTCTGGAGCCACCATTGGTATACATACACTGTGTTGCGATGTAGCTGAGCTCGAAGTTCTCAGTATGTCATTAGTGTAATAAGTCTTTTTTAAATTATAAAACTAAAGTTAAATGTTTAGTTCTAAAGAAATGGGTTTACTGCCCTCTTCCTCCGCCTCTGGAGCCACCATTGGTATACATACACTGTGTTGCGATGTAGCTGAGCTCGATGTTCTCAGTATGTCATTAGTGTAATAAGTCTTTTTTAAATTATAAAACTAAAGTTAAATGTTTAGTTCTAAAGAAGTGGGTTTACTGCCCTCTTCCTCCGCCTCTGGAGCCACCATTGGTATACATACACTGTGCTGCGATGTAGCTGAGCTCGAAGTTCTCAGGATGCCATTAGTGTAATAAGTCTTTTTACATTATAAAACTAAAGTTAAATGTTTAGTTTTGAGGAAGTGGGTTTACTGCCCCCTTCCTCCGCCCCTGGAGCCACCATTGGTATACATACACTGTGCTGCGATGTAGCTGAGCTCTAAGTACTCAGGATGTCATTAGTGTAATAAGTCTTTTTAAATTATAAAACTAAAGTTAAATGTTTAGTTTTGAGGAAGTGGGTTTACTGCCCCCTTCCTCCGCCCCTGGAGCCACCATTGGTATACATACACTGTGCTGCGATGTAGCTGAGCTCGAAGTACTCAGGATGTCATTAGTGTAATAATTCTTATTTAAATTATAAAACTAAAGTTAAATGTTTAGTTCTAAAGAAGTGGGTTTACTGCCCCCTTCCTCCGCCCCTGGAGCCACCATTGGTATACATACACTGTGCTGCGATGTAGCTGAGCTCGAAGTTCTCAGGATGTCATTAGTGTAATAAGTCTTTTTTAAATTCTAAAACTAAAGTTAAATGTTTAGTTTTGAGGAAGTGGGTTTACTGCCCTCTTCCTCCGCCTCTGGAGCCACCAATGGTTTACATACACTGTGCTGCGATGTAGCTGAGCTCGAAGTACTCAGGATGTCATTAGTGTAATAAGTCTTATTTAAATTATAAAACTAAAGTTAAATGTTTAGTTTTGAGGAAATGGGTTTACTGCCCTCTTCCTCCGCCTCTGGAGCCACCATTGGTATACATACACTGTGCTGCGATGTAGCTGAGCTCGAAGTACTCAGGATGTCATTAGTGTAATAATTCTTATTTAAATTATAAAACTAAAGTTAAATGTTTAGTTCTAAAGAAGTGGGTTTACTGCCCTCTTCCTCCGCCTCTGGAGCCACCAATGGTATACATACACTGTGCTGCGATGTAGCTGAGCTCGAAGTACTCAGGATGTCATTAGTGTAATAATCCTTATTTAAATTATAAAACTAAAGTTAAATGTTTAGTTCTAAAGAAGTGGGTTTACTGCCCCCTTCCTCCGCCCCTGGTGCCACCATTGGTATGCCTACACTGTGTTCCGATGTAGCTCAGCTCGAAGTTCTCAGGATGTCATTAGTGTAATAAGTCTTTTTTAAATTATAAAACTAAAGTTAAATGTTTAGTTTTGAGGAAGTGGGTTTACTGCCCCCTTCCTCCGCCTCTGGAGCCACCATTGGTATACATACACTGTGCTGCGATGTAGCTGAGCTCGAAGTACTCAGGATGTCATTAGTGTAATAAGTCTTATTTAAATTATAAAACCAAAGTTAAATGTTTAATGTTGAGGAAATGTGTTTACTGCCCCCTGCCTTCGCCCCTGGAGCCACCATTGGTATACATACACTGTGCTGCGATGTAGCTGAGCTCGAAGTACTCAGGATGTCATTAGTGTAATAAGTCTTATTTAAATTATAAAACTAAAGTTAAATGTTTAATGTTGAGGAAATGTGTTTACTGCCCCCTGCCTCCGCCCCTGGAGCCACCATTGGTATACATAGACTGTGCTGCGATGTAGCTGAGCTCGAAGTACTCAGGATGTCATTAGTGTAATAAGTCTTATTTAAATTATAAAACTAAAGTTAAATGTTTAGTTCTAAAGAAGTGGGTTTACTGCCCCCTTCCTCCGCCTCTGGAGCCACCATTGGTATACATAGACTGTGCTGCGATGTAGCTGAGCTCGAAGTACTCAGGATGCCATTAGTGTAATAAGTCTTATTTAAATTATAAAACTAAAGTTAAATGTTTAGTTCTAAAGAAGTGGGTTTACTGCCCCCTTCCTCCGCCTCTGGAGCCACCATTGGTATACATACACTGTGCTGCGATGTAGCTGAGCTCGAAGTTCTCAGGATGCCATTAGTGTAATAAGACTTTTTTAAATTATAAAACTAAAGTTAAATGTTTAGTTCTAAAGAAGTGGGTTTACTGCCCCCTTCCTCCGCCTCTGGAGCCACCATTGGTATACATACACTGTGCTGCGATGTAGCTGAGCTCGAAGTACTCAGGATGTCATTAGTGTAATAAGTCTTATTTAAATTATAAAACTAAAGTTAAATGTTTAGTTCTAAAGAAGTGGGTTTACTGCCCCCTTCCTCCGCCTCTGGAGCCACCATTGGTATACATAGACTGTGCTGCGATGTAGCTGAGCTCGAAGTACTCAGGATGCCATTAGTGTAATAAGTCTCATTTAAATTATAAAACTAAAGTTAAATGTTTAGTTCTAAAGAAGTGGGTTTACTGCCCCCTTCCTCCGCCTCTGGAGCCACCATTGGTATACATACACTGTGCTGCGATGAAGCTGAGCTCGAAGTTCTCAGGATGCCATTAGTGTAATAAGTCTTTTTTAAATTATAAAACTAAAGTTAAATGTTTAGTTCTAAAGAAGTGGGTTTACTGCCCCCTTCCTCCGCCTCTGGAGCCACCATTGGTATACATACACTGTGCTGCGATGTAGCTGAGCTCGAAGTTCTCAGGATGCCATTAGTGTAATAAGTCTTTTTTAAATTATAAAACTAAAGTTAAATGTTTAGTTCTAAAGAAGTGGGTTTACTGCCCCCTTCCTCCGCCTCTGGAGCCACCATTGGTATACATACACTGTGCTGCGATGTAGCTGAGCTCGAAGTACTCAGGATGCCATTAGTGTAATAAGTCTTTTTTAAATTATAAAACTAAAGTTAAATGTTTAGTTCTAAAGAAGTGGGTTTACTGCCCTCTTCCTCCGCCCCTGGAGCCACCATTGGTATACATACACTGTGCTGCGATGTAGCTGAGCTCGAAGTTCTCAGGATGTCATTAGTGTAATAAGTCTTATTTAAATTATAAAACTAAAGTTAAATGTTTAGTTTTGAGGAAGTGGGTTTACTGCCCCCTTCCTCCGCCTCTGGAGCCACAATTGGTATACATACACTGTGCTGCGATGTAGCTGAGCTCGAAGTTCTCAGGATGTCATTAGTGTAATAAGTCTTATTTAAATTATAAAACTAAAGTTAAATGTTTAGTTCTAAAGAAGTGGGTTTACTGCCCTCTTCCTCCGCCCCTGGAGCCACCGTTGGTATACATACACTGTGCTGCGATGTAGCTGAGCTCGAAGTTCTCAGGATGTCATTAGTGTAATAAGTCTTATTTAAATTATAAAACTAAAGTTAAATGTTTAGTTCTAAAGAAGTGGGTTTACTGCCCTCTTCCTCCGCCCCTGGAGCCACCGTTGGTATACATACACTGTGCTGCGATGTAGCTGAGCTCGAAGTTCTCAGGATGTCATTAGTGTAATAAGTCTAATTTAAATTATAAAACTAAAGTTAAATGTTTAGTTCTAAAGAAGTGGGTTTACTGCCCTCGTCCTCCGCCTCTGGAGCCACCGTTGGTATACATACACTGTGCTGCGATGTAGCTGAGCTCGAAGTTCTCAGGATGTCATTAGTGTAATAAGTCTTATTTAAATTATAAAACTAAAGTTAAATGTTTAGTTCTAAAGAAGTGGGTTTACTGCCCTCGTCCTCCGCCTCTGGAGCCACCGTTGGTATACATACACTGTGCTGCGATGTAGCTGAGCTCGAAGTTCTCAGGATGTCATTAGTGTAATAAGTCTTATTTAAATTATAAAACTAAAGTTAAATGTTTAGTTCTAAAGAAGTGGGTTTACTGCCCTCTTCCTCCGCCTCTGGAGCCACCATTGGTATACATACCCTGTGTTGCGATGTAGCTGAGCTCGAAGTTCTCAGGATGTCATTAGTGTAATAAGTCTTATTTAAATTATAAAACTAAAGTTAAATGTTTAGTTCTAAAGAAGTGGGTTAACTGCCCTCTTCCTCCGCCCCTGGAGCCACCATTGGTATACATACCCTGTGTTGCGATGTAGCTGAGCTCGAAGTTCTCAGGATGTCATTAGTGTAATAAGTCTTATTTAAATTATAAAACTAAAGTGAAATGTTTAATGTTGAGGAAGTGGGTTTACTGCCCTCTTTCTCCGCCTCTGGAGCCACCATTGGTATACATACACAGTAATGCGATGTAGCTGAGCTCGAAGTACTCAGGATGTCATTAGTGTAATAAGTCTTATTTAAATTATAAAACTAAAGTGAAATGTTTAATGTTGAGGAAGTTGGTTTACTGTCCTCTTCCTCCGCCCCTGGAGCCACCATTGGTATACATACACAGTAATGCGATGTAGCTGAGCTCGAAGTACTCAGGATGTCATTAGTGTAATAAGTCTTATTTAAATTATAAAACTAAAGTGAAATGTTTAATGTTGAGGAAGTGGGTTTACTGCCCCCTTCCTCCGCCCCTGGAGCCACCATTGGTATACATACACTGTGCTGCGATGTAGCTGAGCTCGAAGTACTCAGGATGTCATTAGTGTAATAAGTCTTATTTAAATTATAAAACTAAAGTGAAATGTTTAATGTTGAGGAAGTGGGTTTACTGCCCTCTTCCTCCGCCTCTGGAGCCACCATTGGTATACATACACAGTAATGCGATGTAGCTGAGCTCGAAGTACTCAGGATGTCATTAGTGTAATAAGTCTTATTTAAATTATAAAACAAAAGTTAAATGTTTAATGTTGAGGAAGTGGGTTTACTGCCCTCTTTCTCCGCCTCTGGAGCCACCATTGGTATACATACACTGTGCTGCGATGTAGCTGAGCTCGAAGTTCTCAGGATGTCATTAGTGTAATAAGTCTTATTTAAATTATAAAACTAAAGTTAAATGTTTAATGTTGAGGAAATGAGTTTACTGCCCTCTTCCTCCGCCTCTGGAGCCACCATTGGTATACATACACTGTGCTGCGATGTAGCTGACCTCGAAGTTCTCAGGATGTCATTAGTGTAATAAGTCTTATTTAAATTATAAAACTAAAGTTAAATGTTTAGTTCTAAAGAAGTGGGTTTACTGCCCTCTTCCTCCGCCTCTGGAGCCACCATTGGTATACATACACTGTGCTGCGATGTAGCTGAGCACGAAGTTCTCAGGATGTCATTAGTGTAATAAGTCTTATTTAAATTATAAAACTAAAGTTAAATGTTTAATGTTGAGGAAATGAGTTTACTGTCCTCTTCCTCCGCCTCTGGAGCCACCATTGGTATACATACACTGTGCTGCGATGTAGCTGAGCTCGAAGTTCTCAGGATGTCATTAGTGTAATAAGTCTTATTTAAATTATAAAACTAAAGTTAAATGTTTAGTTCTAAAGAAGTGGGTTTACTGCCCTCTTCCTCCGCCCCTGGAGCCACCATTGGTATACATAAACTGTGCTGCGATGTAGCTGAGCTCGAAGTTCTCAGGATGTCATTAGTGTAATAAGTCTAATTTAAATTATAAAACTAAAGTTAAATGTTTAGTTCTAAAGAAGTGGGTTTACTGCCCTCGTCCTCCGCCTCTGGAGCCACCGTTGGTATACATACACTGTGCTGCGATGTAGCTGAGCTCGAAGTTCTCAGGATGTCATTAGTGTAATAAGTCTTATTTAAATTATAAAACTAAAGTTAAATGTTTAGTTCTAAAGAAGTGGGTTTACTGCCCTCGTCCTCCGCCTCTGGAGCCACCGTTGGTATACATACACTGTGCTGCGATGTAGCTGAGCTCGAAGTTCTCAGGATGTCATTAGTGTAATAAGTCTTATTTAAATTATAAAACTAAAGTGAAATGTTTAATGTTGAGGAAGTGGGTTTACTGCCCTCTTCCTCCGCCTCTGGAGCCACCATTGGTATACATACACTGTGCTGCGATGTAGCTGACCTCGAAGTTCTCAGGATGTCATTAGTGTAATAAGTCTTATTTAAATTATAAAACTAAAGTTAAATGTTTAGTTCTAAAGAAGTGGGTTTACTGCCCTCTTCCTCCGCCTCTGGAGCCACCATTGGTATACATACACTGTGCTGCGATGTAGCTGAGCACGAAGTTCTCAGGATGTCATTAGTGTAATAAGTCTTATTTAAATTATAAAACTAAAGTTAAATGTTTAATGTTGAGGAAATGAGTTTACTGTCCTCTTCCTCCGCCTCTGGAGCCACCATTGGTATACATACACTGTGCTGCGATGTAGCTGAGCTCGAAGTTCTCAGGATGTCATTAGTGTAATAAGTCTTATTTAAATTATAAAACTAAAGTTAAATGTTTAGTTCTAAAGAAGTGGGTTTACTGCCCTCTTCCTCCGCCCCTGGAGCCACCGTTGGTATACATACACTGTCCTGCGATGTAGCTGAGCTCGAAGTTCTCAGGATGTCATTAGTGTAATAAGTCTTATTTAAATTATAAAACTAAAGTTAAATGTTTAGTTCTAAAGAAGTGGGTTTACTGCCCTCGTCCTCCGCCTCTGGAGCCACCGTTGGTATACATACACTGTGCTGCGATGTAGCTGAGCTCGAAGTTCTCAGGATGTCATTAGTGTAATAAGTCTTATTTAAATTATAAAACTAAAGTTAAATGTTTAGTTCTAAAGAAGTGGGTTTACTGCCCTCGTCCTCCGCCTCTGGAGCCACCGTTGGTATACATACACTGTGCTGCGATGTAGCTGAGCTCGAAGTTCTCAGGATGTCATTAGTGTAATAAGTCTTATTTAAATTATAAAACTAAAGTGAAATGTTTAATGTTGAGGAAGTGGGTTTACTGCCCCCTTCCTCCGCCCCTGGAGCCACCATTGGTATACATACACTGTGCTGCGATGTAGCTGAGCTCGAAGTACTCAGGATGTCATTAGTGTAATAAGTCTTATTTAAATTATAAAACTAAAGTGAAATGTTTAATGTTGAGGAAGTGGGTTTACTGCCCTCTTCCTCCGCCTCTGGAGCCACCATTGGTATACATACACAGTAATGCGATGTAGCTGAGCTCGAAGTACTCAGGATGTCATTAGTGTAATAAGTCTTATTTAAATTATAAAACTAAAGTTAAATGTTTAATGTTGAGGAAATGGGTTTACTGCCCCCTTCCTCCGCCTCTGGAGCCACCATTGGTATACATACACAGTAATGCGATATAGCTGAGCTCGAAGTACTCAGGATGTCATTAGTGTAATAAGTCTTATTTAAATTATAAAACTAAAGTGAAATGTTTAATGTTGAGGAAGTGGGTTTACTGCCCCCTTCCTCCGCCCCTGGAGCCACCATTGGTATACATACACTGTGCTGCGATGTAGCTGAGCTCGAAGTTCTCAGGATGTCATTAGTGTAATAAGTCTTATTTAAATTATAAAACTAAAGTTAAATGTTTAGTTTTGAGGAAGTGGGTTTACTGCCCTCTTCCTCCGCCCCTGGAGCCACCATTGGTATACATACACTGTGCTGCGATGTAGCTGAGCTCGAAGTTCTCAGGATGTCATTAGTGTAATAAGTCTTATTTAAATTATAAAACTAAAGTTAAATGTTTAGATCTAAAGAAGTGGGTTTACTGCCCTCTTCCTCCGCCTCTGGAGCCACCATTGGTATACATACACTGTGTTGCGATGTAGCTGAGCTCGAAGTTCTCAGGATGCCATTAGTATAATGTCTTTTTTAAATTATAAAACTAATGTTGAATGTGTAGTTCTAAAGAAGTGGGTTTACTGCCCTCTTCCTCCGCCCCTGGAGACACCATTGGTATACATACACTGTGCTGCGATGTAGCTGAGCTCGAAGTTCTCAGGATGTCATTAGTGTAATAAGTCTTATTTAAATTATAAAACTAAAGTTAAATGTTTAATGTTGAGGAAATGGGTTTACTGCCCTCTTCCTCCGCCTCTGGAGCCACCATTGGTATACATACACTGTGCTGCGATGTAGCTGAGCTCGAAGTTCTCAGGATGTCATTAGTGTAATAAGTCTTATTTAAATTATAAAACTAAAGTTAAATGTTTAGTTCTAAAGAAGTGGGTTTACTGCCCTCTTCCTCCGCCCCTGGAGCCACCGTTGGTATACATACACTGTGCTGCGATGTAGCTGAGCTCGAAGTTCTCAGGATGTCATTAGTGTAATAAGTCTTATTTAAATTATAAAACTAAAGTTAAATGTTTAGTTCTAAAGAAGTGGGTTTACTGCCCTCTTCCTCCGCCCCTGGAGCCACCGTTGGTATACATACACTGTCCTGCGATGTAGCTGAGCTCGAAGTTCTCAGGATGTCATTAGTGTAATAAGTCTTATTTAAATTATAAAACTAAAGTTAAATGTTCAGTTCTAAAGAAGTGGGTTTACTGCCCTCGTCCTCCGCCTCTGGAGCCACCGTTGGTATACATACACTGTGCTGCGATGTAGCTGAGCTCGAAGTTCTCAGGATGTCATTAGTGTAATAAGTCTTATTTAAATTATAAAACTAAAGTTAAATGTTTAGTTCTAAAGAAGTGGGTTTACTGCCCTCGTCCTCCGCCTCTGGAGCCACCGTTGGTATACATACACTGTGCTGCGATGTAGCTGAGCTCGAAGTTCTCAGGATGTCATTAGTGTAATAAGTCTTATTTAAATTATAAAACTAAAGTGAAATGTTTAATGTTGAGGAAGTGGGTTTACTGCCCCCTTCCTCCGCCCCTGGAGCCACCATTGGTATACATACACTGTGCTGCGATGTAGCTGAGCTCGAAGTACTCAGGATGTCATTAGTGTAATAAGTCTTATTTAAATTATAAAACTAAAGTGAAATGTTTAATGTTGAGGAAGTGGGTTTACTGCCCTCTTCCTCCGCCTCTGGAGCCACCATTGGTATACATACACAGTAATGCGATGTAGCTGAGCTCGAAGTACTCAGGATGTCATTAGTGTAATAAGTCTTATTTAAATTATAAAACTAAAGTTAAATGTTTAATGTTGAGGAAATGGGTTTACTGCCCCCTTCCTCCGCCTCTGGAGCCACCATTGGTATACATACACAGTAATGCGATGTAGCTGAGCTCGAAGTACTCAGGATGTCATTAGTGTACTAAGTCTTATTTAAATTATAAAACTAAAGTGAAATGTTTAATGTTGAGGAAGTGGGTTTACTGCCCCCTTCCTCCGCCCCTGGAGCCACCATTGGTATAGATACACTGTGCTGCGATGTAGCTGAGCTCGAAGTTCTCAGGATGTCATTAGTGTAATAAGTCTTATTTAAATTATAAAACTAAAGTTAAATGTTTAGTTCTAAAGAAGTGGGTTTACTGCCCTCTTCCTCCGCCCCTGGAGACACCATTGGTATACATAGACTGTCCTGCGATGTAGCTGAGCTCGAAGTTCTCAGGATGTCATTAGTGTAATAAGTCTTATTTAAATTATAAAACTAAAGTTAAATGTTTAGTTCTAAAGAAGTGGGTTTACTGCCCTCTTCCTCCGCCCCTGGAGACACCATTGGTATACATACACAGTAATGCGATGTAGCTGAGCTCGAAGTACTCAGGATGTCATTAGTGTAATAAGTCTTATTTAAATTATAAAACTAAAGTTAAATGTTTAATGTTGAGGGAATGGGTTTACTGCCCTCTTCCTCCGCCCCTGGAGACACCATTGGTATACATAGACTGTCCTGCGATGTAGCTGAGCTCGAAGTTCTCAGGATGTCATTAGTGTAATAAGTCTTATTTAAATTATAAAACTAAAGTTAAATGTTTAGTTCTAAAGAAGTGGGTTTACTGCCCTCTTCCTCCGCCCCTGCAGCCACCATTGGTATACATACACTGTGCTGCGATGTAGCTGAGCTCGAAGTACTCAGGATGTCATTAGTGTAATAAGTCTTATTTAAATTATAAAACTAAAGTTAAATGTTTAGTTTTGAGGAAGTGGGTTTACTGCCCTCTTCCTCCGCCTCTGGAGCCACCATTGGTATACATACACTGTGCTGCGATGTAGCTGAGCTCGAAGTACTCAGGATGTCATTAGTGTAATAAGTCTTATTTAAATTATAAAACTAAAGTTAAATGTTTAGTTTTGAGGAAGTGGGTTTACTGCCCTCTTCCTCCGCCTCTGGAGCCACCATTGGTATACATACACTGTGCTGCGATGTAGCTGAGCTCGAAGTACTCAGGATGTCATTAGTGTAATATGTCTTATTTAAATTATAAAACTAAAGTTAAATGTTTAATTCTAAGGAAGTGGGTTTACTGCCCTCGTCCTCCGCCTCTGGAGCCACCGTTGGTATACATACACTGTGCTGCGATGTAGCTGAGCTCGAAGTACTCAGGATGTCATTAGTGTAATATGTCTTATTTAAATTATAAAACTAAAGTTAAATGTTTAATTCTAAAGAAGTGGGTTTACTGCCCTCTTCCTCCGCCTCTGGAGCCACCGTTGGTATACATACACTGTGCTGCGATGTAGCTGAGCTCGAAGTACTCAGGATGTCATTAGTGTAATATGTCTTATTTAAATTATAAAACTAAAGTTAAATGTTTAATTCTAAAGAAGTGGGTTTACTGCCCTCTTCCTCCGCCTCTGGAGCCACCGTTGGTATACATACACTGTGCTGCGATGTAGCTGAGCTCGAAGTACTCAGGATGTCATTAGTGTAATATGTCTTATTTAAATTATAAAACTAAAGTTAAATGTTTAGTTCTAAAGAAGTGGGTTTACTGCCCTCTTCCTCCGCCTCTGGAGCCACCGTTGGTATACATACACTGTGCTGCGATGTAGCTGAGCTCGAAGTACTCAGGATGTCATTAGTGTAATATGTCTTATTTAAATTATAAAACTAAAGTTAAATGTTTAATTCTAAAGAAGTGGGTTTACTGCCCTCTTCCTCCGCCCCTGGAGCCACCATTGGTATACATACACTGTGCTGCGATGTAGCTGAGCTCGAAGTTCTCAGGATGTCATTAGTGTAATAAGTCTTATTTAAATTATAAAACTAAAGTTAAATGTTTAATTCTAAAGAAGTGGGTTTACTGCCCTCTTCCTCCGCCCCTGGAGACACCATTGGTATACATACACAGTAATGCGATGTAGCTGAGCTCGAAGTACTCAGGATGTCATTAGTGTAATAAGTCTTATTTAAATTATAAAACTAAAGTTAAATGTTTAGTTCTAAAGAAGTGGGTTTACTGCCCTCTTCCTCCGCCTCTGGAGCCACCATTGGTATACATACACTGTGCTGCGATGTAGCTGAGCTCGGAGTTCTCAGGATGTCATTAGTATAATAAGCCTTATTTAAATTATAAAACTAAAGTTAAATGTTTAGTTCTAAGGAAGTGGGTTTACTGCCCTCTTCCTCCGCCTCTGGAGCCACCATTGGTATACATACACTGTGCTGCGATGTAGCTGAGCTCGAAGTTCTCAGGATGTCATTAGTGTAATAAGTCTTTTTTGAATTATAAAACTAAAGTTAAATGTTTAGCTCTAAAGAAGTGGGTTTACTGCCCTCTTCCTCCGCCTCTGGAGCCACCATTGGTATACATACACTGTGCTGCGATGTAGCTGAGCTCGAAGTTCTCAGGATGTCATTAGTGTAATAAGTCTTTTTTGAATTATAAAACTAAAGTTAAATGTTTAGCTCTAAAGAAGTGAGTTTACTGCCCTCTTCCTCCGCCTCTGGAGCCACCATTGGTATACATACACTGTGCTGCGATGTAGCTGAGCTCGAAGTTCTCAGGATGTCATTAGTGTAATAAGTGTTTTTTGAATTATAAAACTAAAGTTAAATGTTTAGTTCTAAAGAAGTGGGTTTACTGCCCTCTTCCTCCGCCTCTGGAGCCACCATTGGTATACATACACTGTGTTGCGATGTAGCTGAGCTCGAAGTTCTCAGGATGTCATTAGTGTAATATGTCTTTTTTGAATTATAAAACTAAAGTTAAATGTTTAGCTCTAAAGAAGTGGGTTTACTGCCCTCTTCCTCCGCCTCTGGAGCCACCATTGGTATACATACACTGTGCTGCGATGTAGCTGAGCTCGAAGTTCTCAGGATGTCATTAGTGTAATATGTCTTTTTTGAATTATAAAACTAAAGTTAAATGTTTAGCTCTAAAGATGTGGGTTTACTGCCCTCTTCCTCCGCCTCTGGAGCCACCATTGGTATACATACACTGTGTTGCGATGTAGCTGAGCTCGAAGTTCTCAGGATGTCATTAGTGTAATATGTCTTTTTTGAATTATAAAACTAAAGTTAAATGTTTAGCTCTAAAGAAGTGGGTTTACTGCCCTCTTCCTCCGCCTCTGGAGCCACCATTGGTATACATACACTGTGCTGCGATGTAGCTGAGCTCGAAGTTCTCAGGATGTCATTAGTGTAATATGTCTTTTTTGAATTATAAAACTAAAGTTAAATGTTTAGCTCTAAAGAAGTGGGTTTACTGCCCTCTTCCTCCGCCTCTGGAGCCACCATTGGTATACATACACTGTGTTGCGATGTAGCTGAGCTCGAAGTTCTCAGGATGTCATTAGTGTAATATGTCTTTTTTGAATTATAAAACTAAAGTTAAATGTTTAGCTCTAAAGAAGTGGGTTTACTGCCCTCTTCCTCCGCCTCTGGAGCCACCATTGGTATACATACAGTGTGTTGCGATGTAGCTGAGCTCGAAGTTCTCAGGATGTCATTAGTGTAATATGTCTTTTTTGAATTATAAAACTAAAGTTAAATGTTTAGCTCTAATGAAGTGGGTTTACTGCCCTCTTCCTCCGCCTCTGGAGCCACCATTGGTATACATACAATGTGCTGCGATGTAGCTGAGCTCGAAGTTCTCAGGATGTCATTAGTGTAATATGTCTTTCTTGAATTATAAAACTAAAGTTAAATGTTTAGCTCTAAAGAAGTGGGTTTACTGCCCTCTTCCTCCGCCTCTGGAGCCACCATTGGTATACATACACTGTGCTGCGATGTAGCTGAGCTCGAAGTTCTCAGGATGTCATTAGTGTAATATGTCTTTTTTGAATTATAAAACTAAAGTTAAATGTTTAGCTCTAAAGAAGTGGGTTTACTGCCCTCTTCCTCCGCCTCTGGAGCCACCATTGGTATACATACACTGTGTTGCGATGTAGCTGAGCTCGAAGTTCTCAGGATGTCATTAGTGTAATATGTCTTTTTTGAATTATTGAACTAAAGTTAAATGTTTAGCTCTAAAGAAGTGGGTTTACTGCCCTCTTCCTCCGCCTCTGGAGATACCATTGGTATACATACACTGTGCTGCGATGTAGCTGAGCTCGAAGTTCTCAGGATGTCATTAGTGTAATAATTCTCATTTAAATTATAAAACTAAAGTTAAATGTTTAGTTCTAAAGAAGTGGGTTTACTGCCCTCTTCCTCCGCCTCTGGAGCCACCATTGTTATACATACACTGTGCTGCGATGTAGCTGAGCTCGAAGTTCTCAGGATGTCATTAGTGTAATATGTCTTTTTTGAATTATAAAACTAAAGTTAAATGTTTAGTTCTAAAGAAGTGGGTTTACTGTCCCTTACTCCGCCTCTGGAGCCACCATTAGTATACATACACTGTGCTGCGATGTAGCTGAGCTCGAAGTTTTCAGGATGTCATTAGTGTAATATGTCTTTTTTGAATTATAAAACTAAAGTTAAATGTTTAGTTCTAAAGAAGTGGGTTTACTGCCCCCTTCCTCCGCCTCTGGAGCCACCATTGTTATACATACACTGTGCTGCGATGTAGCTGAGCTCGAAGTTCTCAGGATGTCATTAGTGTAATATGTCTTTTTTGAATTATAAAACTGAAGTTAAATGTTTAGTTCTAAAGAAGTGGGTTTACTGCCCCCTTCCTCCGCCTCTGGAGCCACCATTGTTATACATACACTGTGTTGCGATGTAGCTGAGCTCGAAGTTCTCAGGATGTCATTAGTGTAATAAGTCTTATTTAAATTATAAAACTAAAGTTAAATGTTTAGTTCTAAAGAAGTGGGTTTACTGCCCTCTTCCTCCGCCTCTGGAGCCACCATTGTTATACATACACTGTGCTGCGATGTAGCTGAGCTCGAAGTTCTCAGGATGTCATTAGTGTAATAAGTCTTATTTAAATTATAAAACTAAAGTTAAATGTTTAGTTCTAAAGAAGTGGGTTTACTGCCCTCTTCCTCCGCTTCTGGAGCCACCATTGTTATACATACACTGTGCTGCGATGTAGCTGAGCTCGAAGTTCTCAGGATGTCATTAGTGTAATATGTCTTTTTTGAATTATAAAACTAAAGTTAAATGTTTAGTTCTAAAGAAGTGGGTTTACTGCTCCCTTCCTCCGCCTCTGGAGCCACCATTGTTATACATACACTGTGCTGCGATGTAGCTGAGCTCGAAGTTCTCAGGATGTCATTAGTGTAATATGTCTTTTTTGAATTATAAAACTAAAGTTAAATGTTTAGTTCTAAAGAAGTGGGTTTACTGCCCTCTTCCTCCGCCTCTGGAGCCACCATTGGTATACATACACTGTGCTGCGATGTAGCTGAGCTCGAAGTTCTCAGGATGTCATTAGTGTAATATGTCTTTTTTGAATTATAAAACTAAAGTTAAATGTTTAGTTCTAAAGAAGTGGGTTTACTGCCCTCTTCCTCCGCCTCTGGAGCCACCATTGGTATACATACACTGTGCTGCGATGTAGCTGAGCTCGAAGTTCTCAGGATGTCATTAGTGTAATATGTCTTTTTTGAATTATAAAACTAAAGTTAAATGTTTAGTTCTAAAGAAGTGGGTTTACTGCCCTCTTCCTCCGCCTCTGGAGCCACCATTGGTATACATACACTGTGCTGCGATGTAGCTGAGCTCGAAGTTCTCAGGATGTCATTAGTGTAATATGTCTTTTTTGAATTATAAAACTAAAGTTAAATGTTTAGTTCTAAAGAAGTGGGTTTACTGCCCTCTTCCTCCGCCTCTGGAGCCACCATTGGTATACATACACTGTGCTGCGATGTAGCTGAGCTCGAAGTTCTCAGGATGTCATTAGTGTAATATGTCTTTTTTGAATTATAAAACTAAAGTTAAATGTTTAGTTCTAAGGAAGTGGGTTTACTGCCCTCTTCCTCCGCCTCTGGAGCCACCATTTTTGTACATACACTGTGTTGCGATGTAGCTGAGCTCGGAGTTCTCTGTTCCTGGTATCTTGAAATTTATGAGACTCGCACTCACATAGTCTGGTTCATGGCTTTTCAGCTTCACTCGGTTGTCGTCATCTGAACAGAGAAACTCACATTTCCACACATGTAAGATATCAGAGGGAATTAAATATTATCTTATGAATAGGAGTGATAATAGCTGAGTAAAATGAAAAAAATTATAATTATATCCCAAATTTTAGAGACCACTACTCATACAATATTGCCGTCCACGCGGCCTTGACACCGCCAACCTAGTCCTGTAACCTCCTTGTCATGTACTGAATGTTTGAAAGAAGTGTGAAGCAATTTTACAAACATGTACCTACTTACTAAAGACAGGAATTATATGCACTAAAAAAGGCTAAAATAATACCATATTATTATAATTTTTTGGGAAGTCTCGACTGAAAAATTTACTTCTCCTTTTTTTAGGAAGAGGGGGCAGAAAAGAAGCTTCTCATTTACTATCTATGCATCACCATATGAGCCGGTGAGAATGATAGTGGTGTAAGTCAAGTTTCCTTTATTTAGAGAAAATGAATGTACCCCGCACATTTCTTATGTAAATTGGCCCCCGGTTAAATTGGTTGAAAGTGTTACCTGTGATAGATACTGAGCTCCTGAACAAATGTCTCCATAGACTGGAAGCTTGAAGAATCGAATATTTTGGAAAAAAACGCATTCAAAGTCAACCGTTTTCACAACTGTCTCAAACCTGTGAAGTGCATTTTTTTCGAAAGGAAATTCATTTTTCTGCAAATTGTTTTTTTTTTTTTTTTTTTTTTAATATTGTTTATTCTTCCTATATGATATTTTACGAAAAAAAAAGGATTTTTAGACAAAAAATAATAAAATAACCATCGAAAAAGTTCATCACTAATATTCAACTCAATTATTTATGACAATTACAATAATTGTTGTAAGAACGATTGACGTTATGGCTTAACATTATTTACTCTTTAAATATTGAATACCTCAATTGATTGTATATGATTTTATCGAGTGAATTGAAATAAACATGCAATGTTTTGATTCTAATGCCGATGTAAATACTCAATTTTAGTCGTCGGTTTGTATTCATACAGCACACATCAAGTTAATTCTTGATACATCACCGATAATAATTCAGTTTGTTTGTTTGATATTAAGGATTTTTTTAGTCACCAAAACGAATAAGGACAAATGCGGTGCTACGTTTGTAATCGTCTAGGTAATGCGCGCAATATGCCTCGGATTGGTCCTAATAATGATAAAAGACAAATCGCAATATTTAGACGCGGTAACAACGATCTTCCAGTAATGGAAATTGAAGAAAATACGAGAGTATGCCTTCCTTGCAACCAGTCGATCTCCAATGAATTAGCTATTTTGGAAGCAGATCCTAATTGTCTTAGGTTGAATATTATTAATCAACGGCATAATCGTGCTCGTCCTCTTTGTAATGCTGAAAATGATGCCATTCCGATATCATTGGATTGTAGAGTTCACATATTCGTGCAAGGTATTTAAATCTATTCATATATGTGCTTTGATTTGTTTGTTTATTTGCTTCTATTTCTAGATTTGTTTTCTTACTTTTAGGCAATATTTATGTCCCAGAGAACGTCAGATTTTGCCCGCATCATTTAAACCAAAAAGAATTAATGATCACAGAGTTAATACCCGGTTAGCGGTTCACTAATAGACCTTACAATATACCAAGAAGGGAATTGCAAGTTTTTTTGGAGAAACTACGTAATGTTGCACTAGAGAGGCCTATATTAGATAATGCGTTTGAGTCGCTCACCGAAGAAGGTTTTTCATATTTGTTTCTTTTAAACAAGCAACAATTTGAAGAATTTTTGTCGTATTGTGATCCGGTTCCCGAGCAGCAAAGCTCAAGATATGTAAGCAGAAAAGACTTGATGGCATATCTGTGTAAAATGAGACAAGGACTACCAGACGATTTATTGAAAATCTTGTTCAAATACTCAAGCAGACAAGCTGTGAGCATGGCTGTCAGTATAGTGCGCAGATCGCTGACGTCAAGATTTGTCCCTGGAAACATAGGCACGTCTGCAATCAGTAGACAAGATTTTATTGATGGACATGTCACACCATTTGTGAATGAGCTATACAACGCACAGCCGAATATACCGAGAGCTATCGTCATTATTGATGCTACTTACGCATACATTAATAAAAGCTCGAATTTTCGCGTTTTGAGACAATCTTATTCGTTGCACAAGAACCGTCACTTGCTGAAACCTACATTGTTAGTTGGGACTGATGGATACATGTTAGCGATCTTGAGACCATATTTCTCCGATTCTCGTAACAACGATGCGGCAATTCTCCAAGAAGAGTTTACTAGAGACGGCGAGAGTTTAACTAATTGGTTTGAAAATGGCGATATCATACTAGTTGACAGAGGATATCGGGATGTAATTCCATTTCTCCAACGGTTAGGCATTACATATAAAATGCCAGCGTTACTCAATCGTGGTGAGCGACAAATTACAACTGAACAAGCCAACGATAGTCGTCTAGTCACGAAAATTCGGTGGTTGGTTGAAGCGAGAAGTGGACATTTCAGGACCATGTTTAAGTTCTTCGATCACGTTTTCAAAGCTTAAAAGAACACGTTGTGCAAGTTTTAATGTTTTGTTATTAACTCGTTTCAACGGACTTAATTCCATTACGCCACTTTCATTCTAAATCAAGATTAAAAGCCGTAGAGAATGATAGTGGTGTAAGTCAAGCTTCTTAATTTTGAGAAAATTCATATTTTGAAAATTTTATTTTTAAGCATTACCAAGTGAGATACAATGGAATATGTCTCAATTCCAGCCACTAAAGCTTTAAAGTGTAATAAAATCAGTTGTCCCAGTTTTTAGAATTTATTATTAACTAGTTTCGGTGCGCTCAAAACACTTACACTACTCTCATTATTAACCAAGATAAGATGTCAAAAAAAAAAATGAACGAATTTCAAAATCTTTATTCCAAATGAAATTTCATAAAACATTAACGATAATATCAATACTAATTATTAACGCAATTATTACCAAAATATCAAATTTAAAAGGCAAAGTTTATTAGCATAAGGCTTGAGCTGATAATCATCAGCCTTTAGGTTAATGATGTTGAGTCTTCTTGTTCTTCGTAATAGATTAAGGGTCCAATATCCTCTCCAGCTACAAAGTAGTCGTGACAAGGTTTTGGAAAAAACGATGGTATATTGGTGGAATATATGGAAGCAGATCAATCAAATCCTGTTTTTTAAATCTCCAACCGATCTCATATTCTTATATAACAACACCCTTGGTATTTTATGTACTTGCAGTGGCCCGCCCACTTTCGCCGGTTTCAAATTTAAAATCTGAAAATTCGCAGATTCGTCTAATGATTCTTTGTAAAGAATTTGATATGGTCGGCATTTTTCATAACGTATCCACTGCATTTTCAACCAGTTTACTTTACAATTTTCTTGGTCATATTTCCTTCTGGTAAATTTTTTTTCCAATGAAGCAGTAGAAAAAAACTCATCGCAATTCATTTCACGTTCAGTGAATTTCTTCTGTCGCCTAGCTGATTTCATAATGCTATACCACTGGTAACAGCGAAAGTGTTATTTTAATTATCGCAAACCTTTTTTGTTTATAATTTATAAAAATTTAAATTTAATGTTTTCAATGAACGTCTTGACTCTATTAGAGGAAGATTGGAACTGAATCAGAAATGAACGTATTTACCTGCAATAAACAGATAAGAGTATAATACCATTAATGTAAAGAAACGTTTATTTTTAATACCTATTGACTTACACCACTTTCTTTCTCAACAGGAATCTGGTTTTGTTCAAATTGATAATGATATTATGTTTTTGCTGGCGATAGGTAAAACTTTTAACTGAATTCACAATGTTAATTATTAGAGTAGTGATAAAGGAGCAAAAATTGTGTATAAACCCAATTTCGAAATTTTTTGACTTACACCACTCTCATCCTCACCGGTTCATATGTAATCAACTTCAGTTGAAGTAATATAACGCAATGTAACACTTGAACAACGCCGGGTAACCTGCTAGTTAGTTGTATAAGACATGATACTAGATTTAAATGAAATATAACCGTGGAACGTACAAGGAGCCAGATCTGGGTATCTGTTGAGATCAGCGTACTGCTCTGAAGTTCCATCCTGCTGTGGATGGTTCCCGTTGTTGAGTTCCAGTTCCTCAAAGATTTTCTCCAGTTTCTGAGGAGACTCCGTTATATTGGTCTTCAGCCCCTTCAAACTCTCGACAAACTCCCGGTTAGGACCTACCACAATACAGTTAATGATAGAGCCAAAAAAGTTTTTGAAAAACAATAACTATTCCTGCAGGTGCGCGACCAAAGGATGGAGGCACTTCATTTCCTTTGGCTAATAAGATCATCAACATATATTATGTTGTCACGAGGAAGATCCATTTTTGTTATCAGTAGGCAATATCACGTACCTATCAGTTAATAGTCTATTTTATCACGAAATCAGTTCTATTTGTAGCTTTTGGGAATTACCTCGTATTGTAGTTAGTTTTATCATACTAACTAACCTAGTACTATAATTGTTTGTAAAAATGGATTTATTGACAGTTTTATTTATGTTTCAAATTACGTTACGATTTACTTATTTTAGTGTTTTTGTATAAAAGTAAAAGCAGTTTTTATAAGAATTCATTATGAATCGGTTCTATAGAGTTCTGGAACGCAGAAAACTATGTATACCAGTTGGACTAAGAACGAAAGGAGTCAGTTAGGTGGTAACATCCTGGGACCCCCGATATGGAGTACCGATCGCACGAAACAGCACACATCCAAACATTCTTATCGAATCTATTCACCACCTATGTTTCGAAGAATCATGGCAAACCTTAGTCTGGGAACTTTTCAAAATTTAGCTATTGCAAATCCTTCCACCGCTCGTTTTGCAGTCCACATCGACCAACTCAGCCGGAACTTCCACGAAAATTTGCCAGCCTGCTCTGGAGCGGTCCACTACAATCTCGGCTGGCCTGTAGCTCGCATACTGTAACCGAGACTATACCAAGACTTTTAATTTTCATGTTTCATTTTACAATTTCTGTATAACGTAAGTTGTAGTATGGGTCCAAATAAAAACGTTTGTCTTTCTCCTTCAAGTAAGTTGATAAGCCAAGTTAATGTAAGACAATTTTGTTTTAAATTGTTTATATTTGTGTTTGTCTACTGTGATCAAGATCGCGGGCTCGAACCTGGGCAAAGAAAAAAATAAACCCAGTAAATTTAAGTCATACTGCTAGCAAACAAAAGAAGTTTCACATCGAACAAACGGATTTTGTGAACTACCCAACAATTTACTGTTAAGCGCCCCATAAAAAAATATAACTTTAAAGTAACAATAGATAGAAATCTTTGTTTTATTATATTTCATTTTCTTTTTGTCGCCACTGAAATCTCTGTTTATAAGGAAATGAAAGCATTTTACATACCCTTCAAAGTCCTAAAGCTCCACTCTGCTATCATTTCTTTTAAGAACTAAAGAATACTTGTAAATAATATTAGCAACTTTTGAAAATAATTACTACCGAAGACAAATGAAGTAACATGAGTGTCCGTTAGGGCTGACAACCAAAATGCCATGTCCCTGTAGTCTGACGGGATGTTTTGTGATGATGCTATCCCGAACGGACACCATGGCCCCTTCACGTAAATATATAACCAACTGTTTCAGAAGTTTTGGTCTTATGCGCTAATGTTTACCAGTCAAAGTGGCGGCGGTTAGTACTTTTATAATTCTTTGTGATACATATGTTTTTTAACGTCAGCGGAAATGGGGTTCAGGCGCCCTCCCTCCTCAATTGAAACTAAGATGAAGTAGCTTCTGCGTTAATACAATTTTTTTAATTTCCCTTCCGTTTGGTCTACCTAATCTCTTTGTTTTTTTTCTGATAATTTGGACATACCTATGAACTATAATATATTATATGGTTTGGTCTGAGAGCGCATGTATAGTTAGACCCGGCGTCCTTGCTATAAGCGTTCCTCAAAGGACTATTCAACCTACCGAACAACCAAAAAAGAAAAGTTCCGTACAAATAAAATAATTACATACAAAACCTCCTTAACTTACCCGTTTCCATTGTGAACAGGAAGTCATGAAATTCTGAAATTGATTAAAGAGGTATTAGCTTTTTTTTTTTTACTTTCTCATACTTAGAGTATAAGGAATTATTGTAATCGTGCAAAAATCCGAGATCGAGGTTTCAACGGATTTTCACGTTTTAAGGTCTCCTGAATATGTTTTGACCATTTTCGCGATGATATCTGTCAGTGCATGTTTGTGTGTGTCTGTGATTGGAAAGTTGTGAGCTCTCTATCTCAAAAACGATTGTAGCTATGAACTTGAAATTTGGAGTGAAGAGGTCACCTGTTCTTACTTAGACCTGATTAGATTTTGGCTGAAAAGGAATGAAAATTGAGACCACTTTCCTCTGGGACCTAACCTCATTTTACAAGATACAGCTAATGTTTATGACCTAATCAAAAATCTTTTCGAGTAACAGTTGAAGAGAATACTGAAATACATAATTTATATGACATATGATTTTTTACAGGTTGTCTGACGTTTGGTTGACGTTTAGTTTTAAAATCGTAACTCATTGCAACGAACATTGAAATATGGTTTTTGTACAGTAATTTTCTTTTGAAAAATTATAAAAGTTAAGAAAAATGAAATTGTGATGTGACCATTACAGGACTTTCTTAATGTTTCGCCATTAATTTCAAATTTTAGCATTTCAATTTAAACATTTTAATTTTAGTATCTGTTTGAGTTTGTTATTTTGGATGGAAGTCGGAATTGTTTACAGACTCCTCCCTACTAATTCTACTTCTCCCAATATTTACTAAAGTAGGCTCTACCTAAGCTAGTCAGTACCCTACTAGGAGTCACCACGACCGTATCGAACATATCTATCTACCTACTCAGCCCAGCCATCACCAGTGGGTACATCCTATCACCGAGCAGCCATCATCTCAACATCTAGTCGTCATCCCATCATAACCGACAAAGGACTATTTTATCCATTTTATGAACTTTTATTTTCATTCTTAACCAAGTTGTCATATTTTATGAACTTTCATTTTCATTCTTACCCAAGTCGATATATTTTATGAACTGTTATTTTCTTTCTTAACCAAAGTGATATATTTTATGAACTTTTATTTTCATTCTTAACCAAGTCGATATAATTCATGAAACTTTATTTTCATTTTTAGCCAAGTCGTTATATTTTATTTTCATTCTTAACCAAGTCGATATATTGTATGAACTGTTATTTTCATTCTTAACAAAGCCGTTATATTTTATAAACTATTATTTTCATTCTTAGCCAATTGAGGGCGCCGGTAGCTCAGTGGTATGCGTGCTTGACTTCTGAGCTCAAGGTTGTGGGTTCGTAGCCCGACCGAGGCCCTTAGTTTATTTTATCTGGGAGGTAAAATAAACTTAAGCATGCCGTCCTTCGGATGGGACGTTAAGCGATGGTCCCGAGCCTGTACGATGTCAGGTACTCGTTAAAGACCCTTACCCTAGATGAATAAAAATTTAGGGTAGGCAAAATTTAGGACTCCCACAGTAGAGTCGGGCTCATGTCCACCAGAGTGACGAAAGAGCGCTTTGGTAGTAGGCGATATGACCTCGCAGTTAAAGCCCGGGCATGAGTCATAAAACCTAACCTAACCCATTCTTAGCCAAGTCGTTATATGTCATGAACTGTTATTTTCATTCTTAACCAAGTCGATATATTTTATGAACTTTTATTTTCATTCTTAAAGAAGTCGTTATATTTTATGAACTTTTATTTTCATTCTTAACCAAGTCGATTTATTTTATGAAACCTTATTTTCATTCTTAGCCAAGTCGTTATATATTATGAGACTTTATTTTCATTCTTAGCCACGTCGTTATTTTTTCCCCCATAATATTAAGTTAATTTTTATTTGTATTTAGTCTATGTAGGTGGAGGGCTGATCCCTTAAGACGGGATCTATACTATCTTCCCTGTAGGTGAAGGGCTGATCACTTAAGGCGGGACCTACACTATCTTCTCTGTAGGTGGAGGGCTCATCTCTTAAAGCGGGACCTATACTATCCCTGTCGGAGGAGGGCTGATCCCGTAAGGCGGGACCTGCACTATCTCCTCTGTAGGTGGAAGGCTGATCCCTTAAGGCGGGATCTATACTATCTTCCCTGTAGGTGGAGGGCTGATCCCTTAAGGCGGGACCTATACCATCTTCCCTGTAGGTGGAGGGCTGATCCCTTAAGGCGGGACCTGCACTATCTTCTCTGTAGGTGGAAGGCTGATGCCCTAAGGCGGGACCTGCACAATCTTCTCTGTGGGTGGAGGGCTGATGCCCTAAGGCGGGATCTATACTATCTTCCCTGTAGGTGGAAGGCTGATGCCCTAAGGCGGGATCTATACTATCTTCCCTGTAGGTGGAAGGCTGATGCCCTAAGGCGGGACCTGCACTATCTTCTCTGTAGGTGGAGGGCTGATGCCCTAAGGCGGGACCTGCACTATCTTCTCTGTAGGTGGAGGGCTGATCCCTTAAGGCGGGATCTATACTATCTTCCCTGTAGGTGGAGGGCTGATCCCTTAAGGCGGGACCTATACCATCTTCCCTATAGGTGGAGGGCTGATCTCTTAAGGCGGGACCTATGCTATATCCCCTGTAGATGGAGGGCTGATCCCTTAAGGCGGGACCTGCACTATCTTCTCTGTAGGTCGAAGGCTGATGCCCTAAGGCGGGACCTGCACAATCTTCTCTATAGGTGGAGGGCTGAAGCCCTAAGACGGGACCTGCATTATCTCCTCTGTAGGTGGAGGGTTGAACCCTTAAGGCGGGACCTATACTATCTTCCCCGTAGGTGGAGGGCTGATCCCTTAACGCGGGACCTATACTACCTTCTCTGTAGATGGAGGGCTGATCCCTTAAGGCGGGATCTATACTACCTTCCCTGTAGGTCGAGGGCTGATCCCTTAAGGCGGGACCTACACTATCTTCTCTGTAGGTGGAGGGCTCATCTCTTAACGCGGGACCTATACTATCCCTGTCGGAGGAGGGCTGATCCTTATAGGCGGGACCGAAACTATCTACCCTGTAGGTGGAGGGCTGATCCCTGGAAGCACACATATAATCGAATCGGGTTTTAAAAGCGCAAGATTTCTTATGTTTGTTGCGCGAGATGAGCGTTCTTTTCATAAACTTTGATTGATGATTGATCCCGTAAGGCGGGACCTGCACTATCTTCTCTGTAGGTGGAAGGCTGATGCCCTAAGGCGGGACCTGCACAATCTTCTCTGTGGGTGGAGGGCTGATGCCCTAAGGCGGCATCTATACTATCTTCCCTGTAGGTGGGGGGCAGATCCCTTAAGGCGGGATCTATACTATCTTCCCTGTAGGTGGAGGGCTGATCCCTTAAGGCGGGACCTATACCATCTTCCCTATAGGTGGAGGGCTGATCTCTTAAGGCGGGACCTATGCTATATTCCCTGTAGATGGAGGGCTGATCCCTTAAGGCGGGACCTGCACTATCTTCTCTGTAGGTCGAAGGCTGATGCCCTAAGGCGGGACCTGCACAATCTTCTCTATAGGTGGAGGGCTGAAGCCCTAAGACGGGACCTGCACTATCTCCTCTGTAGGTGGAGGGTTGAACCCTTAAGGCGGGACCTATACTATCTTCCCCGTAGGTGGAGGGCTGATCCCTTAACGCGGGACCTATACTACCTTCTCTGTAGATGGAGGGCTGATCCCTTAAGGCGGGATCTATACTACCTTCCCTGTAGGTCGAGGGCTGATCCCTTAAGGCGGGACCTACACTATCTTCTCTGTAGGTGGAGGGCTCATCTCTTAACGCGGGACCTATACTATCCCTGTCGGAGGAGGGCTGATCCTTATAGGCGGGACCGAAACTATCTACCCTGTAGGTGGAGGGCTGATCCCTGGAAGCACACATATAATCGAATCGGGTTTTAAAAGCGCAAGATTTCTTATGTTTGTTGCGCGAGATGAGCGTTCTTTTCATAAACTTTGATTGATGATTGATCCCGTAAGGCGGGACCTGCACTATCTTCTCTGTAGGTGGAAGGCTGATGCCCTAAGGCGGGACCTGCACAATCTTCTCTGTGGGTGGAGGGCTGATGCCCTAAGGCGGCATCTATACTATCTTCCCTGTAGGTGGGGGGCAGATCCCTTAAGGCGGGATCTATACTATCTTCCCTGTAGGTGGAGGGCTGATCCCTTAAGGCGGGACCTATACCATCTTCCCTATAGGTGGAGGGCTGATCTCTTAAGGCGGGACCTATGCTATATTCCCTGTAGATGGAGGGCTGATCCCTTAAGGCGGGACCTGCACTATCTTCTCTGTAGGTCGAAGGCTGATGCCCTAAGGCGGGACCTGCACAATCTTCTCTATAGGTGGAGGGCTGAAGCCCTAAGACGGGACCTGCACTATCTCCTCTGTAGGTGGAGGGTTGAACCCTTAAGGCGGGACCTATACTATCTTCCCCGTAGGTGGAGGGCTGATCCCTTAACGCGGGACCTATACTACCTTCTCTGTAGATGGAGGGCTGATCCCTTAAGGCGGGATCTATACTACCTTCCCTGTAGGTCGAGGGCTGATCCCTTAAGGCGGGACCTACACTATCTTCTCTGTAGGTGGAGGGCTCATCTCTTAACGCGGGACCTATACTATCCCTGTCGGAGGAGGGCTGATCCTTATAGGCGGGACCGAAACTATCTACCCCCTGGATCCCTGGAAGCACACATATAATCGAATCGGGTTTTAAAAGCGCAAGATTTCTTATGTTTGTTGCGCGAGATGAGCGTTCTTTTCATAAACTTTGATTGATGATTGATCCCGTAAGGCGGGACCTGCACTATCTTCTCTGTAGGTGGAAGGCTGATGCCCTAAGGCGGGACCTGCACAATCTTCTCTGTGGGTGGAGGGCTGATGCCCTAAGGCGGCATCTATACTATCTTCCCTGTAGGTGGGGGGCAGATCCCTTAAGGCGGGATCTATACTATCTTCCATCTAGGTGGAAGGCTGATGCCCTAAGGCGGGACCTGCACTATCTTCTCTGTAGGTGGAGGGCTGATGCCCTAAGGCGGGACCTGCACTATCTTCTCTGTAGATGGAGGGCTGATCCCTTAAGGCGGGACCTGCACTATCTTCTCTGTAGGTGGAAGGCTGTTGCCCTAAGGCGGGACCTGCACAATCTCCTCTATAGGTGGAGAGCTGATGCCCTAAGGCGGGACCTGCACTATCTCCTCTGTAGTTGGAGGGTTGATCCCTTAAGGCGGGACCTATACTATCTTCCCCGTAGGTGGAGGGCTCATCTCTTCATGCGGGACCTATACTATCCCTGTCTGAAGAGGGCTGATCCTTTTAGGCGGGACCGAAACTATCTTCCCAATAATCGAATCGGAAAAGTTTAAAAGCGCAAGATTTCTTATGTTTGTTGCGCGAGATGAGCTTTTTTTTCATAAACTTTGATTGATGATTGATCCCTTCAGACGGGACCTATACCATCTTTCCTGTAGGTGGAGGGCTGATCCCTCAAAGGCGGGATCTATACTATCTTCCCTGTAGATGGAGGGCTGATGCCCTAAGGCGGGACCTGCACTATCTTCTCTGTAGGTGGAGGGCTGATCCCTCAAAGGCAGGATCTATACTATTTCCCCTGTAGGTGGAGGGCTGATCCCTTAAGGCGGGACCTATAACATCTTCCCTGTAGGTGGAGGGCTGTTGCCCTAAGGCGGGACCTATACCATCTTTCCTGTAGGTGGAGGGCTGATCCCTCAAAGGCGGGATCTATACTATCTTCCCTGTAGATGGAGGGCTGATCCCTTAAGGCGGGACCTGCACTATCTTCTCTGTAGGTGGAAGGCTGATGCCCTAAAGCGGGACCAGCACAACCTTCTCGGTGGGTGAAGGGCTGATGCCCTAAGGCGGGACCTGCACTATCTTCTCTGTAGGTGGAGGGCTGATCCCTCAAAGGCGGGATCTATACTATTTCCCCTGTAGGTGGAGGGCTGTTCCCTTAAGGCGGGACCTATACCACCTTCTCTGTAGGTGGAGGGCTGATCCCTCAAAGGCGGGATCTATACTATTTCCCCTGTAGGTGGAGGGCTGATACCTTAAGGCGGGATCTATACTATCTTCCCTGTAGGTGGAGGGCTGTTCCCTTAAGGCGGGACCTATACCACCTTCTCTGTAGGTGGAGGGCTGATCCCTCAAAGGCGGGATCTATACTATCTTCTCAGTAGGTGGAGGGCAGATCCCTTAAGGCGGGATCTATACTATCTTCCCTGTAGGTGGAAGGCTGATGCCCTATGGCGGGACCAGCACTATCTTCTATGTAGGTGGAATGCTGATGCCCTAAGGCGGGACCTGCACTATCTTCTCTGTAGATGGAGGGCTGAAACTCTTAAGGCGGGACCTGCACTAACTTCTCAATAGGTGGAGGGCTGATCCCTCAAAGGCGGGATCTATACTATCTTCTCTGTAGGTCGAGGGCTGATCCCTTAAGACGGGACCTATACTATCTTTCCTGTAGGTGGAGGGCTGATGCCCTAAGGCGGGATCTATACTATCTTCCCTGTAGGTGGAGGGCAGATCCCTTAAGGCGGGATCTAAACTATCTTCCCTGTAGGTGGAAGGCTGATGCCCTAAGGCGGGACCTGCACTATCTTCTCTGTAGGTGGAGGGCTGATCCCTTAAGGCGGGACCTATACTATCTTCCCTGTAGATGGAGGGCTGATCTCTTAATGCGGGACCTACACTATCTTCTCTGTAGGTGGAGGGCTGATCCCTCAAAGGCGGGATCTATACTATTTTCCCTGTAGGTGGAGGGCTGATCCCTTGAGGCGGGACCTATACCATCTTCCCTACAGGTGGAGGGCTGATGCCCTAAGGCGGGACCTACACTATCTTCTCTGTAGGTGGAAGGCTGATGCCCTAAAGCGGGACCAGCACAACCTCCTCTGTGGGTGGTGGGCTGATGCCCTAAGGCTTGACCTGCACTATCTTCTCTGTAGGTGGAGGGCTGATCCCTTAAGGCGGGATCTATACTATTTTCCCTGTAGGTGGAGGGCTGATCCCTTAAGGCGGGACCTATACCATCTTCCCTGTAGGTGGAGGGCTGATGCCCTAAGGCGGGACCTGCGCTATCTTCTCTGTAGGTGGAGGGCTGATCCCTTAAGACGGGATCTATACAATCTTCCCTGTAGGTGGAGGGCTGATCCCTTAAGGCGGGACCTATACTATTTTCCCTGTAGGTGGAGGGCTGATCCCTTAAGGCGGGACCTATATTATCTTCTCTGTAGGTGGAAGGCTGATCCCTCAAAGGCGGGATCTATACTATTTTCCCTGTAGGTGGAGGGCTGATCCTTCAAGGCGGGATCTATACTATTTTCTCTGTAGGTGGAGGGCTGATCCCTTAAGGCGGGATGTATACTATCTTCCCTGTAGGTGGAGGGCAGATCCCTTAAGGCGGGATCTATACTATCTTCACCTAGGTGGAAGGCTAATGCCCTAAGGCGGGACCTGCACTATCTTCTCTGTAGGTGGAGGGCTGATCCCTTAAGGCGGGACCTATATTATCTTCTCTGTAGGTGGAAGGCTGATCCCTCAAAGGCGGGATCTATACTATCTTCCCTGTAGGTGGAGGGCTGATCCCTTAAGACGGGATCTATACAATCTTCCCTGTAGGTGGAGGGCTGATCCCTTAAGGCGGGATCTATACTATTTTCCCTGTAGGTGGAGGGCTGATCCCTTAAGGCGGGACCTTTACTATCTTCTTTGAAGGTGGAGGGCTGATCCCTTAAGGCGGGATGTATACTATCTTCCCTGTAGGTGGAGGGCAGATCCCTTAAGGCGGGATCTATACTATCTTCCCCTAGGTGGAAGGCTAATGCCCTAAGGCGGGACCTGCACTATCTTCTCTGTAGGTGGAGGGCTGATCCCTTAAGGCGGGACCTATATTATCTTCTCTGTAGGTGGAAGGCTGATCCCTCAAAGGCGGGATCTATACTATCTTCCCTGTAGGTGGAGGGCTGATCCCTTAAGACGGGATCTATACAATCTTCCCTGTAGGTGGAGGGCTGATCCCTTAAGGCGGGATCTATACTATTTTCCCTGTAGGTGGAGGGCTGATCCCTTAAGGCGGGACCTTTACTATCTTCTTTGAAGGTGGAGGGCAGATCCCTTAAGGCGGGACCTATACTATCTTCCTGTAGATGGAGGGCTGATCCCTTAAGGCGGGACCTACACTATCTTCTCTGTTGGTGGAGGGCTCATTCCCTAAGGCGGGACCTATACTATCTTCCCTGTAGGTGGAGAGCTGATCCCTTAAGGCGGGACCTACACTATCTTCTCTGTAGGTGGAGGGCTCATCAATTTTTTTTTTTTTCGGGTGCTCCGGTAAATCACCTGGCCCGCTTATTGTCGGGGAAGGAGGAAGTACATATATATATATATATATATATATAGTATGGTTTTATTTACTGTTGCTGTGGGTGTCCGGGGCGACAGCCTTTGGACCCTTACGGGGGGGGCCGCCGTGAGAGCTCGAGATCGGTGGAGTTGGGCTGCTTCTACATCGCGGTCACCGGGGGTGGCCCCCGAGAAACACAGAAGCAAGCAGGACGTCCTTCGGCAACTAGCAGAGACCATGGCCACGGAAGCGAAGAGGAAGCCGAAAGTCCTCGTGGCTATGGTCGAACTCAAGGAGGGGAGCGAGACCCGGAAGCTGGAGGACGCCCTGGACACGGTGGACCCGAGAGAGCTCGGGATAAATATTAGGTCTAGCAAACCCGCCAGGAGAGGGGGGATTCTCCTGGAGGTTTCCTCCGCTGACGAGCTCGGGGCACTCAGGGACAATCCAAAGCTCCAAGAGGCGGGCCTTAAGGCGGAGGCGCCCCAAAGAAGGAGCCCACGCCTGGATGTGTTTGATGTGCCTTCGGGCTGGTCGGGGGAGGACTTCTCCAGGAGATTTCGAGCCCAATACCCCGACCTCACCCCCCCCCCCCCCCCCCCCCCCACAGCAATATATAAAAAGGGCCTCAAGGGCAGATCGACGGTTCATTGGGTCGTCGAGGTGACCCCAGAGACAAGGAGGGCTATCATGAGCGCCGGAAGGATCACCCTAGGGTGGTACTCATGTAGAGTCCGGGACTGCCTGGACGTCTCGCGGTGCTGGCGCTGCCAGGTCTTTGGTCACGTGGAAAAGTCGTGCAACCGACTCAGGGTGTGCGCGAGGTGTTCGGAGGAAGGGCACGACAGGGCCAGTTGTCTGAATAAGTCTAAGCCGCCGAAGTGTAGTAACTGCGGCACACGGGGCTCCCGCGTCGCTCACCAGTCGGACAGCGAGACCTGCCCGTCATATATCCGTGCGTTAGAGTCGTTGGCCTCACGCACTGATTGTGGCGAATAGGATGCGCCGGGGCTTCCGTTTGTGGCAGCACAACATGAATAGGCGCAGGATTGTGGCTGATGAGGTGCGTAAACTAGTGTCATCGGAGGGCGTCCAGGTGCTAGCTCTCCAGGAACCCTACTGCGTTAGAGGCAGCGTGGCAGGCCTAGGTACTGGCCACAAAATTATTACTGGCGCAGGGAACGACGAACGGCCAATGGCCGCAATCGTCGTGATCGGCCCCCAGGTGGATGTGATGGCGCTCCACCATCTCTCCACCAGCCATATAGTTGTGGCCTGTATCAGGCACGCCAACGCAAGCTGCTACGTGATCAGCGGATACTTTCCGCCGTCTGAGAACATAGAACGACAGCTGGGCCACCTGGACCTAGTACTGGACTCCCTCTCGGGGCGCAATGTCATAGTTCTGGCGGACGTCAACTCCTGGTCAGTCTCCTGGGGATCGGTTCGCACCGACCGCCGAGGCGACAGTCTATTGGATTTGATCGCCCGCCATGACCTGTGCATAATCATTTACCCACTTTCTCCGCCCACATTCCACGGTTCCAATGGAGTGTCCCATGTTGACGTCACGCTGGTGTCGAGCGGACTATTCCGGGCTGTGGGCAGCCGGAGCGTCCGAGAGATCACATCTAGCGACCATAGTGTACTGGATGTACTTGTGCAAGCCCAGAGAGCAGCCCTTTTAAGGGTTACAAAGGCCTATCGTACTGTCTCTACGGCTGCGCTACAGGTGCTGGCAGGAACTCCGCCCATAGACTTAGTCTTGGACGGGGCTGTCGCCTCGTACTATTGTAGACGCAATTTGCCTTTAGGAGCAGATATAGATGAGCCTTTACGTCTAGCCCTGGAGGAAGAGATGCGCGGACAGTCCAGACCGGAGCGTTGCAGGGACATAGTTCAGGAATGGATAGTGGAGAAATGGCAACAGCGGTGGTCACGATCATCGGATGGCCGAACGACCTACGCATATTTACCGGAAATCCGGGTACGTCTGGACTCTACTTGGATACTGCCTGACCACTGGATGTCCCAGATACTATCAGGTCACGGAGATTTCAACTCCAAGCTGTTCTTCTTTAAGAGGAAGAACAACCCGAACTGCTCGTGCGGCGGGGTCGAGACTGCGGAGCACGTGGTCCTCGAATGGCCGCTGTACGACGGGCCTAGGATCGTATCTGGGACTCGACCTGCGGCAGCTAATGACGGAAACCGTTTTTTTTTTTTTTTTTTTTTTTTTTTTTTTTTTTTTTTTTTTTTTTTTTTTTTTTCGGGTGCTCCGGTTAATCACCCGGCCCGTTTTTTTCGTCGGGGAATGAGGATACATGACATGGTTATGCTAAATTTATTTATTTATTTGTTGCTGTAGGTGTCTGGGGGCGACAGCCTCTGGTCCCTTGCGGGACAAACTGGCGCTCCCAGACCCCCTTGTGTTGCGGCTGCCAGATGGCGCCGAGAGAGCTCAGGATCTTGGAGTGGGGGCTGCTACTACATCGCGGTCGCCGGGGGTAGACATCGGGCCGCAGCCCGTCAATCGCCCCCGGCGCCGGGTCAAGCGGGCTTTTTCTGTTCCCGCCAGGAGGTGACAAACCAGCCGAACGCCGGATAGTTCGACTCCGTCATCAACTCCGGCAGGCTCAATCCCAGATATGATCCTGTCGCGCGGATCAACTCCACCCCAGACCTGTCGTACAGCGGGCAATCGAGGACCACGTGTTCTGCAGTCTCGATGCCGCCACACGAGCAGTTTGGGCTATCCTTCCTCTTGAAGAAGAAGAGTTTGGAGTTGAAGTCGCCGTGACCTGATAGTACCTGGGATGTCCAGTGATCGGGTTGTACCCAAGTGGAGCGCAGGCGGACCTGGACGTCAGGGATGTACGCAAATGTCGTTCGGCCATCGGAGGAGCGCGACCATCACTGTTGCCACATTATCCAGTCTTGGACCATGTCCCTGCAACGCTCTGGTCCGTTCTGTCTACGTAGCTCACCCACCAGGGCGAGGCGCAAGGGCTCATCTATATCTGCTCTCAGGGGCAAATTGCGTCTACAGTAGTACGAGGCGACCGCCCCGTCCAAGACCAAGTCTATGGGCGGAGCTCCCGCCAGCACCTGTAGCGCTGCCGTGGAGACAGTACGATAGGCCTTTGTGACTCTCAGGAGGGCGGCTCTTTGGGCCAGTAGCAGTCTCGTTCTCTGCTGCTTGGTGGGGCGATACCACCACCCTGCAGCAGCGTACCGTGCTACAGCCTCGAATACCCCCGTCTAGATTGTTCTACACGCTGAGTAGTCGAGGCCCCATGTTGCGCGAGCTAGGCGGCTCAGAGCGTTGAAGGTGGCATTTGTCCTTTCCTTGATGGCAACAGCGTGGGGAGTCGCGCTGAAGCCCGGACCCAGTCTCACACCTAGGTATGTGACCGCCTCCGGGAACTCAACGCGCATCCCCCGGATCCTCAAGGAGAAGGGGTGGCGGGCGTCGGTTTTCCCTCTCATCAGCAGGGCCGTAGTCTTGCTTGGTGAGAGGGCCAGCTTGTTGGCGCAGCACCAGCTGTCGACGAAGTCGATGGCGGCTTGGGCTACGCGGGTCAGAGCTGCCCGGCTATCAGCGTGCACCGTGATTGCGAGATCGTCAACATAGGCAATAGCCTTATATTCACGACTCTTGAGCTCACGGAGCAGTCCATCAAAGAGTATGTTCCAGAGTGTTGGTCCTAGGACTGAGCCCTGGGGGCATCCTCTGTTGATGTTCACCGATGTGCTAGCATACAGCTGGCTCACAGTCGCAGAACGGCCGTCGAGGAAGCTGGATATCAGCCCAAATATATTCCTAGGCGGTCCCATTGCACGCAGTCGCGTGAGGATGGCAGGCCACCAGGCGCAGTCGAACGCCGCCGCGATGTCAAAGAAGATACAGAAGGCATATTTGCCTCTGGTCCCTTTGACATCCGACCTCAGCGTTATCAACGCGTCCTCTGTTGACCTGCCCCTCAAGCAACCATATTGCCTAGGGGATACGATGGCGTATACCTGGGTGCGGATTCTGTCGAGAACGAGTCCCTCCAGTATCTTCCCGAACAGAGACAGAAGGCTGATCGGTCTGTAGCTGCCTGCCAAGGAAAGTTCCCTATCCCCAGGCTTGACAAACGTGCACACCATGGCCCGCTTCCAAGCACTAGGGAAGTGGCCTCGCCTTAGGCAGGCATTGTACAAGTAGAGTAGGTCTGTCTTAATGACCGGGTAGGCTTTCTTGATTATGGCCGCGTCCATGAGATCGCTCCCAGGAGCGCCGCCACTCTTCTGCCTCCCAATCACCAGGGTCAGGTCTAGCTCGTCCCAGTCAGGGGCATCCTCCGTGTTCGGCAAGTCACGGGCAGCACACCTGATGTTTTGTTGAGTGGGTGTATCCCCTGCCGGGTCGTCTTCCGGGAAGGCCTGGCTTAGATACATCCCGCCGGCCTCCTCCAGGGACAAGGCATACTGCATGCCATCCCTGATTGAAGCCACCGGGGCGACCGCCTTAAGCCTCCCAGTGGCGACCCGATACTGAATCCCCCACGGGTTTTTGCTGGACTCGTCTTCAACAAACCTCCTCCAGCTGGTTCTCTTGGCGGCTTCGATGCTCCGACCGTAGGCCTCGCTGAGCTGCCGGTACTCTTCCCTGCGAATAACCCGATGGAGTTGGTCTCGGCACCGCTGGTACCGCCTCCTGGAACGATAAACGGCCCTCTTGGCGAGGGTGAGGTCTTCACTCCACCAGGGGACTTTCCTCAACCGGTCGACCTTCTTGGGGATGGTTTCGTCGGCAGCTCTCGGTAAAATATTACTGAGCCTATCGACGCCCTCCTCAATCTGGTCTACCGGGTCAGAACCCCTGAGACCTTCCCATTCCTCGTCACAGGAGTAGGCAGCAGCGGCGGCCACGAAGGCTTCCGGTATCGCTTTGCGAGTTGCAAAGCGAGGGTCCCTAGACCTGACTGTCGTTAGCCGGGCGTCAAAGAGCCTCACGTCTAGGACTTCATGGTCACTAGACGTAACCCCTCGGACTTCCCAGCCACTGACAGCCCTGTATAGTTCTCCAGAAACCAACGTGACATCGATGTGCGATTCTCCATTGTGGCCACGAAAAGTGGGCGGAGAATGCTGGTCATTAACTATGCACAGGTCATGGCGGGCGATCAACTCCATTAGTCTGTCACCCCGGCGGTCGGTGCGAACCGATCCCCAGGATGCAGACCAGGCATTGGCATCCACCATGACTATGACTTGGCGTCCCGCTAGTTCGTCCAGAACGTGGTCCAAGTGGCCCAATTGCACGTCTATGCGCTCAGACGGAGGGAAATATCCGCTGATTACATAGCAATCGACGTTGGCGTGCCTGATACAGGCCACAGCAATGTGGCTGGTGGACAGATGGTGGAGCGCCATCACATCCACCTGGGGGCCGGTCACAACGATTGCGGCCATAGGCCGTTCGTTGTTCCTTGCGCCAGTTATTACTCTGTGGCCTATACCAAGGCCTGCCACGCGATTTCCTACTCAATAGGGTTACTGTAGAGCCAAGAGCTGGACGGACTCATCGTACACCAGTGCTCGCAACTCATCCGCCACTCTCTTACGCCTATTCATGTTGTGCTGGACAACGTGGATTCCGGTGCGCTCCCTAACTCTACCCGCCATAGTCCGTGCGCGAGGCCAGCTTCTCAAGCGCGCGGATGTATGACGGGCATGTCGCGCTATCAGCGCTATGGGTCACGCCCGGTTTCCCGCTGCCGCAGTTGCAACACTTCGGCGGCAACGATTTCTTTTTACAGCTGGAGCTGTCGTGCCCTACCATTGCACACCAAGCACACACCCTCTCCTTGCTTGGGCAACGCTTCTCCGGGTGGCCGAAGCCATGGCATCTCCCACATCTGGTTACATCCAGGCAATCCCGCACTGTACAAGTGTACCATCCTAGGATGATCCTCTCTGAGGTGAAGAGAGCCCTCCGAGTCGCAGGGGTGGTCTCTACCACCCAGCGCACCGTCGATCTGCCGGGGGAGCCCTTCCTATAAATGGGGACTATGGGGGAGTGGTCGGGGAATTGGGCTTGAAACCTCCTGGTGAGGTCCTCGGCCGACCAACCCGCGGGCACGTCGAAGACCGCTAAGCGCGGTCTTCTCCTGTGCAGCGCCTCCGCCTTTAGGCCCAACTCCTGGAGACGAGCATTGGACGTCAGCGCTTCGAGTTCTTCGGCCGAGGACACCTCCAGGAGGATTCCCCCCCCCTCCTGGCGGGTCTGCTGTTTTTCATAGTGATCCCGAGCTCTCCCGGGGTCACCTGCTCCATAGCGTCCGCCAGCGGGCGTGAGTCCTCCTTGCTGGACAGCTCGACCACGGCCAAGAACGTCTTAGGGCGATTTTGGCTCTCCCCGGCCGTGGCGAGCTGCCGGAGGACGTCTTCCTTCCTCTTGGTAGGTGGTAGCGGTCGTTGTCCCAGCCGGGCTGTCGCTGCTGAAGGGGCTGGAGGGACGGCTTTCTTCTTCTTCTTGGCCCTCACCACCTGGATCCATTCTGCTGGGTCCGGAAGGGCCGGGTTCACAGGGTCCAGGGGGGCAGGGTGTTGCGCTGTCTTCATGAGGGGCGGTGGTGGGGGGCGAGGCTGGGGGGGAGCTCCGTCCACTTCCATCCCCCGCACCGCGGGCACGGAGGGGGGAACCCTGACTGGAGCCGGGGGGATTTTTCTGGTGAGTGCCGCGGCCGCTTGGTTCTTCTTATTCTTCATCTTCTTCTTTCCCCTTTCTTTCTCCCCCGTTCCGTGGCGACGGAAACCGGCTACCCAACGTTCAGCCGATTTGTCGCCTCCTGGCGGAGAAAGAAGCAAGTATTTTGACCCTGCGCCGGGGAGGCCTGCAGTCGTCCCCGGCGCCCTAACGAACCACAATTAGCGATCGCCCTACATTTATCCCGAGCTCTCTCGGCCCGCCAAGAAAATTAAGGTGGGCTGGGAGTGGGATCGTCGCAGATGGTCGGCAGCGGTCGCTCCTAGCCTACCACAGCATCATATGTTCTGTATTTTTAATTATGTACTTTAGTATTTTAATTTTGTAAATAAATTTGTTAGGCTTCCCTTTTTCCCCGACGATTCGGCGATGGTGTCGTGGCCTCCACCGAAGGTCGGCAACCAAAAAAAAAAAAAAAAAAAAAAAAAGAAGGGGTAGGACTCGGGCCTGGCCCGTCAATCGCCCCCGGCGCCGGGTCAAAGGGCCTTTTTCTGTTCCCGCCAGGAGGTGACAAACCAGCCGAACGCCGGATAGTTCGACTACGTTATCAACTCCGGCAGGGTCAATCCCAGGTACGATCCTGTCGCGCGGATCAACTCCACCCTAGACTTGTCGTACAGCGGACAATCGAGGACCACATGTTCTGCAGTCTCTATGCCGCCACACCCATGTGGAGCGCAGGCGGACCCGGACGTCAGGGAGATACACGAATGTCACCTGTCCATTATCCAGTCTTGGACAATGTCCTTGCAACGCTCTGGTCTGCTCTGTCCACGTAGTTCGCCCTCCAGGGCGAGGCGCAAGGGCTCATCTATATCTGTTCTCAGGGGCAGATTGCGTCTACAGTAGTACGAGGCGACCGTCCCGTCCAAGACCAAGTCTATGGGCGGAGCTCCTGCCAGCACCTGTAGCGCTGCCGTGGAGACAGTACGATAGGCCTTTGTGACTCTCAGGAGGGCAGCTCTTTGGGCCTGCAGTAGTATCGTTCTCTGCTGCTTGGTGGGACGTAACCACCATCCGGCAGCAGCGTATCGAGCCACAGCCTCGAACACCCCCGTGTAGATTGTTCTACACGCTGAGTACTTGAGGCCCCATGTTGCGCGAGCTAGGCAGCTCAGAGCGTTGAAAGTAGCATTTGTCCTTTCTTTGATGGCAACAGCGTGGGGAGTCGCCCTGAAGCCCGGACCCAGCCACACACCTAGGTATGTGACCGTCTCCGGGAATTCAACGCGCATCCCTCGGATCCCCAAGGAGAAGGGGTGGCGGGCGTTGGTTTTCCCTCTCATTAGCAGGGCTATAGTCTTGCTTGGTGAGAGGGCCAGCTTATTGGCGCAGCACCAGCTGTCGACGAAGTCGATGGCGGTTTGGGCTGTGCGGGTCAGAGCTGCCCGGCTATCAGCGTGCACCGTGATTACGAGATCGTCAACATAGGCTATGGCCTTATATTCATGATTCTCGAGTTCACGGAGCAGTCCATCAAGGAGTATGTTCCAGAGTGTTGGTCCTAAGACCGAGCCCTGGGGGCATCCTCTAGTGATGTTCACTGATGTGCTGGCATACAGCTGACTTACAGTCGCAGAACGGCCGTCGAGGAAACTGGATATCAGCCCAAATATATTCCTTGGCGGTCCCATAGCACGCAGTTGTGTGAGGATGGCAGGCCACCAGGCGCAGTCAAACGCCGCCGCGATGTCGAAGAAGATACAGAGGGCATATTTGCTTCTGTTCACTTCAACATCCGACCTCAGCGTTACCAACGCGTCCTCGGTTGACCTACCCCTCAAGCAACCATACTGTCTAGGGGATACGAAGGCGTATACTGGGGTGCGGATCCTGTCAAGGACGAGTCCTTCCAGTATCTTACCGAACAGAGACAGAAGACTGATCGGTCTGTAGCTGCTTGCCAAGGAAAGGTCCCTATCCCCAGGCTTGACAAACGTGCACACCAAGGCACGTTTCCAAGCACTCGGGAAGTGGCCTCGTCTTAGGCAGGCATTGTACAGGTAGAGTAGATCTGTCTTAATGACCGGGTAGGCTTTCTTGATCATGGCCGCGTCCATGAGATCGCTCCCAGGGGCGCCGCCACGCTTCTGCCTCCCAATTACCAGGGTCAGATCCAGCTCATCCCAATTGGGGGCATCCTCCGTGTCCGGCAAGTCACGGGCAGCACACCTGATGTTATGTTGGATGGGTGTATCCCCTGCCGGGTCATCCTCCGGGAAGGCTTGGCGTAGGTACATCCCGCTGGCCTCCTCCAGGGACAAGGCATGCTGGATGCCATTCCTGATTGAGACCACCGGGGCGACCGTCTTGAACCTCCCAGTGGCGATCCGATAGGGAATCCCCCACGGGTTTTTGCTGGACTCGTCCTCTAAGAACCTTCTCCAGCTTGTTATCTTGGCGGCTTCGATGCTACGACCGTAGGCCTCGCTGAGCTGACGGTACTCTTCCCTCCGAATAACCCGATGGAGCTGGTCTCGGCACCGCTGGTACCGCCTCCTGGCACGATAAACGGCCCTTTTGGCGAGGGAGAGGTCTTCGCTCCACCAGGGGACTTTCCTCAATCGGTCGACCTTCCTGGGGAAGGTCTCGTCGGCAGCCCTCAGCAGAATACTACTGGGTCTGTCGGCACCCTCCTCAATCTGGTCGACCGGGTCGGAACCCCTGAGACCTTCCCATTCCTCGTCACAGGAGTAGGCAGCAGCGGCGGCCACGAAGGCTTACGGTATCGCTTTGCGAGTTGCAAAGCGAGGATCCCTAGACCTGACTGCCGTTAGCTGCGCGTAAAAGAGTCTCACGTCTAGGACTTCATGGTCACTAGAAGTAATCCCTCGGACTCCCCAGCCACTGACAGCCCTGTATAGTTCTCCAGAAACCAACGTGACATCGATATGCGATTCTCCATTGGCACTACGAAAAGTGGGAGGAGAATGTTGGTCCTTGACTATGCACAGGTGATGGCGGGCGATCAACTCCATTAGTCTGTCGCCCCGGCGGTCGGTGCGAACCGATCCCCAGGAGACAGACCAGGCGTTGGCGTCCGCCATAACTATGACTTGGCGTCCCGCCAGCTTATCCAACAAGTGGTCCAAGTGGCCCAATTGTAGGTCTATGCTCTCAGACGGAGGGAAATATCCGCTGATCACATAACAATCGACCTTGGCGTGCCTGATGCAGGCCACAGCAATATGGCTGGTGGACAGATGGGGGAGCGCCATCACAACCACTTGGGGGCCAGTCACAACGATTGCGGCCATAGGCCGTTCGTTGTTCCGTGCGCCAGTTATTATTCTGTGGGCAATACCGAAGCCTGCCACGCGATTTCTTTTACAATAAAGCTCCTGTAGAGCCAGGAGTTGAACGGACTCAGCGTACACCAGTTCGCGCAACTCATCCGCCACTCTCTTACGCCTATGCATGTTGTGCTGGACAACGTGGAAACCCGTGTGCTCCGCATCTCTACTCGCCATAGTCCGTACGCGAGGTCAACTTCTCGAGCGCGCGGATATATGACGGGCATGTATGCTATCGGCGCTGTGGATCGCACCCGGTTTCCCGCTGCCGCATTTACAACATTTCGGCGGCAAAGTTTTCCTCTTGCAGCTGGCGCTGTCGTGCCCTGTAGCGGAGCACCAAGCACACACCTTCTCCTTACTTGGGCACCGTTTCTCCGGGTGGCCAAATCCATGGCATCTCCCACACCTGGTGACGTCCAGGCAGTCCGATGGGAGGAGGAAACTCTGTTTTCGCCCCGCTCGCTCCTGGACTAGGTACGGGGGATGGAAGAGGGGTAGTACTTTTTGGCGTCTGTATCACTGCTCCTCTCTTCTTCTTCTTCCCCTGTCTTTCCGGTCCCTCTTCCGGCAGAGTCCTGTACTGGTGGGGGACGGGGGGAGCCTCTGTTCTTACTGGAAGGGGCTGTTGGGGGAGGCCGGCTAAGCCAATTGTTGTCGGCAATTGTTGTCGCCACCGTCTCGGTCAGACTCCCCACGATTTCCTTCGTCATCCTGACCTTGGCCTCGGCTACCTCCTGCACCGTAGACATCAGGACCAGGAGGCGGGCGATCCCCATGTTCACCCGTTCGCGGTCCGTAACGCTAACCTTGACTTTGCGGAGTATGGCCGAGATCTCGGCCTGGATGGCACGGGCCTCATCCATTGGGTCTTCCTTTTTGCTGTCTCCTAAGCTCTGTTGGCCCTGACGAGGGCCCAGCAACTACCGTCTGGGATAGTTCATGGTTCGGACTCACCAGAGGAAGTGGGGCTGAAGGCCTGGCTGGGTCAGTGGTGGGGGGTGGGATGAGCCAAGCATCTGCAACCCCACTCTTGGGCTCGGCGTGATTCTCCATCCTGCCCCATGGAATCAAAACAAAAATACAAAAAATGTACCTGTTTATAACTGCCGCGCGGTTGGGTCGATGGAGCAGAAATTTTCAGAAAATATTCCTTAATGTCTCTGACCACTAACTGCCGCGACAGAAATTCAACTTTCGCACTTCTTCCGCTACTTTGAACGAACTTCCACGGAGCGACCTTAGACACGTCTGTTCACCCCGGCTGTTGGGGCGACACTCAAGAGGGCGCATCAATTAAGGCGGGACCTATACTATCCCTGTCGGAGGAGGGCTGATCCTTTTAGGCGGGACCTATACTATCTTCCCTGTAGGAGAAGGGCTGATCCCTCAAGGCGGGACCTATACTATCTTCCCTGTCGGTGGAGGGCTGATCCCTAAAGGCGGGACCTACACTATCTTCTCTGTAGGTGGACGGCTCATCCCTTGATGTGGGACCTACACTATCTTCTCTGTAGGTGGAGGGCTGATCCTTTAAGGCGGGACCTATACTATCTTCCCTGTAGGTGGAGGGCTGATCCCTTAAGGCGGGACCTATACTATCTTCCCTGTAGGTGGAGGGTTGATCCCTTAAGGCGGGACCTATACTATTTTCCATGTAGATGGAGGGCTGATCTCTTAATGCGGGACCTACACTATCTTCTCTGTATGTGGAGGACTGATCCCTCAAAGGCGGGATCTATACTATTTTCCCTGTAGGTGGAGGGCTGATCCCTTAAGGTGGGACCTATACTATCTTCCCTGTAGATGGAGGGCTGATCCCTTAAGGCGGGACCTACACTATCTTATCTGTAGGTGGAGGGCTGATCCCTTAAGGCGGGACCTATACTATCTTCCCTGTAGGTGGAGGGCTGATCCCTTAAGGCGGGACCTACACTATCTTCTCTGTAGGTGGAAGGCTCATCCCTTAGGGCGGGGCCTACACTACCTTCTCTGTAGGTGGAGGGCTGATCCCTTAAGGCGGGACCTACACTATCTTCTCTGTAGGTGGACGGCTCATCCCTTGATGTGGGACCTATACTATCTTCCCTGTAGGTGGAGGGCTGATCCCTTAAGGCGGGACCTATACTATCTTTCCTGTAGGTGGAGGGTTGATCCCTTAAGGCGGGACCTATACTATTTTCCATGTAGATGGAGGGCTGATCTCTTAATGCGGGACCTACACTATCTTCTCTGTATGTGGAGGGCTGATCCCTCAAAGGCGGGATCTATACTATTTTCCCTGTAGGTGGAGGGCTGATCCCTTAAGGCGGGTCCTATACTATCTTCCCTGTAGATGGAGGGCTGATCCCTTAAGGCGGGACCTACACTATTTTATCTGTAGGTGGAGGGCTGATCCCTTAAGGCGGGACCTATACTATCTTCCCTGTAGGTGGAGGGCTGATCCCTTAAGGCGGGACCTACACTATCTTCTCTGTAGGTGGAAGGCTCATCCCTTAAGGCGGGGCCTACACTACCTTCTCTGTAGGTGGAGGGCTGATCCCTTAAGGCGGGACCTATACTACCTTCCCTGTAGGTGGAGGGCTGATCCCTTAAGGCGGGATCTATACTATCTTCCCTGTAGGTGGAGGGCTGATCCCTGGAAGCACACCAATAATCGAATCGAAGAAGTTTTAAAGCGCATGATTTCTTATGTTTGTTGCGCGAGATGAGCTTTCTTTTCATAAACTACCATATGAAAAATCTTTTGCACGATAATTAATAACAATTTTTAGTATTATTATGATGATACTAATAATTATAAAATACATTGATTTTTCTTCTTACGAAAAAGAATGAATATTAACTAATAGATCTTTAATTTTATTTTCTGAGCGGGAACGTTAGGGCTGAGCAAGAAAAAATTGTTCCTAGATAGAACTTACGTTCAAAACCAAGAAATATGGTTTAAGAATATTCAGTTCTGTTTGGGAACGAAACATTAAAGGCGAATAAAATTTGTACGGATACGGCATAGAACGATTTTTGAAAACCGTATTTTGGCTCACTATTTGTTTATAGAGAAGAATAATTTCGCAATTGAAGAAAAAGTAATACCATTTTCTTTTCTCAAGAGTGTAGACTCCGATTCATCATGTCCTGAAAATAAAGATATACAATATCAATAATAAGAAAAAACCACTAGAATATTCTTCAAAAATGTTCAATGGCTATTCCAGAGAAAAAAAAAAATGAATAACAAAGTTATTATATAAATTGCACAAAAAATTATTCCCTGGGAAGTATTTTTTAAGCATATTTATGCAGAAGTCTGGTTATGAGCTATTCCGGTTGTTTTTAGGGTTTTTACAAAACACTACAAAGGTCAGAAGTACCTTGTGTTTCGGTAGCATGTCTGTCTGTCCACGGGCGGTCTTTAGCAGAAAAAAAAAATCTTTGAGGCATCCATAAAATAAACGCTCTGGTGAAAATATTATAGTAAATAGTCGAGTAGGATATGAAATTGAAGGGTAGAGTACATGGGGGGAATATTTATATATTTTTATTTTAAAATCAATACAGCCGAAATAATAACTAAAATCAATACAGCCGAAATAACAACTAAAATCAATACAGCCGAAATAACAACTAAAATCAATACAGCCGAAATAACAACTAAAATAATTTCTATTGATGTAAAAAATCTGAGGAAAATAATAGGACCTCATCCTCTGTAATGTAATCAATATGCGACTAGGCCAAATATATTTTCCAAAATATATATAATATATATAAAATAAAAAATATGTATATATAATATAAGAAATGAACAAATCTTTGGAGGCTGGAGGCAGGTATCAAGGTATAGGAAAAGGGGACCCTTTTACCTTCATCAATTACCTGTAGAGTTATATATACAGATTTTACAATCTAAGGTGACAGTAAGGGTACAAGATTAGAGCCCAAGCCCTCTGTTAGGGTCATATAAATATGTCTGGAGTGCCCATATAGAAGTTGATAGGTCAAATTGGATGCCGCCAAGGCGAAAGCCGAATTCTCCCCTGTAAGCTTGGAAAGAAAGAGGAGGGGGATAGCAGAAAATGGTGGGGGAAGGTTCGAGGGATCCTCGGAGAAGTTAAGTCAGTTCAAGTCCAGAGTTGGAGGAGTTCTAGTCCAGAGTTCGGTTGAGAGGGGCTCGGAGGAGTCTCCAGTCCAGAAAAGTTCAAGTCAGGAGTCCAGGAGCAACAGTTCAAGCTGGAGTTGAAGTCCAGAGCTTGAGGAGGAGCTCAGCCGCCAGTCGTATTTCCACTCTCAAGCCCCCGCAGATCTATCCAACCCCCAGCATCAAATCAGCATCCAGCCAGCCCCCAGCATCCAATCAACATCCAAAGGACGTTATTCTCCAAACAGCATTACCAAATTAAGGTTCTAAGATATTTATTCTTTGGTAAATATATTATTTTTAAAAATATGACTTGCTAGATTTTTTAGTTTGCTTCACATGCTCATCCTAGTTCAGTAATGGTTTAAGAACTTAGTATTTCAAAACTTTCTTCGCTGAACGAACTTTTCGCCTTTGGTTTATAGAAATCCAATTTATACATTAAGATCAGTAATTTATAGGCGGTCTGGCATCCCTTAAATATTTTAATTTAGTAAATTCAGTTAAACAATTTTGAGAAAATCTCTGCATCGTAGATTTAAAGTAGAGTAAAGTAGAAATTATACTGTGTTACACAATGTATGTGAGGCCACACTCCATTCGGATGACAGACCCCTTCATCATGAAAGAGAGTTTTCATTGTTAAAAAAGATATAAAAAATGAAGGTCATCAAGAGGTTTGGTCTTGAAAGATAAACAAACATTAGTCCATAATGTGAAGATGGCTGCAGCTGCACAAGTTGTAAAATAAAAATGTAGTCGCACCTCTCACATCTTTTATTATAATATCTAGGCTTGTTTTCAAGGTTGCCCTCATCATCAGGCCATCTCATAAAACATTTTTTTTTAATAATCAAAAATTAAGTGAATAAATAAAATAAAATTGTTCCATAAATAAATAAAAAATTTGTATTTATATTTAATACTAGCAGTAATACCCGGCGTTGCCCGGGGAACTTTGACTTTTCTCCCAATATCTCCTATAAGGCTAATCAGTTCCTCGACAGTACATTCATGATGTTATAATTTTCAATTATTCATACGGAATTCAACTGTAGTAACGCTAGTAATTTTTTAGGACCACTGGGCACCACAGCTAGTATGCCGCCTTTCAACTGCGGAAACGACAGCTAGTGAATACTTAGCATCGCTGGACGTCCTAGCCAGTGCGTACTTAAGAACGTTTTGACCACAGCTAAGTTGTGCCTTGCAACGCTGGGCACCACAGCTAGTACGTAGTTAGGAACGCTGGGCACCACAGGTAGTATATGCCTTGCAACGGAGGACCCCACAGCTAGTAGGTAGTTGGGAATGCTGGGCATCACAGCTAGTATGTGCCTTGCGACGACGGACCCCACAGCTAGTACGTAGTTAGAAACGCTGGGCATCACAGCTAGTAAGTGCCTTGCAACAGCGGACCCCACAGCTAGTACGAAGGTAGGAACGCTGGGCATCACAGCTAGTAAGTGCTTTGCAACAGCGGACCCCACAGTTAGTATGTAGTTAGAACCACTGGGCATCACAGCTAGTATGTGCCTTGCAACAGCGGACCCCACAGCTAGTACGAAGTTCGGAACGCTGGGCAACACAGCTAGTAAGTGTTTTGTAACAGCGGACCCCACAGATAGTACGAAGTTAGGAACCCTGGGCACCACATCTAGTATGTGCCTTGCAACAGCGGACCCCACAGCTAGTACGAAGTTAGGAACTATTATGTACTAAATATTATAGATATAAACATATTCACATAAATAAACCTTTATTGGTTAGAAACATAACACTAACTGAATTATTGAAATAGAACATATGTTAATTACACAAATAATGAAATCATATGTAAATATACACATCAACTCTCCGCCTGTAATCGAGACCTAAGGATCTGGTTGACATGCCTGCGCCACACGACTCCACTGTCCAGCCTCACTCGGTACTGGACTCTACCTTCCCGTCCTATGATGCTCCCGAACTTCCATTTGTCCCTCTCATTGTAACACCTAACTTGAACCCTCTCCCCCAACTGGAATTCTCTTTTCATATTCTTCCCCACATCATCTCTCCTCACTTCTTTCTTCGGCACCATGAGATCCAGTCGGGTCTTCACCTCTCTTCCAAACATCAGGACGTAAGCGTTCGTTCCTGTTGCGTTCGGAGCTCTTCTTAGCTGCATCAGAAGTCGGCAAAGTTTTTCCTCCCCATTTCCTTTCTGTCCTTCAATGGCTCGCAGAGCTTTTTTTATAGTTTGCACAAAACGTTCTGCTTGGCCATTCGAAGCAGGATGGAACGGCGCAATGGTCTTCTGAATGACACCATTCTGGACCAGGAAATCTGAGAAAACTTTCGACTTAAACTGGGGTCCATTATCGGATACTAAGGTTGCCGGAAGACCAAATGTCGCGAATAGCTTCTGTAATTGCCGAATGCACCAATCCGAAGTAGTACATTTGGTTTGGATGACTTCTGTCCACTTAGAAAAGGCATCCACCACGATGAAATAGTTGATGCCAGCCTGCGGAGTAGCAAAGTCGACATGGATTCTCTGCCAAGGTCCTGACGGAGACTCCCAAGGATGGCTCTCAATTTTGGGTGGGTTGTTCTGCTTGAGGCAGCAGTTCTCGCAGGTTCTCACCAGGTCCTCGATGTGCTGATCCATACACTTCCAGTAGCAGAGACTTCGGGCCAGTGTCTTCATCCTGACCATCCCCAAATGACCCACGTGAAGCTCCTTCAATACTTCTCTTTGTAGCTTCTCCGGAATGACAACTCTTGATCCTTTACTGCCACCAACCTATCCTCTAGTTCATACCTTACCTCGAGTTCCTCCTGTAAATTCTCATCCTCAACTGAAAGTTCTATGTTTTCCTGAACTGTAGCAAATTTGTCCCGTATAGCTTCCAGATTCAAAAGCCTTTCATTTACTTCTGAAATTTTCTGAATACTATTAATTTTAATTAAGTTCTCTAACCTTGTAATCTGTCCTTTAAGGCGTGCTCTTACTTTTCTAAATTTATGGATGTTGTCACCAGTCCTTTTTTCTTGTTCACTATGCATTGCTCCATCCTCGTTCGCCATGATATTATGTACTAAATATTATAGATATAAACATATTCACATAAATAAACCTTTATTGGTTAGAAACATAACACTAACTGAATTATTGAAATAGAACATATGTTAATTACACAAATAATGAAATCATATGTAAATATACACATCAGGAACCCTGGGCACCACATCTAGTATGTGCCTTGCAACAGCGGACCCCACAGCTAGTACGAAGTTCGGAACGCTGGGCAACACAGCTAGTAAGTGTTTTGTAACAGCGGACCCCACAGATAGTACGAAGTTAGGAACCCTGGGCACCACATCTAGTATGTGCCTTGCAACAGCGGACCCCACAGCTAGTACGAAATTAGGAACCCTGGGCACCACATCTAGTATGTGCCTTGGAACAGCGGACCCCACAGCTAGTACGAAGTTAGGAACCCTGGGCACCACATCTAGTATGTGCCTCGCAACAGCGGACCCCACAGCTAGTACGAAGTTCGGAACGCTGGGCATCACATCTAGTTTGTGCCTTGTAACAGCGGACCCCACAGCTAGTACGAAGTTAGGAACCCTGGGCACCACATCTAGTATGTGCCTCGCAACAGCGGACCCCACAGCTAGTACGAAGTTAGGAACCCTGGGCACCACATCTAGTTTGTGCCTTGTAACAGCGGACCCCACAGCTAGTACGAAGTTAGGAACCCTGGGCACCACATCTAGTATGTGCCTTGCAACAGCGGACCCCACAGATAGTACGAAGTTCGGAACGCTGGGCAACACAGCTAGTAAGTGTTTTGTAACAGCGGACCCCACAGCTAGTACGAAGTTAGGAACCCTGGGCACCACATCTAGAATGTGCCTCGCAACAGCGGACCCCACAGCTAGTACGAAGTTCGGAACGCTGGGCACCACATCTAGTTTGTGCCTTGTAACAGCGGACCCCACAGCTAGTACGAAGTTAGGTACCCTGGGCACCACATCTAGTATGTGCCTTGCAACAGCGGACCCCACAGCTAGTACGAAGTTCGGAACGCTGGGCAACACAGCTAGTAAGTGTTTTGTAACAACGGACCCCATAGATACTACATAGTTAGGAACACTGGGCACCACAGCTAGTAAATGTCTTGCAACAGTTAACTCCACAGCGAATACATAGTTACTACTACTACATGTGAAATTCATGACAATCCGATTGCCCTTTAATCATTCAGCATTATTTTTATGCTTAGCCCCCCCCCCCCCCCCTCTCAAATTTTTAAGATGTCACATAGTGTATTTTTCTATTTGGCCATCAAGAATACTACATGTGAAATTCCATGACAATCCAATCATCCGTTAATGACCTATCACTATCTTCAAATTTAGGCCTACCCCCATAACCCCCCTCCCGTTCACAATTTTTTGATGTCAAACACCCTATTTTTCTATTTGGCCTTTATGAATACTACATGTGAAATTTCGTGACAATCCGATCATCCGTTAATGACTTATCAATATACTTATACTTAGGCCCCCATCAATCCATCCTCCCGTTCAAAATTTTGTGACTTATACACCCTACATTTCTATTTGGCTTTTAAGAATACTACATGGGAAATTTCGTGACAATACGATCAACCGTTAATGAGCTAGCTCTATATTTATACTTAGCCCCCCCCCCCCCCCACAACCCCCCCTCCCGTTCAAAACTTTGGGTCGCCACACACCTTTTTTTTTTACTACATGTGAAACTTCGTGACAATGCGAACACCCGTTAATGAGCTAGCTCTATATTTATACTTAGGCCCCCCCCCCCACAACCCCCCCTCCCGTTCAAAACTTTGGGACGCCACACACCTTATTTTTTTATTTGGCCTTCAGGAATACTACATGGGAAATTTCGTGACAATACGATCAACCGTTAATGAGCTAGCTCTAAATTTATACTTAGCCCCCCCCCCCCCCCCCCACAACCCCCCCTCCCGTTCAAAACTTTGGGTCGCCACACACCTTTTTTTTTTACTACATGTGAAACTTCGTGACAATGCGACCACCCGTTAATGAGCTAGCTCTATATTTATACTTAGGCCCCCCCCACAACCCCCCCTCCCGTTCAAAACTTTGGGTCGCCACACACCTTTTTTTTTTACTACATGTGAAACTTCGTGACAATGCGACCACCCGTTAATGAGCTAGCTCCATATATATACTTAGGCCCCCCCCACAACCCCCCCTCCCGTTCAAAACTTTGGGACGCCACACACCTTATTTTTTTATTTGGCCTTCAGGAATACTACATGGGAAATTTCGTGACAATACGATCAACCGTTAATGAGCTAGCTCTATATTTATACTTAGCCCCCCCCCCCCCCCCACAACCCCCCCTCCCGTTCAAAACTTTGGGTCGCCACACACCTTTTTTTTTTACTACATGTGAAACTTCGTGACAATGCGACCACCCGTTAATGAGCTAGCTCTATATTTATACTTAGGCCCCCCCACAACCCCCCCTCCCGTTCAAAACTTTGGGTCGCCACACACCTTTTTTTTTTACTACATGTGAAACTTCGTGACAATGCGACCACCCGTTAATGAGCTAGCTCTATATTTATACTTAGCCCCCCCCCCCCCCACAACCCCCCCTCCCGTTCAAAACTTTGGGTCGCCACACACCTTTTTTTTTTACTACATGTGAAACTTCGTGACAATGCGACCACCCGTTAATGAGCTAGCTCTATATTTATACTTAGGCCCCCCCACAACCCCCCCTCCCGTTCAAAACTTTGGGTCGCCACACACCTTTTTTTTTTACTACATGTGAAACTTCGTGACAATGCGACCACCCGTTAATGAGCTAGCTCTATATTTATACTTAGGCCCCCCCCCCCCCCACAACCCCCCCTCCCGTTCAAAACTTTGGGACGCCACACACCTTATTTTTTTATTTGGCCTTCAGGAATACTACATGGAAAATTTCGTGACAATACGATCAACCGTTAATGAGCTAGCTCTATATTTATACTTAGCCCCCCCCCCCCCCCACAACCCCCCCTCCAGTTCAAAACTTTGGGTCGCCACACACCTTTTTTTTTTACTACATGTGAAACTTCGTGACAATGCGACCACCCGTTAATGAGCTAGCTCTATATTTATACTTAGGCCCCCCCCACAACCCCCCCTCCCGTTCAAAACTTTGGGTCGCCACACACCTTTTTTTTTTACTACATGTGAAACTTCGTGACAATGCGACCACCCGTTAATGAGCTAGCTCTATATTTATACTTAGGCCCCCCCCATAACCCCCCCTCCCGTTCAAAACTTTGGGTCGCCACACACCTTTTTTTTTACTACATGTGAAACTTCGTGACAATGCGACCACCCGTTAATGAGCTAGCTCTATATTTATACTTAGGCCCCCCCCACAACCCCCCCTCCCGTTCAAAACTTTGGGACGCCACACACCTTATTTTTTTATTTGGCCTTCAGGAATACTACATGGAAAATTTCGTGACAATACGATCAACCGTTAATGAGCTAGCTCTATATTTATACTTAGCCCCCCCCCCCCACAACCCCCCCTCCCGTTCAAAACTTTGGGTCGCCACACACCTTTTTTTTTTACTACATGTGAAACTTCGTGACAATGCGACCACCCGTTAATGAGCTATCTCTATATTTATACTTAGGCCCCCCCCACAACCCCCCCTCCCGTTCAAAACTTTGGGACGCCACACACCCTATTTTTTTATTTGGCCTTCAGGAATACTACATGGGAAATTTCGTGACAATACGATCAACCGTTAATGAGCTAGCTCTATATTTATACTTAGCCCCCCCCCCCCCTCCGCCCCCCCCTCCCGTACAAAATTTCGAGCCGTCACACCGCCTATTTTTCTATTTGGCCTTCAGGAATACTACATGTGAAATTTCGTGACAATCTGACCAACCGTTAATGAGCCAGCTCTATATTTATACTTAGCCGCCCCCCCCCCCCTCATCCCTCCCTCCCGTTCAAAACTTCGGGTCGCCACACACCTTTTTTTTTTATTTGGTCTTCAGGAATACTACATGTGAAATTTCGTGACAATACGATCAACCGTTAATGAGCTAGCTCTATATTTATACTTAGCCCCCCTCCCTCAACCCCCCCTCCCATTTAAAATGTTGGGACGCCACACACAATATTTTTCAATATGGCCTTTAAGAATACTATATGTGAAATTTCATGACAATCTGATCATCCGTTAAAGATCTATCACTATCTTTATATTTAGTCCTACGCCCACAACCCCTCCTCCCATTTAAAATTTTGGGACGCCACACACAATATTTTTTAATTTGGCCTTTAAGAATACTACATGTGAAATTTCGTGAAAATCCGACCAACCGTTAATGAGGTAGGACTATTTATATACTTAGGCCCCCCTTACAACCCCCCCTACCGTCCGAAATTTTGGGACGCCACATAGCCTATTATTCAATCGGGCTCAAAAGAATGCTACATGTGAAGTTTCATGAAGATCCGTCCAGCCGTTTGGGCGTGATGCTGGAACAAACATACATACATACATACAAACAAACAAACAAACAAACAAACAAACCCCGTTTCAGCTTTATTAATATAGATAGAAGATAAAAAAACTATTAAAAAATTAGCAATTTAAAATTTCATGGATGGGGACAGTTGCGTTATTCCTCGTGACCTCTTGAGCCACAAATACTGTATCTGTTTTTATATATTTACTAGCAGTAATACCCGGCGTTGCCCGGGGAACTTTGAGTTTTCTCCCAATATCTCCTATTCAGTTCCTCGACAGTACATTCATGATGTTATAATTTTCAATTATTCATACGGAATAAGGCTTATAGTCCTTCAACGTCAAACACCCCAGCTAGTAAGTTTTTAGGACCCCTGGGCATCACAGCTAGTATGCGTCTTTCAACGGCGAAAACCACAGATAGTGAATACTTAGCATCGCTGGACATCCTAGCCAGTGCGTACTTAAGAACGCTATTGACCGCAGCTAGTAAGTGCCTTGCAACAGCGGACCCCACAGCTAGTACGATATTAGGAACGTTGGGCATCACATCTAGTAAATGCCTTGCAACAGCGGACCCCACAGCGAATACATAGTTACTACTACTACATGTGAAATTCATGCCAATACGCTTACTCTTTAACAGTACATTCATGATGTTATAATTTTCAATTATTCATACGGAATAAGGCTTATAGTCCTTCAACTATAGTAACGCTAGTAAGTTTTTAGGAACCCTGGGCACCACAGCTAGTATGCGCCTTTCAACGGCGGAAACCACAGCTAGTACGTAGTTAGAACCACTGGGCATCACAGCTAGTATGTGTTTTGCAACGGCGGACCCCACATCTAGTACCTAGTTAGAAACGCTGGGCATCAAAGCTAGTATGCTTTTGCAGCGACGGACCCCTTAGCTAGTATGTTTTTAGGAACGCTGGGCCCTACAGGTAGTAGGTGTCTTGCAACTGCGGACCCCACAGATAGTAGTAGAGGGAATAAGGGGACGCTGGGCCAATGGCAAATGCGCAAGATGGCGGCCGTCCCATACTCCTCCCCACCACTCTCCTCCCCTCCTCCTCCCCTGTTCTTGAATGACTTCCCCATCTCAATACGTTTCCACTCTCCCTCTTAACCCTAATAAGTTTCCGCTCTCCCTCTAAACCCTGCTTTGCATTTTTATCCCACCCCTCCCCTATGCCCCTATTTTTTTTTAAATTAGCCCACTAGCGCTTCCAAGCGTCTAGAAATCAAATTAATTTTCAATTAAGTAACTAGGGTCGACTTCTTAAGAAAAAAAATAATAACTTGACCTTACGAGAGTCGAACCCGACTTCTTTGCCTTGAGAGGCTGACTTGCTATCCACACGACCATTGTGGCATGGGTGGTCAAGGCAGTGATAATCTAGGTATATAAACTTACGGCCGTATATTATCACATTGGTATCACCAAGGTTCAGCGTTTTGTAGCCTTTTTTACTAGAGCACATTTTTGTTCGCCCCTCATCGAAAAATTACAGTCCAACACCCTCATATAAGTTTCCTCTCCTCCATTTCAAAGTCATTCATTATTATATTAATACCTCCTCGGTCTTTAACCATATTTATACTGATTCATCACATAACCCTTTCCTAATTTTCTGCTCTCTAATCCCCCACATCAATTGTTTACACTTTTCCTTAGCATCGTTCTGCTTCACACTTTTCTTCGTCCAATGCTTACAATCTCTCTAGATTATGATTCATTTAACATTTTTTCATCATAACCCGGTTTACCCATACATAAAGCTACATTCTATGTCTATTAACCTCTCCCCGCTCTACCCCTAATCTTCAGGTATTTTCACATTTATTTCAGGAGTCTCAATATCTTAGGCTAACATGCGGTATATAATTTACATTTACGTTAATTTGCTTTGTAGACTGCTTCTCGTCTCCAACTTTCTTAGGATGTTTCTCACCAGGATCTCTACATCAGGTATTTGATAGGGGTGTGTATTTCTTTTAGTTCGCTTTATTGACTAATCAATAAACCGGTAAGCCTCTTCACCAGCGCCAAGGTAGAAATACGTCGAAGAGGTGGATGGGGATAGGGAAGGGATAAAGGCTCAAGTCAGGGCTTCTCTTCAATTTCAAGGTATTTTTACTTTTCTCCATTTTTCTACTTTCATACAGGTTTACGGGTTTTACACCACGCCAGTGACCAATTGGGTTTACGGGTATTCTACAACCTCGCCAGTGACCAATTAGGTTTACAAGTTTTCAACCACGTCCATTCAAAAACCAAAAGACATCAGATCAGTCTAGACTAAGCCTCAAGAGGATTTTAAGAATAGGATAGGAATAGGAATGTTTTCCGATATTTAAGCCCCCTCGGAAAAAACGGGTAGCCAGGTTATACCTCCCAGCATTAGGTTTGAATTGAGTAATGTCCATGAGCTAAGGTATGAATACCATCAGATAAAACTACTCTTTTATCATCTTCCGACGACAACGCCTTTTTATTAATTCTTACACTGAACAGCTCATGTTTTTTAGACTGAATCATTCTCATGTCTGTATATAATATTTTTCCTTCAAAAAGTGATTTCTCAAAATCTTGCAACGATATATTTTTTTCAACGGCTGCTTTTTTAACACCTTTAATACATTTTTTAATTTTTTTATTTATATCCATAGCATATATCTTCGGTTTGAGTCCTACGAATTTATTAATGATAACACCATTAGTCTCGTCTTTGAACTTGCCAAGAATTTTTTTATTTAAAACAGAATAGCACGGATGCTCTTTGGGGAAGTCTGACGTATCGAAATAATGCTCCATCGCTTTCATGTCCTGATACCAGTCGGGTGTATTAATTAAATAAACTAAACTGTCCGTATCTGTGTACATTAATTTTAAAGTATTAGGATTATATTTTTTCATCATTACATTATAGTGAAAATCATACATGACAGTTTTGGACAAATCTAAAATCGACATGCCTACATATATAGGCTTATTAAATAATAATTTTGTTTTACTCATAGTTACAGATACCAAATTCTCGTGATAAATTATCCTGTCTAAAAAGTTAGCTTTGGCGATGAGTTTCATTAATTTTTTAGAGTCTGTAACTAGCATCATGTTCATACGGTTTCTTATGTTCTCCATAGTTTTCCCAAATACTGCATTATTTAATAATTTATAAAAGTCTTTTTCAAAATCATTTTTCGCTTTTTTACGAAGCTCAGTATTACAATCAATGTATGACTGTAACCAACGAGACTGTCGAAATTGTATCGCCCCATGAATGTTTTTGACTTTTAAGCCATGTTTAATCGCTTGCTTTAAGTTGACGTAATGCACAACATGTCGCTCACGAGGATTGAAATGAGCAACTAATTTGTTTACTTTCCCGCCTGGAGGACTCATTGTCTCAGGTAAAAATGGTAAATCGTTATGAGCTGTGTGTAACTCGGAGGGATAGACTACGTCAACCTCCAGAATACATCCTAATTCTCCATCATCGTCCATGTTTTCGATATCTATGCTTTCAGAGTCTTTCACCCATTCAAAACTCCCATAAGGTAGAGGTCTACTCATAGCATGCCCATAAAGATTATTAGCATCTAAATAGGCAATGTATGAAGACTCTTTTTCGGGATCATACTCAGGCATATAACTATTATTAGCACTCGCATATCGGTGTGATACCTGGCATAAACCTCCCCTGATCCCCCGCTCAAAGAATAATATCATGTCATAATCCATTAATTGCTCTAATTTCACCTTAGTATGCTTCAACATCGCATCCCATGTCATCCCAGGAGCAGTGAAATAATGTGCGGGGTCCACCTTATGACTATTAAGCATAACATCTCGAAAATTCTGGAAAATATCCGCGAGGATGAGCACATCCGTTTTAAGATAGATGTCGCTGTATTCTCCAAGGGTAGAGCACTTAAACATATCCCAAACACGTAGTCCACGCGTATAGTCCTCTTCACTCAACGGGGTATCAGTCAAAGTATTATAAAATTTTTCCCGGGGAGGTAGACATTTCTCATCCAGTTTCTCCCAAGCGTCAACATAATCGTAACAGAAAACCCCTTTTTTGGTCACAAGAGGAAGCTGATCCTCATTAAAGTATTTAGAGGTTTCCCTAAAGGCTGTTTTCGGAAGCACGCTAGCCATATAATCAAGACTACGACTTAAAAAGCGATAAGAGTCGATAAATCGAAGCTTAACACCGTGAACATGCTTAGTGAAGCTTATGTATTTCTCCTCGGTATTGGGAATCACATCAACCCGCTCTGAATCTTTACCCAGCTCCATAACTATAATGTTTGCATCATAATTCGATAGATTATGAAAAATTACAGGTATATATGAGGGAATTTTACACCGTAGGTTGCAGCTATTACAGGCTGCTCCTCTATATTTTCCGGTCAAATGATCATGATCCTTTACTTTAGGATTAATCTCAGAGAAACTCCCTTCGCAAAGGTAACAATTTTGATCGTTTTCCCACTTCATCTCTTCGTCTTTTGTTATAATGATAGGAGTATTTTTTTTATAAAATTCTGAAATTTTGTAAGCTAATGAATCGATATATTTGATAAAGTGAGCACCCGCGTCTTTACCTCTATAAATGTATGGAGGTATATTAATAGAACCATCGGATACTACGTGCACGCAAAAAGACATGGGCACATGTCGTTGATAAGGAACAGTCGCCTTCGATGTATCTTCAGAGAGGGGAGTCAACATGGTTTCAAAATCAGCATAAATAACAAAGGGTAGACGAAGCTGCCGTTCAACATTTTTGAATTCCAAAATGGGATCCTTAGGGAGCTCTATCCTAACTGGATTGTTTTTATCGCAATACATTTTATGTTCTCCTAATTTATTCTCACTCAACCTGCCATACTGGTTGTCAAAATGCTTAAAGCATCGCTTACAAATTATAATTTTGTTTTTATGCTTAGTAATTTGTGACCGTACGAGTCTTTCAAAATTTTTAATGTATATGTAATGCTGCTTCTCCCCTTCTGTCAAAAGAAGTAAATCACGATGGTCTTCTAATTCGTTCTTCACTATTTTTATTGGAAAAACATTATTATTTTCGTCCAACCCAAACACATTTATGGAAATATTGTTGGATTTTTCAAATTTCCTCATTTCATTGAGCGGAGTCGGGAAAGAAATGTCTGAAAAGTTATACCGATGCTGAACGCCAGTATATTTAGTCACATGCTGAGGTTTTTTTTTCTACAAATTTAGATAAAATGGAATACATAAAACAGTGGTGATCCTCGTTTTCAACATTAATACAAGCTTTTCTAGACTCAATGTTCTTTGGTAGAGGAACGTAGGTACTTCCACGAAGGGGTCCAATCCATCTACGGCAGTAAGAAACCATCCGCTCTTCTTCATTTGCGCTTCTTCCATCTCCACAGTTAATCTCTTAAAAGATACATCTAAGTATTTGTCTATATCTGTGTCCTTGAAGATAGGGCGATTTTTAGTCTTGAAAGCTTTATCCGTTAGATCGCCTACGACATTTTCAAACAAGCACTCTACTAGGAAATTAACTTTTAAAGCCGAATGTATCTGAAGCTGTTCCAAGATTTTTTCCTTTAGACAATCGCGCACATCTTCCAAAAAGCATTCTAGGTCTCCGTGTTTATTGGATCTAACAAAATATGACTTAACTCTACCCTCGAAAGAAGTATCATAGAGAACCAGATTAGACTCATTAGGTACAAGTTTTAATAAAGTTTTCTTAAGAGGTTCATTCTTGGGTTTTTTCATAACCGGGGCATCATTACACACAGACTCATGTCGACTACCATTAAACCTATTGAAAAATTCATGTCTACAGTGTTTACACTTATAGACCGTTCCACAACTAAGTTCATGACGTTTTAGACTACATGATTTAGTAAAACTTGACTTACAATGTTTACACATAAAACTAGGTTTAACCCCATGATTTAAAGCCATATGTATGTCAAAGTCACTTTTCAAGGACAGTTCATCACTACAATAATTGCACTTATACATGATAAATCAGTACTTATCCCAAGATAACCGAATGTTTAAAGTACAGTTCACCTTCGCAGATCTCAACGATGTTGACACCTCAAAGACTCAATCAAGACTGAATAAACTGATCACACAGACTATTTATATAGAATAGAGGAACCGATCACACCTGAAGGGAGCCGATGATAACCGAAACACAGTTCACTTTCACAGATCTCAGCGATGTTGACACCTCAAAGACTCAATGAAGTCTGAAAGAAACTGATCACGCAGGCTATTTATATAGGATCGAGGACCCGAATACACCTGAGGGAGTCGATGATAGCCGAGCGTACACGATGATAGTCGAGCGTGCCCGATGAGAGCCGAGCGTACCCGATGATAGCCTAACCAAACGATGTTGACACTTGTGATCGTGTGACACACAAATTTAAAATTTAACTATATAAAACACGTAAGCAAACAACGAATGAAATAAATTTGAAATATAACTATATAAACAATAAACGAAACAAATTTAAGAACACAATGAACGAAACTAATTAATTCACATAGATAATAACAGAACTAAAGAGAAAACAAAAATATATATAACACTCAAAAATATAATTAAGAGACAATCAAATAATTGTACAAAGTACTTAATGTAGCAGCAAACTAGTAGGTAGATCCCTTCAATAGCACTGAAGAATGGGCTCCCCCCAGAGAAAGCTGCTCCTTATATAGACCAACTCTTCGCATGCGCATTAATCGATAAAAAGAGGGAGGGGGGACTGCAGGTCTCGACATGCTTGATCATGCAGGTGCCTGTTCAGGGTCACCGAGAGAAATAATCCCCAAATATCTCGACATGTTTGAACATGTAAACAACAACTTAATCCCTACAGATACGAAGGTCATTTTCCAATACATAGTAGATATAAAAAAAAAAATAATAATAAAAAACAATAATTCACAAATAACACCAATGGTAAGCTATATGTATAAAGATATCACAATAGTTATAACGATATCGCTATATTTATAACGATATCACAGTAGTTATAACGATATCGTTATATTTATAACGATATTACTGTAGTTATAACGATATCGCTATATTTCTAACGATATCACAGTAGTTATAACAATATCGCTATATTTATAACGATATCACAGTAGTTATAACGATATCGCTATATTTATAACGATATTACTGTAGTTATAACGATATCGCTATATTTATAACGATATTACTGTAGTTATAACGATATCGCTATATTTATAGCTGTCCTTTGGTGTTATTTGTGAATTATTGTTTTTTATTATTATTATTTTTTTTATATTTACTATGTATTGGAAAATGGCCTTCGTATCTGTAGGGATTAAGTTGTTGTTTACATGTTCAAACATGTCGAGATATTTGGGGATTATTTCTCTCGGTGACCCTGAACAGGCACCTGCATGATCAAGCATGTCGAGACCTGCAGTCCCCCCTCCCTCTTTTTATCGATTAATGCACATGTGCAGAGTTGGTCTATATAAGGAGCGGCTTTCTCTGGGGGGAGCCCATTCTTCAGAGCTATTGAAGAGATCTACCTACTAGTTTGCTGCTACAGTAAGTACTTTGTACAATTATTTGATTGTCTCTTAATTATATTTTTGAGTGTTATATATATTTTTGTTTTCTCTTTAGTTCTGTTATTATCTATGTGAATTAATTAGTTTCGTTCATTGTGTTCTTAAATTTGTTTTGTTTATTGTTTATATAGTTATATTTCAAATTTATTTCATTCGTTGTTTGCTTACGTGTTTTATATAGTTAAATTTTAAATTTGTGTGTCACACGATCACAAGTGTCAACATCGTTTGGTTAGGCTATCATCGGGTACGCTCGGCTCTCATCGGGCACGCTCGACTATCATTGTGTACGCTCGGCTATCATCGACTCCCTTCAGGTGTATTCGGGTCCTCGATCCTATATAAATAGTCTGCGTGATCAGTTTCTTTCAGACTTCATTGAGTCTTTGAGGTGTCAACATCGCTGAGATCTGTGAAAGTGAACTGTGTTTCGGTTATCATCGGCTCCCTTCAGGTGTGATCGGTTCCTCTATTCTATATAAATAGTCTGTGTGCTCAGTTTATTCAGTCTTGATTGAGTCTTTGAGGTGTCAACATCGTTGAGATCTGCGAAGGTGAACTGTACTTTAAACATTCGGTTATCTTGGGATAAGTACTGATTTATCATGTATAAGTGCAATTATTGTAGTGATGAACTGTCCTTGAAAAGTGACTTTGACATACATATGGCTTTAAATCATGGGGTTAAACCTAGTTTTATGTGTAAACATTGTAAGTCAAGTTTTACTAAATCATGTAGTCTAAAACGTCATGAACTTAGTTGTGGAACGGTCTATAAGTGTAAACACTGTAGACATGAATTTTTCAATAGGTTTAATGGTAGTCGACATGAGTCTGTGTGTAATGATGCCCCGGTTATGAAAAAACCCAAGAATGAACCTCTTAAGAAAACTTTATTAAAACTTGTACCTAATGAGTCTAATCTGGTTCTCTATGATACTTCTTTCGAGGGTAGAGTTAAGTCATATTTTGTTAGATCCAATAAACACGGAGACCTAGAATGCTTTTTGGAAGATGTGCGCGATTGTCTAAAGGAAAAAATCTTGGAACAGCTTCAGATACATTCGGCTTTAAAAGTTAATTTCCTAGTAGAGTGCTTGTTTGAAAATGTCGTAGGCGATCTAACGGATAAAGCTTTCAAGACTAAAAATCGCCCTATCTTCAAGGACACAGATATAGACAAATACTTAGATGTATCTTTTAAGAGATTAACTGTGGAGATGGAAGAAGCGCAAATGAAGAAGAGCGGATGGTTTCTTACTGCCGTAGATGGGTTGAGATTACGAATAAACAGATATCGACCCCTTCGTGGAAGTACCTACGTTCCTCTACCAAAGAACATTGAGTCTAGAAAAGCTTGTATTAATGTTGAAAACGAGGATCACCACTGTTTTATGTATTCCATTTTATCTAAATTTGTAGAAAAAAAAACCTCAGCGTGTGACTAAATATACTGGTGTTCAGCATCGGTATAACTTTTCAGACATTTCTTTCCCGACTCCGCTCAATGAAATTAGGAAATTTGAAAAATCCAACAATATTTCCATAAATGTGTTTGGGTTGGACGAAAATAATAATGTTTTTCCAATAAAAATAGTGAAGAACGAATTAGAAGACCATCGTGATTTACTTCTTTTGACAGAAGGGGAGAAGCAGCATTACATATACATTAAAAATTTTGAAAGACTCGTACGGTCACAAATTACTAAGCATAAAAACAAAATTATAATTTGTAAGCGATGCTTTAAGCATTTTGACAACCAGTATGGCAGGTTGAGTGAGAATAAATTAGGAGAACATAAAATGTATTGCGATAAAAACAATCCAGTTAGGATAGAGCTCCCTAAGGATCCCATTTTGGAATTCAAAAATGTTGAACGGCAGCTTCGTCTACCCTTTGTTATTTATGCTGATTTTGAAACCATGTTGACTCCCCTCTCTGAAGATACATCGAAGGCGACTGTTCCTTATCAACGACATGTGCCCATGTCTTTTTGCGTGCACGTAGTATCCGATGGTTCTATTAATATACCTCCATACATTTATAGAGGTAAAGACGCGGGTGCTCACTTTATCAAATATATCGATTCATTAGCTTACAAAATTTCAGAATTTTATAAAAAAAATACTCCTATCATTATAACAAAAGACGAAGAGATGAAGTGGGAAAACGATCAAAATTGTTACCTTTGCGAAGGGAGTTTCTCTGAGATTAATCCTAAAGTAAAGGATCATGATCATTTGACCGGAAAATATAGAGGAGCAGCCTGTAATAGCTGCAACCTACGGTGTAAAATTCCCTCATATATACCTGTAATTTTTCATAATCTATCGAATTATGATGCAAACATTATAGTTATGGAGCTGGGTAAAGATTCAGAGCGGGTTGATGTGATTCCCAATACCGAGGAGAAATACATAAGCTTCACTAAGCATGTTCACGGTGTTAAGCTTCGATTTATCGACTCTTATCGCTTTTTAAGTCGTAGTCTTGATTATATGGCTAGCGTGCTTCCGAAAACAGCCTTTAGGGAAACCTCTAAATACTTTAATGAGGATCAGCTTCCTCTTGTGACCAAAAAAGGGGTTTTCTGTTACGATTATGTTGACGCTTGGGAGAAACTGGATGAGAAATGTCTACCTCCCCGGGAAAAATTTTATAATACTTTGACTGATACCCCGTTGAGTGAAGAGGACTATACGCGTGGACTACGTGTTTGGGATATGTTTAAGTGCTCTACCCTTGGAGAATACAGCGACATCTATCTTAAAACGGATGTGCTCATCCTCGCGGATATTTTCCAGAATTTTCGAGATGTTATGCTTAATAGTCATAAGGTGGACCCCGCACATTATTTCACTGCTCCTGGGATGACATGGGATGCGATGTTGAAGCATACTAAGGTGAAATTAGAGCAATTAATGGATTATGACATGATATTATTCTTTGAGCGGGGGATCAGGGGAGGTTTATGCCAGGTATCACACCGATATGCGAGTGCTAATAATAGTTATATGCCTGAGTATGATCCCGAAAAAGAGTCTTCATACATTGCCTATTTAGATGCTAATAATCTTTATGGGCATGCTATGAGTAGACCTCTACCTTATGGGAGTTTTGAATGGGTGAAAGACTCTGAAAGCATAGATATCGAAAACATGGACGATGATGGAGAATTAGGATGTATTCTGGAGGTTGACGTAGTCTATCCCTCCGAGTTACACACAGCTCATAACGATTTACCATTTTTACCTGAGACAATGAGTCCTCCAGGCGGGAAAGTAAACAAATTAGTTGCTCATTTCAATCCTCGTGAGCGACATGTTGTGCATTACGTCAACTTAAAGCAAGCGATTAAACATGGCTTAAAAGTCAAAAACATTCATGGGGCGATACAATTTCGACAGTCTCGTTGGTTACAGTCATACATTGATTGTAATACTGAGCTTCGTAAAAAAGCGAAAAATGATTTTGAAAAAGACTTTTATAAATTATTAAATAATGCAGTATTTGGGAAAACTATGGAGAACATAAGAAACCGTATGAACATGATGCTAGTTACAGACTCTAAAAAATTAATGAAACTCATCGCCAAAGCTAACTTTTTAGACAGGATAATTTATCACGAGAATTTGGTATCTGTAACTATGAGTAAAACAAAATTATTATTTAATAAGCCTATATATGTAGGCATGTCGATTTTAGATTTGTCCAAAACTGTCATGTATGATTTTCACTATAATGTAATGATGAAAAAATATAATCCTAATACTTTAAAATTAATGTACACAGATACGGACAGTTTAGTTTATTTAATTAATACACCCGACTGGTATCAGGACATGAAAGCGATGGAGCATTATTTCGATACGTCAGACTTCCCCAAAGAGCATCCGTGCTATTCTGTTTTAAATAAAAAAATTCTTGGCAAGTTCAAAGACGAGACTAATGGTGTTATCATTAATAAATTCGTAGGACTCAAACCGAAGATATATGCTATGGATATAAATAAAAAAATTAAAAAATGTATTAAAGGTGTTAAAAAAGCAGCCGTTGAAAAAAATATATCGTTGCAAGATTTTGAGAAATCACTTTTTGAAGGAAAAATATTATATACAGACATGAGAATGATTCAGTCTAAAAAACATGAGCTGTTCAGTGTAAGAATTAATAAAAAGGCGTTGTCGTCGGAAGATGATAAAAGAGTAGTTTTATCTGATGGTATTCATACCTTAGCTCATGGACATTACTCAATTCAAACCTAATGCTGGGAGGTATAACCTGGCTACCCGTTTTTTCCGAGGGGGCTTAAATATCGGAAAACATTCCTATTCCTATCCTATTCTTAAAATCCTCTTGAGGCTTAGTCTAGACTGATCTGATGTCTTTTGGTTTTTGAATGGACGTGGTTGAAAACTTGTAAACCTAATTGGTCACTGGCGAGGTTGTAGAATACCCGTAAACCCAATTGGTCACTGGCGTGGTGTAAAACCCGTAAACCTGTATGAAAGTAGAAAAATGGAGAAAAGTAAAAATACCTTGAAATTGAAGAGAAGCCCTGACTTGAGCCTTTATCCCTTCCCTATCCCCATCCACCTCTTCGACGTATTTCTACCTTGGCGCTGGTGAAGAGGCTTACCGGTTTATTGATTAGTCAATAAAGCGAACTAAAAGAAATACACACCCCTATCAAATACCTGATGTAGAGATCCTGGTGAGAAACATCCTAAGAAAGTTGGAGACGAGAAGCAGTCTACAAAGCAAATTAACGTAAATGTAAATTATATACCGCATGTTAGCCTAAGATATTGAGACTCCTGAAATAAATGTGAAAATACCTGAAGATTAGGGGTAGAGCGGGGAGAGGTTAATAGACATAGAATGTAGCTTTATGTATGGGTAAACCGGGCATAACTGAGATAAAAGCATAAGGCCATAACTGAGATAAAAAAAAAAAAAAAAACGGGTTATGATGAAAAAATGTTAAATGAATCATAATCTAGAGAGATTGTAAGCATTGGACGAAGAAAAGTGTGAAGCAGAACGATGCTAAGGAAAAGTGTAAACAATTGATGTGGGGGATTAGAGAGCAGAAAATTAGGAAAGGGTTATGTGATGAATCAGTATAAATATGGTTAAAGACCGAGGAGGTATTAATATAATAATGAATGACTTTGAAATGGAGGAGAGGAAACTTATATGAGGGTGTTGGACTGTAATTTTTCGATGAGGGGCGAACAAAAATGTGCTCTAGTAAAAAAGGCTACAAAACGCTGAACCTTGGTGATACCAATGTGATAATATACGGCCGTAAGTTTATATACCTAGATTATCACTGCCTTGACCACCCATGCCACAATGGTCGTGTGGATAGCAAGTCAGCCTCTCAAGGCAAAGAAGTCGGGTTCGACTCTCGTAAGGTCAAGTTATTATTTTTTTTCTTAAGAAGTCGACCCTAGTTACTTAATTGAAAATTAATTTGATTTCTAGACGCTTGGAAGCGCTAGTGGGCTAATTTAAAAAAAAATAGGGGCATAGGGGAGGGGTGGGATAAAAATGCAAAGCAGGGTTTAGAGGGAGAGCGGAAACTTATTAGGGTTAAGAGGGAGAGTGGAAACGTATTGAGATGGGGAAGTCATTCAAGAACAGGGGAGGAGGAGGGGAGGAGGGTGGTGGGGAGGAGTATGGGACGGCCGCCATCTTGCGCATTTGCCATTGGCCCAGAGTCCCCTTATTCCCTCTACTGATAGTATGTAGTTAGAACCACAGGGCATCACAGCTAGTATGAGTTTTGGAACGGCGGACCCCACAGCTAGTACCTACGTAGTTAAATGCGCTGGGCCACACTGCTAGCGCCTTGCAACAGCAGACCCCACAGCTAGTATGTAATTAGGAACGCTGGGCATCACAGCTAGTAAATGTTTTGTAGGTGCCTTGCAACAGCAAACCCCACACCCAGTACATAGCTAGGAACGCTGGGGCTGAGCACTACAGCTAGTAAGTGCCTTGCAAAAGCGGACCCCACAGCTAGTACGATATTAGGAACGCTGGACATCACAGCTAGTAAATGTCTTGCAACAGTGAACCCCACAGCGAATACATAGTTACTACTACTACATGTGAAATTCATGACAATCCGATTACCCTTCAATGATTCAGCATTATTTTTATGCTTAGCCCCCCCCTCACAAATTTTTAAAATGTCACATAGTGTATTTTTCTATTTGACCATCAAGAGTACTACATGTGAAATTCCATGACAATCCGATTATCCGTTAATGACTTATCACTATCTTCAAATTTAGGCCCCCCCGCCACTACCCCCCCTCCCGTACAAACTTTTGAACCGTCACACCGCCTATTTTTTTATTTGCTCTTCAGGAATACTACATGTGAAACTTTGTGACAATTCGACCAACCGTTATTGAGCTAGCACCATATTTATACTTAGGCCCCCCCCCCCCACTACCCCCCCCCCCTCCCGTACAAACTCTTGAACCGTCACACCGCCTATTTTTTTATTTGCTCTTCAGGAATACTACATGTGAAACTTTGTGACAATGCGACCAACCGTTAATGAGCTAGCTCTATATTTATACTTAGGCCCCCCCACAACCCCCCCTCCCGTTCAAAACTTTGGAACGCCACACACCTTATTTTTCTATTTGTCTCTTAAAAATACTACATGTGAAATTTCATGACGATTCGCCCAATAGTTAATGAGTTAGCTCTATATTTATACTTAGGCCCCCCCACTACCCCCCCTCCCTTACAAAATTTAGAGCCGTCACACCACCTATTTTTTTATTTGGTCTTCAGGAATACTCCATGTGAAATTTCGTGACAATCCGACCAACCGTTAAAGAGTTAGCTCTATATTTATACTTAGGCCCCCCCCCACAACCCCCCCCCTCCCGTTCAAAACTTTGGGACGCCACACACCTTTTTTTCCTATTTGGCTTTTAAAAATACTACATGTAAAATTTCATGACGATTCGCCCATTAGTTAATGAGTTAGCTCTATATTTATACTTAGGCCCCCCACTACCCCCCTTCCCGTAAAATATTTTGAGCCATCACACCGCCTATTTTTTTATTTGGTCTTCAGGAATACTACATGTGAAACTTCGTGATAATCCGACCAACTGTTAAAGAGTTAGCTCTATATTTATACTTAGGCCCCCCCCACAACCCCCCCTCCCGTCCAAAACTTTGGGACGCCACACACCTTTTTTTCCTATTTGGCTTTTAAAAATACTACATGTGAAATGTCATGACGATTCGCCCATTAGTTAATGAGTTAGCTCTAGATTTATACTTAGACCCCCCCACAACCCCCCCTCCCGTTCAAAACTTTGAGACGCCACACACCTTTTTTTCCTGTTTGGCTTTTAAAAAGACTACGTGTGAAATTTCATGACAATTTGACCATTAGTTAATGAGTTAGCACTATTTATATACTTAGGCCCCCCTTACAACCCCCCCTCCCGATCAAAATTTTGGGACGCCACATAGCCTATTATTCAATCGGGCTCAAAAGAATGCTACATGGGAAGTTTCATAAAAATCCGTCCAGCGGTTTGGGCGTGATGCTGGAACAAACATACATACATACATACATACATACATACATACATACATACAAACAAACAAACAAACAAACAAACAAACAAACCCCGTTTCAGCTTTATTAATATAGATTTAATGATCAATTTTATTTATTTATTCACTTAATTTAAAATTTTATTTTTAACTAGCAGTAATACCCGGCGATGCCCGGGGAAACTTTGAATTTTCTCCCAATATCTCCTATAAGTCTATTCAATTTTTCGACAGTACATTCGTGATGTTATCATTTTCAATTATTCATACGGAATAAGGCTTATAGTCCTTCAGCTATAGTAATGCTAGTAAGTTTTTAGGACCCCTGGTAACCACAGCTAGTATGCGCCTTTCAACGGCGGAAACCACAGCTAGTGAATACTTAGCATCGCTGGACGTCCTAGCCAGTGCGTACTTAAGAACGTTTGTGACCACAGCTAGTATGTCCTTTGCTATGCTGGGCACCACATCTAGTACGTAGTTAGGAACGCTGGGCACCACAGGTAGTATATGCCTTGCAACGGCGGACTCAACACCTAGTACGTAGTTGGGAATGCTGGGCATCACAGCTAGTATGTGCCTTGCGACGGTGGACCCCACAGCTAGTACGTAGTTAGGAACGCTGGTCACCACAGCTAGTACGTAGTTAGGAACGCTAAGCACCACAGCTAGTATGTGCCTTGCGACGGCGGACCCCACAGCTAGTACGTAGTTAGGAACACTGGGCATCACAGCTAGTAAGTTCCTTGTAACGGCGGACCCAACAGCTAGTACGAAGTTAGGAACGCTGGGCACTACAGGTATTAAGTGCCTTGCAATAGCGGAAACAACAGCTAGTACGTATAATTAGGAACGCTGGGCACCACATCTAGTATGTGCCTTGCAACAGCGGACCACACAGCTAGTACATAGTTAGTAACGCTGGGCACAACAGCTAGTAAGTGCCTTGCAACAGCGGACTCCACAGCTAGTACGATATTAGGAACGTTGGGCATCACACCTAGTAAATGCCTTGCAACAGCGGACCCCACAGCGAATACATAGTTACTACTACTACATGTGAAATTCATACCAATCCGCTTACCCTTTAACAGTACATTCATGATGTTATAATTTTCAATTATTCATACGGAATAAGGCTTATAGTCCTACAACTGTAGTAACGCTAGTAAGTTTTTAGGACCCCTGGGCACCACAGCTAGTATGCGCCTTCCAACGGCGGTAACCACAGCTAGTGAATACTTAGCTTCGCTGGACGTCCTAGCCAGTGCGAACTTAAGAACGCTTGTGACCACAGCTAGTATATGCCTTGCAACAGCTAGTACGTAGTTAGGAACGCTGGGCACCAGAGGTAGTATATGCCTTGCAACGGCGGACCCCACAGCTAGTACGTAGTTAGAACGCTGGTCACCGCAGCTAGTATGTGCCTCGCAAGAGCGGACCCCACAGCTAGTACGAAGTTAGGAACGCTGGGCATCACAGCTAGTAAGTGCCTTGAAACAGCGGACCCCACAGCTAGTACGTAGTTAGAACCACTGGGCATCACAGCTGGTATGTGTTTTGCAACGGCGGACCCCACAGCTAGTACGTAGTTAGAAACGCTGAGCATCACAGCTAGTACGCGTTCTGCAACGGCGGACACCACAGCTGGTACCTAGTTAGAGACGCTGGGTATCACAGCTAGTATGCTTTTCCAACGGCGGACCCCACAGCTAATACGTTTTTAGTAACGCTGGGCCCTACAGGTAGTAGGTGCCTTGCAACTGCGGACCCCACAGATAGTATGTAGTTAGAACCACAGGGCATCACAGCTAGTATGAGTTGCAACGGCGGACCCCACAGCTAGTACCTACGTAGTTAAATACGCTGGGCCACACTGCTAGCGCCTTGCAACAGCGGATCCCACAGCTAGTACGTAATTAGGAACGCTGGGCATCACAGCTAGTAAATGTCTTGTAGGTGCCTTGCAACAGCGGACCCCACAGCTAGTACGATATTAGGAACGCTGGGGCTGAGCACTACAGCTAGTAAGTGCCTTGCAACAGCGGACCCCACAGCTAGTACGATATTAGGAACGCTGGGCATCACAGCTAGTAAGTGCCTTGCAACAGTGAACCCCACAGCGAATACATAGTTACTCAATGATTCAGCATTATTTTTATGCTTAGCCCCCCTCCCAAATTTTTAAAATGTCACATAGTGTATTTTTCTATTTGACCATCAAGAATACTACTTGTGAAATTCCATGACAATCCTATCATCCTTTAATGACCTATCACTATCTTCAAATTTAGGCCGACCCCCATAACCCCCCTCCCGTTCACAATTTTTTGACGTCTCACACCCTATTTTTCTATTTGGCCTTTATGAATACTTCATGTGAAATTTCGTGACAATCCGATCATCCGTTAATGACTTATCACTATACTTATACTTAGGCCCCCATCAACCCACCCTCCCGTTCACAATTTTGTGACATATACACTCTATATTTCAATTTGGCTTTTAAAAATACTACATGTGAAATTGCATGACGATTCGCCCATTAGTTAATGAGTTAGCTCTATATTTATACTTACGCCCCCCCGCCACAACCCCCCCTCCCGTACACATTTTGAGCCGTCACACCGTCTATTTTTCTATTTGGCCTCCAGGAATACTGCATGTGAAATTTCGTGACAATCCGATCATCCGTTAATGACTTATCACTATACATATACTTAGGCCCCCATCAACCCACCCTCCCGTGCAAAATTTTGTGACCTATACACCCTATATTTTTATTTGGCTTTTAAGAATACTACATGTGAAATTCCATGACAATACGACCAACCGTTATTGAGCTAGCACCATATTTATACTTAGGCCCCCCCGCCACTACCCCCCCTCCCGTACAAAATGTTGAGCCGTCGCACCGCCTATTTTTTTATTTGGTCTTCAGGAATACTACATGTGAAACTTTGTGACAATGCGACCAACCGTTAATGAGCTAGCTCTATATTTATACTTAGGCCCCCCCCACAACCCCCCCTCCCGTTCAAAACTTTGGGACGCCACACACCTTTTTTTCCTATTTGGCTTTTAAAAATACTACATGTGAAATTTCATGACGATTCGCCCATTAGTTAATGAGTTAGCTCTATATTTATACCTAGCCCCCCCCCCCCCACTACCCCCCTCCCGTACAAAATTTTGAGCCGTCACACCGCCTATTTTTTTATTTGGTCTTCAGGAATACTACATGTGAAACTTTGTGACAATGCGACCAACCTTTAATGAGCTAGCTCTATATTTATACTTAGGCCCCCCCACAACCCCCCCTCCCGCTCAAAACTTTGGGACGCCACACACCTTTTTTTCCTATTTGGCTTTTAAAAATACTACATGTGAAATTTCATGACGTTTCGCCCATTAGTTAATAAGTTAGCTCTATATTTATGCTTAGCCCCCCCCCCCCCCCCCCACTACCCCCACTTCCTTACAAAATTTTGAGCCGTCACACCGCCTATTTTTTTATTTGGTCTTCAGGAATACTACATTCGTGACAATCCGACCAACCATCAAAGAGTTAGCTCTGTATTTATACTTAGGCCCCCCCACAACCCCCCCTCCCGTTCAAAACTTTGGGACGCCACACACATTTTTTTCCTATTTGGCTTTTAAAAATACTACATGTGAAATTTCATGACAATTCGACCATTAGTTAATGAGTTAGCACTATTTATATACTTAGGTCCCCCTTACAACCCTCCTCCCGTTCAAAATTTTGGGACGCCACATAGCCTATTATTCAATCGGGCTCAAAAGAATGCTACATGTGAAGTTTCATGAAGATCCGTCCCGCGGTTTGGGCGTGATGCTGGAACAAACATACATACATACAAACAAACAAACAAACAAACAAACAAACCCCGTTTCAGCTTTATTAATATAGATTATGTTTTTTAAAATGTATCAGACTGCCAGGTGACCAGGGCAACTACGAAACTCCGCTAGCTTATTATAAAATATATTATATAAAAACGGTGCCGGTAGCTCAGTGGCATGCGTACTTGCCTTCTGAGCTCAAGAATGTGGATTCGAAACCCAACTGAGGCCCTTAGTTTATTTAATCTGGGAAGTAAAATAAACTACAGCACGCCATCTTTCGGATGGGACGTTAAGCAATGGTCCCGAGCCTGTACGATGTCAGGTACTCGTTAAAGACCCTTGCCCTAGGTGAATAAAAATTTAGGGTAGGCAAAATTTAGGACTCCCATAGTAGAGTCGGGCTCATGTCCACCAGAGTGACGAAAGAGCGCTTGGGTAGTTGGCGATATGACCTCATAGTTAAAGCCCGGACATGAGTCATAAAACCTAACCTAAGCTATTATAATAAAATATATGAGAATTCAGGCTACAGTTTTATTTTAAGACCTGTGAAACATTATTTACTACAACTAAAATATTTCCTCCAAAGAGTGAATTATTTGTAAAGCATGTAAGAGAAACCCAAAAAAATTATAATTAAATATACCTACCTGAATTCATAACCTTATGTCTGAACATGAGAGAAGGGAGTTCTGAAAATCAAAAAATATTAATCAAAGACATATTTGTGTGATATTACACAAAACAGCAGGTTCGAAGTGAACCTTATTTTGTTTCCTTACGTTAAATCTACTGGTTTTGTTTTCCGTAATTGAAAAGTGCATTTAAGATGTATCGGTAAAATGTACAATTATCGGTATCGATACATCCATTCGTTTGGGAGTTATCAGGTTCGCAGACACATACAGACAGTTTTTTTTTATTTTTTATTTTGTGAATCACAGGGTCGGGAAATATGAAATTCCAGTGAAAACTCAATATCGAATTTCTGATGGAATAAATAAATTTCATTATACTTGGAAAATAGAATAGCGGTTAGGCCAAGTATCTAATGGGCACCAATAGCAGCGGGGGAGCTTTGAGGTGGAGTTCATGAACAGAGAGTCAGCGAGACTGCAGACAATTTCAAAGGTACCTCCTACAGAGTGGCAATGATTTTTGATGGCATTGATTGTGTGTTTCTTAGGTTTCTCTGGAATGACCGCTCATAGCGACGCGAAAAACGGACGGGGAAAAAAAAAAAACGACCCTTCGGAACAGATATCGGAAAAAAATTGTTTTTTTTTTTTTAATTAAATTCTATCCTGAAAGTTACTCAGCGAAATTTAACAACCGAATTTTTCCCTTGGGAATTTGTCATTATTATCGCGACGTGACTGATCTGCGGTGGATCTAATATTGAAGCAATATTACTCTTATAATTTATTATTATGCAATAAAATGATTATTATTGTGAGAACTTACTCCAAATCTTACAACGTTTGGCCTCCGCCTGAGGAAGGGCATAGCTGGCGAAGAAGACAAAGAAGAGATACAGAGGCGACATGATGAACTCTGGAAGAGACCGGAGCTGCAGAGGACATAGCTATAAAGGTCAGCCCCCTCCCAGTCGGCTCATCCTAAACAGCCACGTCTCCTTAACACAATTCGCTCCCCCCTTCCCCCGCGAGGCTTCCGGGTTAGATAAGGACTTAGCATTTTTTATTTTTACTTTAATATTAATTTACAAATTAAAAACTTCATCCAAGTTAGTTATTAAAAAGAAACTTAGAAAAATTATTATTCTTAGGGGTCTGATATCGAACTCCACCACGTTTGTTTTCGATCAGGTTTTAGTTAGATCTAGAGACTGACGTGTCTTTCAACGAGGAATCCGGTGATAAGCTCCTTTTTCTTCAAATCTCTCAACATCTTGAAATAAGTTGCATCTGATAATTGGACTAAGAAGGTACAGAAACCTGCCACATCCATGGTCGATTTTGAGTTAGGTCTAGAGACTGACGTATCTTTCAACAAGGAATCCAATGATAAGCCCCTTTTTCTTGAAGTCTACCACATCCATGTTTGGTCGCTTTGAGTTAGATCTAGACACTGACGTATCTTTCAACGAGGAATCCGGTGATAAGCCCGTTTTTCTTCAAATCTCTCAACATCTTGAACTAAGTTACATCTGATAAATGGACTAAGAAAGTTTAAAAGTCTGCCACATCCATGTTTGGTCGATTTTGAGTTAGATCTAACACTGACGTATCTTTCAACGAGGAATCCGGTCTTAAGCTCCTTTTTCTTCAAATCTCTCAACATCTTGAAATAAGTTGCATCTGATAATTGGACTAAGAAGGTACAGAAACCTGCCATATCCATGTTTGGTCAATTTTGAGTTAGATATCGACGTCTTTCAATGCGGAATCCGGTGATAAGTTCCTTTTTCATCTAATCTCTCCACTTCTTGAAATAAGTTGCCTCTGATGATTGGACTAAGAAAGTTTAAAAGTATGCCACATCCATGTTTTTCGATTTTGAGTTAGGTCTAGAGCCTGACGTGTCTTTCAACGAGTAATCCGGTGTTGAGGCCCTTTTTCTTCAAATCTCTCCACAACTTGAAATAAGTTACACCTGATAATTGGACTAAGAATGTTTAAAAGTCTGCCACATCCATGTTTGGTCGTTTTTGAGTTAGGTCTAGAGACTGACGTGTCTTTCAACGAGGAATCCGGTGATAAGCTCCTTTTTCTTAAATCTTTCTACATCTTGAAATAAGTTGCATCTCATATTTGGACTAAGGTACAAAAACCTGCCACATCGATGTTTAATCGGTTCTGAGTTAGATATCGACACTGACGTGTCTTTCAACGAGGAATCCGGTGATAAGCTCCTTTTTCTTCAAATCTCTCCACATCTTGAAATCAGTTGCATCTGATAATTGGACTAAGGAAGTTTAAAAGTCTGCCACATCCATGTTTGTTCGATTTCGCGTTAGGTCTTAGAGACTGACGTGTCTTTCAACGAGGAATCCGGTGATAAGCTCCTTTTTCTACAAATCTCTCCACATCTTGAAATATGTTCCATCTGATTTTTGAGCTAAGAAAGTTCAAAAACCAGCGTCGTCCACGTTTGGTCGATTTTGAGTTAGATATCGACTCTGCATGTCCTTCAACGGAAATCCGGTGATAAGATCCTTTTTCTTCAAATCTTTCCACATCTTTAAATAAGTCGCATATAATAATTGGACTACGAAGGTACAAAAACCAGCGTCGTCCACGTTTGGTCGATTTTGAGTTAGATATCGACTCTGCATGACCTTCAACGGAAATCCGGTGATAAGATCCTTTTTCTTCAAATCTCTCCACATCTTGAAATCAGTTGCATCTGATAATTGGACTAAGGAAGTTTAAAAGTCTGCCACATCCATGTTTGTTCGATTTCGCGTTAGGTCTTAGAGACTGACGTGTCTTTCAACGAGGAATCCGGTGATAAGCTCCTTTTTCTTCAAATCTCTCCACATCTTGAAATCAGTTGCATCTGATAATTGGACTAAGGAAGTTTAAAAGTCTGCCACATCCATGTTTAGTCGATTTTGAGTTAGATCTAGAGACTGACGTGTCTTTCAACGAGGAATCCGGTGATAATCCCCTTTTTCGTCAAATCTTTCCACATCTTCAAATAAGTCGCATATAATAATTGGACTACGAAGGTACAAAAACCAGCGTCGTCCACGTTTGGTCGATTTTGAGTTAGATATCGACTCTGCATGTCCTTCAACGGAAATCCGGTGATAAGATCCTTTTTCTTCAAATCTTTCCACATCTTTAAATAAGTTACATCTGATAATTGGACTAAGAAAGTTCAAAAAACTTCCACATCAATGTTTGGTCAATTTTGAGTTAGGTCTAGAGACTGACGTATCATTCAACGAGGAATCCGGTGATAAGCCCCTATTTCTTCCAATCTCTCCACATCTTGAAATAAGTTGAATCTGATATTTAGACTAAGGTACAAAAACCTGCCACATCCATGTTTGGTCGATTTTGAGTTAGATCTAGACACTGACGTATCTTTCAACGAGGAATCCGGTGATAAGCCCTTTTTTCTTCAAATCTCTTCACATCTTGAAATAAGTTACATCTGATAATTGGACTAAGAAAGTTTAAAAGTATGCCACATCCATGTTTGTTCGATTTTGAGTTAGGTCTAGAGCCTGACGTGTCTTTCAACGAGGAATCCGGTGTTGAGGCCCTTTTTCTTCAAATCTCTCCACATCTTGAAATAAGTTACATCTGATAATTGGACTAAGAATGTTTAGAAGTCTGCCACATCCACGTTTGGTCGTTTTTGAGTTAGGTCTAGAGACTGACGTGTCTTTCAGCGAGGAATCCGGTGATAAGCTCCTTTTTCTTAAATCTTTCTACATCTTGAAATAAGTTGCATCTCATATTTGGACTAAGGTACAAAAACCTGCCACATCGATGTTTAATCGATTCTGAGTTAGATATCGACACTGACGTGTCTTTCAACGCGGAATCCGGTGATAAGTTCCTTTTTCTTATAATCTCTCCACTTTTTGAAATAAGTTGCATCTGATAATTGGACTACGAAGGTACGAAAACCTGCCGCATCCATGTTTGGTCGTTTTGAATTAGATCTAAACACTGACGTGTCTTTCAACGAGGTAAACGGGGATAAGCTCCTTTTTCTTCATATCTCTCAACTTCTTGAAATAAGTTGCATCTAATATTTGGACTAAGGTAAAAAAAACCTGCCACATCCATGTTTGGTCGATTTTGAGTTAGGTCTAGAGCCTGACGTGTCTTTCAACGAGGAATCCAATAATAAGCCCCTTTTTCTTCAAATCTCTCCACATCTTGAAATCAGTTGCATCTGATAATTGGACGAAGGAAGTTTAAAAGTCTGCCACATCCATGTTTGTTCGATTTTGCGTTAGGTCTAGAGACTGACGTGTCTTTCAACGAGGAATCCGGTGATAATCTCCTTTTTCTACAAATCTCTCCACATCTTGAAATATGTATATCCTCACAACTCCTCCCTTCTCACAACCCATCCCTCCTCACAACCTCTCCCTCCTCACAACCCCTCCCTCCTCACAACCTCTCCCTCCCCCGCCTCGCAACCCTTCCCTCCTCACAACCTCTCTCTCCTCACAACCTCTCCTTCCTCACAACTCCTCCCTTCTCACAACCCATCCCTCCTCACAACCTCTCCCTCCTCACAACCCCTACTTCCCACTCAAAATTTTGTGACTTAATATAGCCTAATGTCCAATCAACCCTAAAAAGAAACTACATGTGATGTTACTTGAAAACCATTCAGGCGTAATTTGGAACAAACTCACAAACAAACAAGCAAATATTTTTATTAACTTTTATATTTTTTCGAAAAATCTACCGATACAAAACCTTTTATTATTGTTCTTTATTGTGTCGGGAGGTGCACTTGATGGTGCACTTGCTGTGCAACATCACCCGTCATGTCTGTAGAGGGAGCTCGGGATCTGATCTGACAAGTGCTTAAAGTGAAGTTATTATGGGCCGGGGGCGACCACCAGTCGACCAACGTGTGGCGATCGGGGGTCGCCCCAGCCCCTGACTCCGCTATTTTTTGCTGCCGCCAGGAGCCGACATACCGGCTGAACGCTGGGTAGCCGATCTCCGTCACCAGCTGCCGGGATTCAGTCCCAGGTATGATCCGGTCCCGCGAATCGACTCCACCCTGCCTGGTCATACACCGGGAAATCTAATCGAAGTCGACAGTAATATAAGACAACAGCACCTTCCATGACCAAGTCTATGGTCAATACAAAAACATATTTTAAAGTTCATTGATATGAGTTACGATTTAAAAATTACTTGGATGTATTCCTTATAGACATTTAGTTTACATTTTTCGGGGCGCTTTAACTCTTGTCTTATTGGTTCTACCTCAAATTTAAAAACGGTTAGCGATTGGAAATTTTATAAGAAACAATTTTGGTAAAATCAATTTGACTAACCGTTTTCGGGTAAATCAAGGAAACATCTAAAAATATGTTTCAAAACTACATTTCAAGACGGTTCTCAAAAACCGGACGACCTATAAAAAATAGTAATTTATGAATATATATATATTTTTTTCATAATTTTATCTCAAAAATAGTATACATTTTAATGTTTTCTACAACTATTACTTGGAAAGATTTTTCATTAGGTCATAAACATAAGCTGTAGGTACCTATCTTGTAAAATGTATTTAGGTCCCCGATGGAAATGGTCTCAATTTATGTTTGATGTCGGCCAAAATCTAATCAGACCTAAGCTAAAACATGTGACCACTTCATTCCAAATTTCAAGTTCATAGCTACTATCGTTTTTGCGGTAGAGAGTTTTCAATCACATACAAACACACGCACAGACAGACATCATCGCGAAAATGGTCCAAACATATTCAGGAGACCTTGAAACGTGAAAATAAGTGAAACATCGATCTCGGATTTTCGCAAACTGACAATACTTCCTTTTACTATAGGTTTAATACAAGAAAGTAATAAAAATAAAATATATTAATTAAAATATCTATATAATAATTATATATTTTATGATTTTTGCAACGACTAGTTTTATTTATACGCCGGATAATCGAGGAAACTTAAAAGATTCAAAAGGCAATATAAAATATTGTCAAAATATAAATATAAAATTTTATAATACACGCTAACTATTCTATTTGTTAACTCATTTTGAAAATTCCAAACTAAACTAATATTAAATGCAGTTGAACAAATATAGAGTAATAATGGATTCAAGGTAATGATAGTGTAATGTAGTCAATTTGCGATTGGATCTAAATATATTCTTTAAAATTAATAATAATGTATAGTAAATATATAAAGTATGGAGGAAGAATTTAACTCTGGGGGGGGCTGAAGGGGACAGGTATTAAGAGCTTATCCCATTTCGCCTTCGTCATATCCATATGATTTCTCAAACATTGCATTCCCCACACCTAAAACTGATATTAAAAAATTCGAAGCAGTGAACAATGTATCAGTCAATTTATTTGGATTGGATGATAAAAACCATATTGATGATGAGAAAGCGACACATTGGGACTTGCTCGTTCTAGATAATGGAGCATATCAACATTATGTTTACATCAAAAATTTTGAACGTCTAGTTCATAGTCAGCTTACAAAACACACTGGTAAAATTTTAATATGTAAACGATGTCTATGTTCTTTCGGTAATCGGGGTAGTAAATCGGTTGAAGATAAATTCATTGCGCATAAAATATATTGTTCTATCAATCCCCCCGTCAAAATAGAGCTAGCCTCTGATCCAATTTTAAGGTTTATCAATGTTGAACGCCAACTAAGGCTGCCAATAGTTGTATATGCCGACTTTGAAACCATGCTGGTTCCTGTCCCGGGAGATATATTGGGGGCTACTGTTCCCTATCAGAGGCATGAGGCTATGTCATTTTGTGCGCATGTAGTGGGTGATTCAAATATACAACGTGATCCCTATATATATCGAGGTCCTGGTGCTGGCGTCCAAATTATAAAATATATTGATAGTTTAGCTCTGAAAATTTCGAAATATATAAAACTAACATTCCTATTATGATAACAAAAGAAGAGGAGACTGATTGGAATAACTCCTCAAAATGATACCTTTGTGAGATGTTTTCACTTGACAATCCCAAGGTTCGGGATCATGCCCATCTCACCGGTAAATATAGAGGAGCAGCTTGCAACAGCTGTAACCTACGGTGCAGGGCCCCCTCATATGTCCCCATTGTGTTTCATAACTTGTCTAATTATGACTCGCAAAAAATCGTTAAGGAGCTTGGTAAGGATGCCGAAAGGGTTGATATATAGGAAATATATATAAGTTTCACGAAACATGCTCATGGTATCAAGTTGAGATTTATTGATTCTTTCCGATTTACTGGGGGCTAGAGTATCTTGCTAGTGTACTACCTGAGTCTTCATTTAAAGAAACCAGGAAATATTTCACTGCATAGCATCTACCCCTGGTTATGAAAAAGGGCGTTTTTTGCTATGATTATATCGACTCATTGGAAAAATTAGAGGAGACATCCTTACCACCTCGAGAGAGATTTTATAACACGCTGACCGGTACTCCTCTAAGTGAGGCAGATTATAAACGTGGTCAGTTAGTGTGGGAAACATTCCGCTGTCAAATTCTCGGAGAGTACAGCGACGTCTATTTAAAGACAGACGTATTGATCCTTGCGGACGTTTTTGAACAGTTTAGAACTGTCATGATGAGTAGTCATAAGGTAGATCCAGCTCACTACTTTTCAGCACCAGGCATGACCTGGGATGCCATGCTGAAATAAATAGGTATAAAGTTGGAGCAATTGCAGTACAATGACATGGTTCTCTTTTTTGAAAAAGGCATTAGGGGAGGTTATGCCAGGTATCTCATCGATATGCTCAGGCTAATAATAAATACATGTCCAAATACAACTCTAAAAAAGAATCAAGATATGTAACATATTTGGACGCGAACAATCTTTACGGTCACGCCATGAGTAGGCCTTTACCGTATGGGGGGTTTAAATGGGTGAACAATCCTGAGAACATAGACATCCTGAATTTAGATGATAATGGTGATATTGGCTACGTAATAGAATTAGATAGCGAATATCCTTCCAACTTACATGACCTTCATATTGATTTACCGTTCCTTCCAGAGTCCGTAACCCCTCCAGGCGGCAAACATAAAAAGTTGTTGGCACATTTCAACCCTCGGGAATGTTGTGTCGTTCATTACGTTTACTTGAAACAAGCGATAAACCATGGATTGAAGGTTACAAAAGTTCATCGTGCTATTGAATTCAAACAGTCCAGTTGGTTGCGACCATACATTGATTGTAACACCGAGCTTCGGAAAAATGCCTTAAACGATTTAGAAAAGGAATTTTTCAAGCTTTTAAATAATGCCGCATTCGGACAGTTTATGGAAAACATTCGAAACCGTATGAATTTGTATTTGGTTACCCAGCAGAGAAGACTATTAAAGCTAATAGCGAAGGCGAATTTTTTAGACAGAATAGTATATAACGAGAATTTAGCTGATGTAATTATGGCAAAAACAAAATTGGTGTTCAGCAAACCTATATTTGTCGGTCAAGCAATTTTAGAACATAGTAAAAAAGTGATGTACGGATTTCATTACGATATAATGCTCGAAAAATATGATTCGGAATTTTTGAAACTTATCTATACAGACACAGATTCTCTCTAATACGCACTCTCGACTGGTACCATGATATGAAGTCTCTGGAAACATACTTTGATACGTCAGATTTTCCCAAGTCCCATCTTTGTTATTCCAAACAGAATAAAAAGGTTCTTGGAAAATTTAAAGACGAGCTTAATTCCAAAATACTAAATAGATACGCAGGGCTCAAGTCCAAAATGTATGCTTTAGATGTTCAATCTGACATAAAAAAACGGGTAAAAGGGATCCGAGCATCTGCTGTTAACAAACTGACATTTGAAGACTTCGAAAAGTCGCTTTTTGAAGGAGCCGTGAAATATAAAGATATGAAGATGATACAATCAAAAAAACATGAATTATTTTTCGTTCGGGTTAATAAATAAGCTTTATCCGCCATTGATGACAAAAGGGTTGTGTTACAAAATAATATACATACATTAGCCTGGGGTCACTATAAATTACAGTAAATTGAAATACTATCTGGTTATCCACTCCTCAGTATATTGTTCATTGTATTCCTATTGATCTGTTATATGCTCCTCACTCTCTTCGTTGGGGTGATAGTCTGCCCTCCTCTCCGGACTACGCAAATATAGTATTACTTGGTTCTATGTAATTACCTATAGGTAATAATTAGTTCATATAATTAGTTATTTTATTCTTTATTTTTATAAAAATATAAGTTTTATTATATCTTACTTTTTTTTAACCTTTTTTCCCTACTACTATGCATGGTCTACAGTTTTCCAAACTGTTCGACTGCATTCATGGATTAGAGCTGTATGAATTAAAAAGCATGGAGTGTGGCTCCTATCGAAGGATGGTGTGCTCAGAGTGTTGAAATGCATGACTCCTGCGAGGTAGCTGAAGGATCCTGGAGCATGGTGTAGATGAGGGGGTTCTCCGGTAAATCGTTGGGATGAGGGGCGATCCTGTGCTCCTGTGGTAGAACGTTATGATGGAGTGATCCTGTGCTCTGCTCCTGTATGTGAGGGGTGGATGGGGGGGGGGGGGGGGGGGGGGGGGGGGGGTGACTCCTGCGAGATAGTTGAAGGATCCTGGAGGATGGTGTAGATGTAATATGGGTTTTGACAGTTACCTATGTGAGTGAACTTTGAATTGCGGTGTCCCATGTTTGAGTTTTATTGGTTTTCAGATGTGGCTATGTTCCTGAATGGGTTCTGAATACATCCGGAGTAGTGTTGTGCAGGGGGTGTCTGTATGATTTAAGTTCATGCTGGGTGCTAGGTTTTAGTCGTAAAATATAGTGAGGCTAAAGTAATATTGGAAATGCGAATCTAAATATCGACGAGAACTGCGGATGTTGGCATTGCTGATTAGATATGGGAAAATATTTAAATACATATAAAACAGGGGTGTAAATGAAGACCTGGGTGCTAGGATCATAGGATCTGAAGTAAGAATATCGGAGAGGTTGTAGGAGTTGGTTGAAGAAAAGTGTGAATCCCGTTTTTTTTGGGACATGCTAAAGAAAAGGCTAAAATTACTGGACCGGTAAATCGTTGGGATGAGGGGCGATCCTGTGCTCCTGTGGTAGAACGTTATGATGGAGTGATCCTGTGCTCTGCTCCTGTATGTGAGGGGTGGATGGGGGGGAGGGGGGGGGGGGGGGGGGTGACTCCTGCGAGATAGTTGAAGGATCCTGGAGGATGGTGTAGATGTAATATGGGTTTTGACAGTTACCTATGTGAGTGAACTTTGAATTGCGGTGTCCCATGTTTGAGTTTTATTGGTTTTCAGATGTGGCTATGTTCCTGAATGGGTTCTGAATACATCCGGAGTAGTGTTGTGCAGGGGGTGTCTGTATGATTTAAGTTCATGCTGGGTGCTAGGTTTTAGTCGTAAAATATAGTGAGGCTAAAGTAATATTGGAAATGCGAATCTAAATATCGACGAGAACTGCGGATGTTGGCATTGCTGATTAGATATGGGAAAATATTTAAATACATATAAAACAGGGGTGTAAATGAAGACCTGGGTGCTAGGATCATAGGATCTGAAGTAAGAATATCGGAGAGGTTGTAGGAGTTGGTTGAAGAAAAGTGTGAATCCCGTTTTTTTTGGGACATGCTAAAGAAAAGGCTAAAATTACTGGACTATGATGAATTCTGAAGAAAATCCCTAGGGTGCTGTTGTATGAAAGTGTGTATGTATGTCTGAGTGAAAGGTTTATTGGGATAGAAGTGGTTTGAATCAAATGTTGACGGGAGAGTAGTCTATACTTGTAAAAGCCTGACTCGGTATGATGTATGGGAAGTAGAATTGAAGAGCAGAAAATTGGGATGGAATGGCCGTTGTCTGAATGCTGCTAGGCCTCTAAGGCTATATTACTATACTTTGTCTATGGAAAGGTTGAGGACTCAACATTGCTGCCCCACAGTAGGTCCGAAGGAGGGAGTGCTCATTAGAGCTGGGGATGTACATTGCTATACTACCTCCATACCCACATTGCTATACTATCTCCATACCCCAAAGTAGGTGCGATTTTTGATCGAGTATATTGATCTTACGAGTGGGGGGCTCTCTGGTTACGTCTTGAAAAACCCAGTTGAGCGCCCTCAAGGAATTTTCGGGAAAGGGGCATGTCTCTATACTTTGTCTATGCATAGGATGTACTTGAGGACCCAGATTGCTATACGACCTCCATACCTGCTGCCGCATTGCTATACTACGTTCATACTCCAAAGTAGGTCTGGGTGGGTCCGAAGGTGGGAGTGATCAGTGGGGAAGGGGGTGTATGTCTGAGGGACGAGGCTGTGGGGGAATTGAAGTGGTGCGTAAGAATTGATTGAAAAAAAGATGAAAAATGAGAAGAAATGAGCATCTGGTCATAAAGAGTGAACGACTTTGAGTTAAGAGAGCGGAAACTTACATTTTTGATAGAGTGGGGGCTCTCTGGTTACGTCTCGAAAAACCCAGTTGAGCGCTGTTCAGGAATTTTCGGAAAGAGGGCATATTACTATACTTTGTCTATGCAAAAGTTGAGGACCCACAATAGGTCCGGAGGAGGGAGTGCTCATTAGAGCTGGGGATGTACATTGCTATACTTCTTCCATACCCACATTGCTATACTACCTTAATACCCCAAAGTAGGTGTGGGGGCTCTGGGTACGTCTCGAAAAACCCAGTTGAGCACCCTTCAGGAATTTTTTGGCAAGGAGGCATATTACTATACTTTGTCTATACAAAGGTTGAGGACTCACATTGCTGCCCCACAGTAGGTCCGAAGGAGGGAGTGCTCATTAGAGCTGGGGGTGTGCATTGCTATACTACCTCCATACCCACATTGCTATACTACGTTCATACCCCAAAGTAGGTGCGATTTTTGATCGAGTGGGGGCTCTCTGGGTACGTCTCGAAAACCCAGTTGAGCACCCTTCAGGAATTTTTTGGCAAGGGGGCATATTACTATACTTTGTCTATGCAAAGGTTGAGGACCCACAGTAGGTCCGAAGGAGGGAGTGCTCTTTAGAGCTGGGGATGTACATTGCTATACTACCTCCATACCCACATTGCTATACTACGTTCATACCCCAAAGTAGGTGTGGGTGGTTCCGAAGGAGGGAGTGCTCATTAGAGCTGGGGATGTACATTGCTATACTACCTCCATACCCACATTGCTATACTACGTTCATACCCCAAAGTAGGTAGGAGCACGAAGTCGATCTTACTGAAAAAGTTCTGCGAAGAAAAGGCAAAAACTTGTATGTGAAATGGATGGGATTCCCCGAAAAAACCTGGATCTGCTCATCAGATTTAGTGTGATTGTTAATGTCTAATTTGTTCTATGCTTTTTTTTATTCTTTTATATTTTAGCTGGGTCTTATAACTGGATTTGATATGGGGAAGTACAGAGGGGCTGATATTCGAAATTTGGGCTGGGTCTGGGTACGCCAGGTCTGATACTTCCTATTACATAATCAAGGCCATCTAATGTTGTGGGAGCTGGCTGCTGTGGTGGCCATGAACTTGCGCAGTAGCCCTTGGGCCAGAATCGCCTTTCCTCCCCTACTATTGTGCTATTAAGAAATAGTAATCAAGTAGAAAATATGATATATAAATTGTTAACAGGAAAAAATTGTATGTAACTAACCATGAAAGAAAATAGATACTGCTATGTTGTATAATAATACATATTATGTTATCTAAACATTTTTACGTATAGGATTGATGGGATACAATGTCTTAGCTAAAGAAAGAGAGAGAAGAGAAACGGGTGTCTTAGCAATGAGGAAGGCTAAGAAAAACGAGGGAGAATTAAACTTGCATTAATTATCTAAAAGGAATATCTCCTACAAATGATCGAATTTATATAACCTCTTGATAGTTGCTATAAACGATTTCTATTGCATATATTGTTTACAGGAAAAATTGCATTTTTTTTTGTAATATAATCCTCGTTCAAACACTACATAAATAAAATGTCAAAAACTTGAAAAAATAGCTATAGATATAGAATATTGATGAACAAATGTGAAACTTCATTCCCTGCTCTAACAATAACAAGTTTTGTAGAAAAAGCCCCTTTAATCGTGATTGATTGCACCAACCAAAATGATAACATCAAAGCGGGTACAGTAGATATTCGGCTAGAGTTTGAAGCATCGAAACCTTTCCCTCATAACACAACAGCCTATTGTTTAATAATCCATGATAAGATAGTGGAAGATAACCCTGTAACGAATATTGTTCGTAAAATGTAATTAAAAAAACATTATATGTGTTTGTAATATTAGTAATCAAAAATGTTTTTGATATAGAAGTGATTTTCATCTGATATATATCACTGCTATTTATATAATAGTTAGAGCAGGGAATGAAGTTTCACATTTGTAATAACTCTTTTGAAAACGTGAATACATTTCATATAATTCAGCCATCTTTTGTTTTTCGAACGCGAGGGCTGAATCATTGTATGGATATGAATTGGAATTGAGATATAGTTTTATGTTTCTTAAAGAACAGTGGTCGAATGTGCTACAATCTTTATTTTCTTTATCTCTCTTTGCTGTCTGAAAACCAACAATAACAAACCGAGGTCTTTCTAGAGATGTTGTTGTTTTTATAGTCCAATTATGTTTAGCACTGTCTGAAAGGGTGGGGTATTCGACCAGATCCATACATCTAAAGCCCATTTGAATGTTTCTACCTCTTTGTAGTAATTTCAATATGTGTAATCTCAAACTGTCCGATGGCTGAACGTGGGGCATTTTCCAGTAAAGTCTGTCTATTTTAATACTCCATTTGATGTTTGTTACGACACCTGCTAGATTATCCACGATTGCAGCGTTTGTGTCATTACGGGCTCTAGTTAATATTAAGACCTGGTTCATATTGATTATAGCACGAGTATAATCTTCTGCCATCCCGCTTAGCATATTTAATGGAATGCATACATTAAAGTTACCATATTCATCTTTACAATGTCCTCTGTAGTCTAACTGATCAAAAGGTAAATCACAATACTTCCAATTCCATCCAGCATTTTCTACTCCTTTTTCCCCTTTTTTTAATGAGGCCCAGCCTTTCATAGTTGTTGCGATTCCGAAATTTCTTGTTCTATTTCTACCCCGTTTAATTCATAATGTATTTCATCAAAAAGGAAAGCAAAACCATTGTTAGTGAATCCTACAAGTCGAGCTTTTTCATCATTATGGACTTGAAAAATAAAATAAAACTTGTTTATTTAATATATTGTCTAATTTCACTAACTATTCATATTGATTATAGTTAGTGAAATTAGACAATATATTAAATAAACAAGTTTTATTTTATTTTTCAAGTCCATTTGAATTATTTCACAATATCTCTGCAATAATGTCAGTTTTCATTTTCATCATTAGATAACACCCTGCCAGGTATGGACGGTATTTCATAGTTTTCAATAACCACCCTCCCCTCCAAACATATATAACTCTCAGAAGGTAAACTTATGAGATCCTGTTGAGAAATAGGTATTCTTATTTCATCATTGTTGTTAAAGGTCGACGATGAATATAGCAAGTAATTATGATACTCGTAATTAGTTATGGCATCATCAAAACTGATTTTCTCTTCAACGTTAAAAATGTGTACCCTCGGCATTGTTGATTTCTCTGTTCCTTCTCCTCCTCTTTGTATGCAACGCTAACCCAATACTTTTCAAGATACGTCGTGATGCAGTTGTTAACCGGAACGTCTTAGATCTAGTACTGGCTGAGGGTTGTCTGATTACAGGTTTTTTATATGTAAACGGTGAAGGTCTGAAATCAATACCCATTCTAGATTGTTATTCTCTCGCCTAAAAAACTTAAAAGTCTTCCGCTCTGATCAGTTATTCTTATAGTAATGTTGTTTATAGTACGACTGTTCACAGGTAAATAGACGACATTTGCAGGTGTCTCATTCAATTTATACCCCGAGGGAACTGTAGGATAAAATTCATGTATAATGTGAACAGGTCGACTGTCACTAAATGAACCGGCAGTAATGTTACATTCGACACATATCATGTTAGTTTTTGATATATCTAGAATGTTATCAGATATCCACTTTTGATTTTTCTTTAAATGTACTTTTCCGAATCCTAGCAGGGATCCTATGCTATCTGGTTTTGTAAAATCAATATTAAAGTCAGCCTTAATTTCACATTTCATGGTGTTTCTGTTACCACGAATGTAGAAGGTGTATTTATCGCCTTGCATTTCTTGTTTTAGATATTTATCTATCGCTTCAATTTCATACATGCCTGTTGGAATAGATATAATTTTATTGTGGTCATAATAGAATTTATTGTTAACCCCCTCTTCAATGTTTGGAACAGAATTGAATGTAACAAAATTTAAAAGGCCTATGTAATAGGAACCTTCATCGAGTATGTTGAGGCCTGGCATCTCCCTATTCCTTCCCCCCCCCCCCCCCCCTCCCTGCCTTGTAGTGAGTGTATATCGCAGCGCCACCACTAGGCCCGTTGCAGTCAGCGCTATCTACCAAGAGAAGGGGCGAACCCGAACTACTCATCAGTTGACCATCTGACTTGGTCCCTCTCTAACCTTGACCCCGTTCACCCTTGCCGTGAGTAAAGTCCATGCCATCGCATTTACCTTTTTTATATACAGTCCACTTTATAATTTATACATACATCCGTTGTGTACATATTGGTCCTACGACGCCGGATCAAAACAGTCCTATAAAAATATATAGTTATTTTCAAAGTTTTTAATCATTTTTATTTAAACTTTTTTTTTTGAAAATTGGGAATAGTTTAATTTTATTTTTTTCAAAGTGTACCTTTCTTTACCTTATACAATTATATAGGTACCTTAGGAAGTATTATTAACGTTTTCTATCTTATACGTTTTATCCTTTACGAAATATTGTTTACCTTTTCCTCACCGTATAATCCTTTTCTTCACCATATACTCTTAGGTATATATATTTTAGGAAATATTATTTACATTATTTCTATTTCATACATTTTATATTTTACGAAATATTGTTTACACTTTCTTCATTGTATACATTTATATATATTTTTTCCTCTCCATGCCAAAAACAATGAAGACAGAGTCCCAGTTAAAACGTTTTGTAGCCAAGAAGGAGAATAAGTTTCGGAAGCTGCAGCTATTATATGATGCGTCCGTTGCTGCGGGCAGTGATCAAAGTAAGATCGCAATTTCAAAAGTCGGTATGAAGATATAGAGGAGATCCGCTCAGGTTTCCAAGACCTGGTGGAGCATATCAATGACTTGGAGATCACCCTGGACCCGGATCATGTGCCCTCCTATCAAAATTTGGAGGCATTTGAGGAGATGTATTATGCCATCAAAACAGCAGCTGGAAACTTGATCAAGCCGGCTCAGTGTTCCGTAGAACAGACAGTAAAGGCAGTCCAACCTCGGCTACCCAAATTGTCACTGCCGACTTTCGACGGATCTCTCAAGGGATGGACCCCCTTTTATGAACAATTCAAATGTCTCATCCATGAGAATCCTGCCATCACCGCTGTGGAAAAGTTTCAATATCTGATTTCGTCAGTTTCTGGCCCAGCCTGGTCTGTGGTTAGAACCCTGCCCATCAGTGAGGCCAACTATCCCATAGTTTGGGACGCTCTTCTGAACAAGTATCAGAATAAAAGAATACTCGGAGCGGACATATTAGAAACTATATTCAATTTTCGTCCTCTTCACACTGAGTCACCAGAGAGTCTTAATCAATTTTTGGAGGTATTTTGTGAGGCCGCTACCGCCTTACATAATTTAGAAATTGTAGACCTGCCTGGTTTTATATTGATGCATGTTGCCTTGCGTAGCCTGCCTTATGAGACGAAAAAGAATTTTGAGCGCCATCATATCAATCAAGAAATTCCAACTTGGAATAATCTTGTGACATACATACAGCACCAGACTCATGTTTTGGAGGTCTCCCAGACCACTCAGCAGATCAAACTGAACCCTAGGATTCAATTTTCTGTTGGGAAGAAGACTTTATTACCAGACAATAGGCTCGCCAAACGAGGATTTGTATCGACCTCAGCGCAGTCGCCTACTAATGCCTGCCCTGTCTGCAAACTTCATCATACTATTTATAAGTGTCCTGACTTTCTTCAATTGAAGCCACACCAGCGCCAAGAACGGGTTCAAGCTCTCAGGCTGTGTTTCAATTGTCTTAAAGGGACACATCTACAACCTAGATGCTCTTCAATGACATCATGCCTCACATGCGGTGCTCGCCATCACACTTATATACATTCCAGTAGTTATCCACCTAGATTGAATACCAATATGAAGGCTTCTGAGCCCAGCACTGCGGTAGCTGATGCAGCGTTACATGCATATAATCCACAGGCTCAAACAAGCTTCAAAACTGTGTTATTAGGTACTGCTTTGGTACACATACAGGAGTATCTAGAGGAGTATCAGACCATCCGAGTACTGATCAATTCCGGGGTCGAAAACATCTTTCGTCACTGCAGCATGTGTACACCGCTTGGGGTTACGTATTAAAAAATGTAATTTCCCTGTTGTAGGCCTAGGTCAGCATATTGTAGGTGACACTAAAGGGATGACCTGACCAGTTGTCGCATCAAGTCTCGAGATTCTGAGTAACCGCAGTTCCAAGTGGAGGCAGTCATATTACCTGAAATCACATCTAACATGCCAGGTTCAAGTATTCCTTGTAACATTTATGATAAGTTTAAGCACCTGCCCTTAGCTGATCCGAACTTCTGTACGTCAGCTCCAGTTGATTTCCTCATAGCCGCCGACCTTTTTCCTCATGTCTACGATGGTCAACGAATTGTACCAGAGTCAGAATACCCTGCTGCCTTACACAGCATTTTTGGGTGGGTTATCACAGGAAAGATCGAACCTTGCTCTTCGCCATCTTATATCTCTTTATTCTACCTACAATTTTCAGTTGGACGAAATTTTGAAACATTTTCGTGAAAGCGAAGAACCTCCTACGCTGCCAATAATCAATGAGGATAATATGAGATGTGAGGAGATTTTTACTAGTTTACATTATAGACAAACCGATGGACGTTACGTTGTTCCTTTGCCCTCCTCTACCTCCAGACCCCCAACATGGGCTGGAAGCTCTTACGGCTCTTCACTGACTCGCGTGTTCGCTGTGGAACGTCGCCTTGCCCGACATCTTGACCTCAAGCGAGCTTTTCTAAGATTTTCTCGATGAATATGAAACACTTGGTCACATGACCCAGGTGCCTTAATTTTCTCGTCTTGGTAACTCCCAATCTTATTTTATATCGCACCATGCTGTTTGTAAAATCTCTAATTCTACGACTAAGCTAAGAGTGGTGTTTGATGCTTCTTGTAAGTCTTCTAACCAGCCATAATTAAACAGCTTACTCTTTACTGGTCCCAAATTGTAACGGGACATTGTTGATATTATTTCTCGTTTTCGAATTCATCGTTATGTTTTAACTTCAGATATATCAAAAGTTTACCGGCTGATCATAATCCGTCCAGAAGACATATTGAATCAGCACATATTGTGGAGACTGTCCCCTGAGGAGCCCGTCAAGGAGTATGAACTAAATACTGTTACGTACGGCCTTTCTGCGTCACCTTATCTCGCTCTTCGTACTCTTCAACGACGAAGGTGCGCGATTCCCACAAGCCGCCAAGGTCCTATTGCAGGACATTTACATTGATGATGTCCTCACTGGAGCTTCTACAGTAGAGGACGCCCAGAACCTGAAACGAGACCTCATTTGTTTAAGGCTTGAGGATTTCAGCTTCGCAAATGGAGCAGCAACTGCCCCGAAGTGATTCGTGACATCCCAAACGACCACCATGAGACACCATTATCGTTCGATTCTGACGGCCATGAAGTGATCAAGGTCTGCAGTGGAACCCCATCACCGTTGCGTTTTCCTACGATTTGGCTGAGATCCAACCTGTATGCACCAAGAGGTCAATACTTTCGCATATTGCTCGTATCTATGACCCTCTCGGCTGGCTATCTCCAGTTATTTTCAGATCTAAGTACCTCATACAACATCTTTGGCGTCTAGGAATCGGATGAGATGAACAGGTGCCTTCCTACTTGACAGATGAATGGACCTCTTACTGCGAGCAGTTGCATCATCTATCTAGTATTCAGATTCCACGCTCTATACTACAGCCAAACAGCCCGTAATCCCGTTTAGTTGGATTTTGTGATGCGTCAGAGCGTGGGTACTGTTGCTATGGTGTATCTAGTTACTGTTGGAGAAACTAATAGCACAAGCCACCTCCTTATGGTGAAGTCCAAAGTAACTCCCCTCAAGACATTAACTGTCCCTTGGTTAGAGTTGTGTGGAGCCTTGCTTCTTAGTACACTTATGAAATTTCTCTTATCAACATTTGAAAAAGTCATAACTCTGTCTAGTATCTTTGCCTTAACGGATTCTACGACTATCTTGTCTTGGCTAAAGTCGTCACCCTATCTCTTGAAAACATACGTTGCCATTAGAGTTACTCTTATTCTTGAAACACTCTCACCTACCTCGTTACATCACATACGCTCCGAATTAAATCCAGCAGACTGTGCTTCCCGAGGCTTGCACCCCCAACACCTCGTGAAACATCATCTGTGGTGGACAGGGCCTCCATGGCTCACTTCACATTCTTATAATTGGCCGCACCTAATCTTCCCGAGCTGAAGAATTTAACTACTGTTAACTCTTTTGTACAAACCTCATGCAGTTTTTGGGACTTATTAGAGAAGTATTCTTCCTTTTCAACACTTCAACGAGTAACCGCTTGGTGTTTTCGATTCAAAACTAATCTTAGATTGCCTGAACAACGATGTCGAAGCCCGCTGACCTGTTCGGAACTTAATAACGCTCTGACCTTCATTATTAGAGGCGTCCGGCTAGAACATTTTCAGCAGGAGCTATTGTCTATTTCGTAAAATCAGGTTTGTCACGCATCCATTCAACGCCTCCATCCGTTCGTCGACTCCGTGGGTCTTTTGAGGGTGGGGGGCAGACTCAAACATGCTTCGCTCCCTGAAGCCTTAATTCACCCTGTCATATTACCTAACTCGAGCCATCTGTGCACGTTACTGATTGACTATTATCATTTAAAATATTTGCACATAGGTTCTCGGGCTTTGCAGTCTCTGATAAGTCGGCAATATTGGATACTATCTGCCAGGAAGGCCATCAGATCCAGACTGTCAAAATGCCTCAACTGCTTCAAGTCGAAAACTTCACCAGTCTTACCTCTCATGGGAGATCTCCCACCACATCGGGTAACCCAAGCACGGCCCTTTATCAAATTAGGTATAGACTTTGGAGGCCCTTTCATTTTGAAGTAAAGCAAGCGGCGCATCGCATTTCCTCATCGGAGCCCCCCTTCTAGCTGTACCGGAGCACAACATTCAAGAACTCCAAATGAACCACCTCAACCGATGGCAACTGATCCTGCGCTCCAGTCAGCATTTCTGGATTCGGTGGTCCCGTGACTATTTGCATACCCTTCAGCAGAGATGCAAATGGTTCACCGCCCCACCAGATCTGAAGATTGGCGATCTGGTTCCGCTTGTCGAGGCGAAGACTCCGCCCCTGCAGTGGCGCCTCAGAAGAGTGCAGGAAATTCATCCAGGACAAGACGGTGTAGTGACAGTCTACTGTCAGCTCTCAAAGAGGTTACATGTTCTTTACTGTTTAAGTCTGTGTATTGTTTTGTGTTTTGTTTTATTATTTTATTTGTGGATACCAGTGTGATCCTATTGAAAGGATTAAACCTAAAACAATAAGAGAATACTGTCTGGAAGGTAGGACAACTAATTTTATATTCACCCAAATTATTTCACACTTTCAATTATTTTGAAATGGTTCTGTGTGGTTTCTGTGTCAGCCATGTACCAACAAGAAATGGAAAGAGTATACAATGCTGTGCATGCCTAAATACCTTTCACGTAAATGAAAAATGTAGTCAGTTGCGTGACAATGACTGTGAATTTCTTAAGGGGAACAATCAGTTGACCCTTTGGAAATGCAAAATTTGCACAGCAAATAGACGAGAGAGTCTGCTTATACAGCGTGGAGCCGTACCCCTCGAGCAATCTAATTCACCAGGGTTCAGCCCCCCCCCCCCCCCCCCCCCCCCCCAATGCACCTGTCAGAAACCGATGTCGAAACTACAGGAATTTAAACAGCTTATGTTATCCAAATTCGCTGAACAGGCCTCTCTAATAAACGATTACAAACGTTCAGTCGATTTCTGCTTTAGTAAGTACGATGCATTTTTAGACAAATTAAACCTCACCATCAGTGACAATTTTCGTCAAGATAAAGAAATCGAGATTCTAAATAAGCAAGTCACTGAATTAAAAAATCAAATAGAGAACCAAAATACCGAAATCTGTGATTTACAGCAAAGGATGAGGATGAATAACATCGAAATAACAGGAGTCCCTCAAACCGATAGTGAAGATATTATCGATATCATGAATCTAGTGGCCAACAAACTAAACATCGACTTGAAGACTGATGACGTGGAGAGAGTGCACCGAGTTCCTTCTTTTAGCAAAAATAAAATAAATCCAATAGTGGTCCGCTTCCAACATTATTCATCAAAAGTGAAGTGGTTAGAGGCCTTCAAACCACACAAATTCAAACTTTCGTCTCTAGACTTATCATCGGAATTATTCCCTTCAGAGCAAAAGATTTTCATATCGCATCACCTTTCACCGGCGAACAAAAAACTACTCTACGAAGCACGGCAGTTCGCGAAGGAATTTAGCTTCAAATATGTTTGGTGGAACGGGAATAACGTTTTGTTGAAGAAGGAAGACATGTCCCAGGTGCATAAAGTCAACAGTGAAATTATTGAAAAACTAAGTGTCTCTAAAAAAGTAACTCCCAGCCTGATTAGAGCCTATCTACTGAAAGTCCAGTGAGATATGACTTATTTAAAAATAAATATAAATGTTTGCACATCCTATTCTTTTTATGTAAAAAATTATAAATATTTCTATATGCTGAGATCAGGTATCACCTGGTCAAGTTTAGCCCACCCAAGTCCTGGCTCTGGCTCTCGTCACTCAAACTATTTCTTCTTATTTATAAATATTACTAAAATTAATCGCCTGGTTTTGCTGGTGCCTGGTATTGAAATGAGACATGAAATCATCATTTCTTCTCTCTATTTCATTCTATTTTACTCGTGTACTTTCCTTTCTAAAGTTAACTGTGAAATTCCTTTGCGCCCATTTACTTACAAACGTAAGTATACTATTGTATCCTTAATTGTCACTCTCCTTAACTGTTTACTATTTCACTCCATCGTACATAGGCATGCACAGTTGGGTTCAACATGTCCGAGATCCTAAAATATGAGTGCGATCCTATCAACTGCCTCTATTTTAATCACGATTCTCACCTAAAAAAATATATTACACAGTTTAATGGTACACGGATAATTCACCTTAATATACGAAGTTACGGGAAAAATTTTAATTCACTTGAAGTCTTATTGCATGACGGATTACTGTTTTGAAATTGTAGTTCTGACGGAGACGGGAATCGACGAATCCACAGACATTCCTATTTTTGCCGGCTACTCAGTTCTAAAGAGTAAGCATAAAGCTAACAAATGTGATGGTGTGTTGGTATTGGTTAGGGATGGGAGGTCATGGTGACTCACCATGAGACAGTGGTAGCGGGGGCTAGCTCAGTACATCTGACTCTGGAAGACCTGTCATCTCCCGGCCCTACTGTCACACTCCTTGCCCTCTACCGCAGCCCAGCCGGCTCACCTCAAACCTTTGTTGACAGCCTACTACATCATGTCGGCAGCACAGAGGAGACCAGAAACTCTGTTATCATTGGGGACATGAACATCTCAATCAATGGCCCCTGCAATGACCTACATGTTAGAGAAAAATACCTCAACGAGCTCCACCACTCTGGGTTTGTGTCAGCGGTTAATGTGGTTACGCGGAATTCACCGTTCGGAGGAAGTTGTATTGACCATATTTTCGTTAGATGTAAGGCACTTGTCCCTGAGGCGGGCGTTATCCGCACGTCTATCACTGATCACTTCTCGACATTCATCGTACTGGGACATCAGACGAAAAACAAAGATAGAAACAACGACTTACTGACTAAATATAAAACTAATCATGACAAACTAAATGACCTACTAGCGGATGAAAAATGGGATTCAATCTTCAAACAAACGGACGCGAATAACGCTTTAGTCGAGTTTTACAAAACGCTACAATACGAACTTGACATCTCAACAGACTATCAAACTACCCTCAAAACACAGACCAATCAAACCTTGGATTACTGTCGGACTTGTGATTTCTATCAGAAAACGTGACAAATTATACAAACTGACAATCAAACAGCCTAACAACCTTAAACTAAAGTCATACTACAAAAAATGTCGAAACAAGCTCCACTCTACATTGAGGCTAGCTAAGGAGGCTTACTATCGTGACCAGCTAGATGCATGTCGAGGGTCCCCGCGGAAATTCTGGTCCATTGTCAATTATCTGTCAGGCAAACCCACAAGGAACCGGACCCAATTAAAGAACCTCCTCCCTGACCATCAGTCTGGCCAACCTGTAGCTACTGTGAACAGGTTAAATTAATACTTCTGCAAAGTTGGACAAGAACTAGCGGATCATATCAGTGCTAACTGCTTCCCATCTCCCTCTCCACCCTCCGCCTCTCCCCAATGTTCACTCTCACACTTCCTAGAAATAGCGGAGTCTGACGTTGCAAAGACCCTTAATGAACTTTGTGGCCGTTCCGCTCCAGGCCCTGACAATTTCTCTACCGAAGTTATAAAAAAACACTCCATACATCTAGTCCTCCCACTGACTCATATAATAAATCTAAGTCTAAATTCTGGTTCCTTCCCCCACTTACTAAAAAAAGCCAAAGTCATCCCCATCCATAAAAACGGTCCTACCCACATTTTATCTTACTACAGACGTATCTCCCTGCTGAATACAATCTCTAAAATACTAGAAAAATGTGTTAAACATGTATTAATGCAATACGTTTCTGATAACCAGTTGCTCTCCTGCAGACAATTCGGTTTTCAGCCGGGTAAAAAAACGAGTGACGCATTACTGGAAGTCATCTCCACAGTCACAGCCGGACTCAACGAGGGAGAGAAAGTACTCGGAGTCTTTCTAGACCTCGCTAGAGCCTTCGACTCAGTGCATGCCAGAACTTGGACCCGTGCGGATCTACAAGCTCAAGCCTACTCACTATAAGTCGTATTTATATATTGTAGCGGTCTGTTTGACTCTACATAAACATCTCGTGTGGAGAGAGAGTAATACTGCCGAAACAGACCACGCCTACTGGAGTGATAGTAAGGTTGCATGGAGGTTATTCGGATTGCATAGAAGTAATAATGTTAATGATATTTATTGATGATTGATACGTATAAAATAATATACGGTATTATTGTAGTTAGGATGGAAGTATCAGAAAATTGATTAAAAAAAGAAAATATAACTGTATTGTTTAAAAATATAAAAACATAAGGCCATGAAAATCATAGCCAATCAAATGCGTAGATGAAAGGACGAGGCAGTCCCTAGAAGGCAGACTTGGGTGTCGTGTGAGAGAACTGTTCGGAGGAGGGTGTCTAGTCTGTGTCGGTGGTTCAGAGTGGTATATGTGCGAGGATGTCTGTCGGTAGAGAGGTAGAAATTATGCAGTGAAGAAATTATGAAGATCCGAAGGTAGACACCAAGAAGCAACGAGTGCAGAAGTAACCTCTGGCCATTGTTGAAGTTACTGTTCATAAAGAAAAATCAGCTAACAGAAAAAAACATCTGAAGTGGAATATGAGTCATCCCATCCCCTAAATGATACAACATGAATACATCGTGCACCATTCATCAATACAGCTTATAGGCCTATAAAGTACTGGGGTAATTTTATGTGTGTAAATGTGACTAACCCGTTTTAAAAATTTAAATTAGAATTAAAAGTGTAAGAGTATAAGTACCGTTACAATATATATTGTAGTGTAATGGATTTGCGACTGCATCTAAATAAAAATGTAATTTTAAAAAGTAAAGTAAATAATACATATAGGCAGTAATGGTGAAATAAACCCTTAATTCTGGAGGCTGGCTAGAGAGACCCACCCGGCTCAGGTACCGAGGGATAGCCTAGTTACCTGTGAGTATTTGTATAATCTTTTACAACCCATCCAGTTGACAGAAGAATGGAACTAGGAAGATAGTACCCAGATTATAACTCCAAGCCCGCTGTTAGTGGTATATAAAACTGCCAACATAAAGATGACAAGGGAAAATAGGGGCATATTAAAAATATCTGGAATGTCCAAACTAAAGTGGACAGAGGTCAAATTGATTGCCTCCCAGGCAAAATTCCGAAATGGCCAAGGAGAGGAAAGAAGGAGAAGTAGTGGGGGAAGATGCCAGTTCAGGAGCCAGGAGGAAGTCGGGGGTTCATCTAGCAGACACAGTTCAGGTCTAGAGGTGGAAGTGGACACTTCACTTTTCTGGAGCAGTGGAAGTCTGGAGATTCATTTCGTCAGTCGAGATCCACCAGTGGAAGTCTTCAGCTCCGTCGTAAAAAACTTCAGTGCAAACATAATTTCAGTAATAATAATAATAAAAATAAGTTTAAAAATAGTAAGACATTGTACCTAGGGCAAAGAAATGAACTAAATTATAGAAAAATAATAATTATAAATAATATTCACAAACTTCGGAGAAAAGAAAACAGAAAATTAAATTATAAATATAAAAGAAAGAAAATAATAGGTATCTAACCGATGGAAATTTTGTAGTGAATATTGCTTGTCTAGGATTATGATCTGGAACTATAAAATGTAACATTAAAATTAATAAAAAAAATAAACATAGAAAGTATCAGTCAATATGTTGAATTTTGTCGAAATGAATAATTGCAAAATAAAATGATATAATTAATTAATGAAAAATGTACCTGAGATTTGATATCACAATTTTGTCTGTCAAGAATTGTTTGCGTGTAAAATTTGTGTTGATAAAAATGAATAATATAAATGTAAACAAAGAAGGTGTCACTCGGTGTTTGAGCTGTGTTTAATAAAGAAATAAAACTAAAGTTAAAATAAATTAAAAATTAAAATATGGAGCGAAATTAATATGATATGTCAACCAAGTCTAGGTTGAGGAGACGAACTGATGAATAGATAAAGGATAAGACAGCTATTTAGAGGCTTTACTGATAAACAACTGAAGTTTGTAAACACGTCAAATAATGTTAATATTGATTGTGTATTTTATTTTATGGTATGTCTTGTTTTTTTTTGAATATGCTGTATGCTATTTTTGTTGTATTTAGAGTGGTTAATTATTAAAGTTAATATTATATTTATGGTTGTTGGAAAATCGTATGGAAATTATTGATTATCTGATGGATTTGTGAATGTAGCATTATGGTGTGGAGCATGGAGAAGTTAAGATATAGAAATTGTGAATCAGTTAGAGTAAATATTGTTAAATAAAAAACATTATATTCATAGTTTGTAAAATAAGTATGATAAAGTAAATCAAGCGTAAACATAATGATTAAAGTGATTTTCATTTGTAATAATCTTATAATATTATTGTAAAGTTACCTTTTTTAAAGAATATCCAATGATACAAGGGAAAAACATAAAACAATTTGATATATCAATGCACAACCTGTGATAAACAATTCTAATGGATAAAACCAGCATAAATCTTTGAGCAAATCAAAATAAGAAAGCACTTTTGTAACACTTATCAACATTGAAAGAATTTCATAAACACAAAAGATGTAGACATTTTCATTGTAAAGCTGATGTTTGTGATAAGAATCGAATCAAGCAGAAATTCGAGTCCTTCTAAAAAAAAAAAAAAATTGTATGGAAAAATAATTAGTATTGCATGTTATTGGTTAAAAAAAAAAATTTTCTTCTGAGTATCTTATATACTTAATATAATACTTGTAACTCACTTGAGATGGGGTGATTTCTGTAGCAAGGTGGTCGTCACTCTATGAGATTAGATAAATTGAATGTGCCTGATGACGATTTTTATATTGAATCCAAGTAATTAAGTAGGGTACATTTGTAAGGGAAGTCAAAAATCGGAGAGACGCTATAGAGAGTACATCGCCATCTTGAGTAGAGACAGACGTGTTTGTTGATTAGAAAATGGAATAATATCCTATATTAAATCAATAATTCGTCAGTCGAGATCCACCAGTGGAAGTCTTCAGCTCCAGTCCAGATGAGCCGTTGATGCCCTGACTTTGAGGAGGAACTCAGCCAGCCGACAGCCCTCTTTCTACTCTCTGGCCATCGCAGACCTCCCTAGCATCCAATCATCAGCTATCTAGATCCGTCTCTCTACAGATTTCAGTAGTAATAAGGTCTAAGGTTTCTTGCGATACTTACTACTATAGTTTCTGGTAGTTTTTAATTAGGAATGACTTCTGAAAGTGATGGGAGGGATATCCCTCCCGACATTGGCAAGGGTGATGAAATGGAGAGTGCATGTTTGGTCGAAGTAAATGGATGTGATACGGAGCTGAATATTTCTAATAGCAAACCAGAAGGAAATGAAAAACAGATTAATAAAGATGATAGTAAACATTTTAACCCCAGATCATACGAATATTTGGATGAAGGCCCATTTTATGTCTCCATTGAATCGAAATCCACAGATAAAAATATAGGAAAATTACATCCAATGGCTTTAGGCTCTCTTATTTATAAGAGCGTACCTGGAGTACAAAAAAATATTTTACAAATAAAATCTATCGGTCGGAACAGAGTAAAGGTAGAACTTTGTAATTACGAAAGTACCAATCTACTTATCAAAACTGTTAATAGTAATACAACTGTAAATAATTTGCTAGCCTATGCGCCTAATTTTATGTTAGAGAAGAAAGGCATTATTCGTGGAGTTTGTCAGGAACTATCAGACGAGGACATATTGAACCTTCTTAAAATCGAGAGATCTGTACGTCACTGCAGTGTTGTAGGGGCTCGTAGACTTTTTAGGAAGGAAAATAAACAATTAGTTCCCACCCAGACGATTTTATTAATGTTTAGAGGACAGGTTTTACCGGAAGTAGTTAGTATACTTTATGTGAGATGTGAAGTTATGCCCTACGTACCAAGAACCCAACAATGTTACAAGTGTCTCCGTTGGGGGCGTGTCAATCGAAATTGTAAAAGTGCAGTCAGATGTTCGAAATGTGGAGACGCTCATGACAAACAAGATTGTAAAAGCTTCCTGGTGAAGTGTGTTCATTGTAATGGGGACCACCCCAGTATAGGCTACGATAACTGTCCTGAAACGATTAAACAGAAGACAATCAGAAGCTTGATGGTACACGAAAACATCACCTTTGTGGAAGCCAAAGAGAGGGCTTATGGCAAAACTTTTAAGACAGCACTTGAGAAGAAGCCTGATATTAAAAGTGGAGCCTCGTTTCCCCGCCTCCAGTCGTCCAACAGGGTGCCTCCCAAAAGGAAGAAACCCTCCTCTCCTCCATCTGTTAGACCTACTGAGAGCACTATGGTGGAGTACAACAACTTGCTTAGGGACCTAAATTCTGATACAGTCAAACTTGAACCGATACAGATCAACCCGCATAGGGCTAGCCTGCCTCGCCCAACCAATACAGCTACAGCTCCAAATCGCAGGATTTTGACAAATTCTGTGATCTTATATTTTCAATTATAGACCAGTTAAAAGATACAGCCAATCAAAATACTGATAAAGATGCTATTCTCTCCATGATTAAAGACAGGACATCGGCCCTTGGCTTTAATCCATAATTCATAATCATTATTATTTTTATTTTATTTTTTATTATTATTTTTTTATTCGTGTGTATATATATGTGGATATGTATATATTCATTGTATATATGTATATAATAACTTTTTTTTTTTTGTCAATTATTATTATGCATGTTTATGTATGTGTGTGGGTATGTATGCATGTATATGTATGTTTATGTGTGTAGGTATGTATGCATATATATGTATGTTTGTGTGTATATATCTGTGGTTTTGTATGCATATATTTAAATTTTATTATATAATTTTTATCTATTATTATGATTTTATTTACTTATTCTATTATTATTTCCTTTATCATTTATTCAACTGCCCCTTTAAAACCCCACTTTAATTAATATTAAATTTTATGATATACAATATATTACAATAAGGCTGTTGCGAATAAGGGAAGTTTAGAATTTTGTCTAGGAGAATCGAGGGTGGACATAGCTATCTTGAGTGAGACATGGTTCTTTAGCATTTATACTATAAGTATAAAAAAACGTGTTCAAACAAATCGTATTTATTTTCAGAATGATTTATAATATATATACATATGGTCTGCACTTATCAGGTGGCAGGCTGGCAATGTTGTTTGTGTATTTGTCCGCTTAGCGACACCGTCGTTGTTCGGGTACATTCGCTACATCACTCCCCCCCAACGACGGAGTCGCAGAAACGGACTGTCGGTCTTACCAGCCTGCCAGCTCGTGTGCGATATGCGGATGGCGTAGGTCCTTCTGTCGCTCTCTCACGTTCGGCAGTCTTTGCGAGGTCGTCTTGTTCTGGAGATCCCAGTAGAAAAGCAGGCTTGAGCCGATCCGCTGTCACCGTCACCTCCCGCGTCGGCAGTCGAATGCGGAAGGTCTTTTCACTCCGCTGCAGTACCTTGTATGGCCCAGAGTAAGGCGGCGTAAGCGGTCTTTGCACTTGGTCCTCCCTCAGGAAGACATGGGAACATGAATCCAGGTCCTTGGGGGGACGGTAAAAAGAGCGTTGGCTGACTCGGGGAATCGTAGGTCGCAGCGTAGCCATGGTTTCGCGCAGTCGCCGTAGGATTTCATGGCTGTCCTCCGGTCGCTTCGATGGTTCGAGAAATTTTCCAGGAAGACACACAGACTGGCCGTACACCATCTCCGCCGCGCTCGCCTCGCCGTCTTCACGCAGCGCAGAGCGTAGACCCAGAAAAACTGTTGGGAGTACCGTCGACCAGCTATCAGAGTTCGTATGGGCCATCAAGGCTGCTTTCAGACAGCGATGCCAACGTTCCACTAAGCCATTTGCCTGCGGGTGGTACGCGGTAGTACGGCAGCGTTGTATGCCCAGGATCTTGGTTAGTTCATTGAAGAGGTTGGACTCAAATTGTCGCCCTTGGTCGGTTGTAATCCTCAGAGGCACTCCGAAACGAGAAATCCATCCCTTGTAGAATGCGGTGGCTATAGTCTCCGCGGTGATGTCTTCGATTGGGATGGCCTCGGGCCATCTGGTGAAACGGTCGACGAGGGTCAAGCAGTATCGTTTGCCACCAGAAGACGGAAGTGGGCCGATTATGTCCACATGGACATGTTCAAAGCGCCCTGCTGGAGCGAAAGTGCCTAGCGGTGTTGTCGTATGGCGTTGAATTTTCGCTCGTTGGCAGGCGATGCAGCATCTGGACATCTTTGCAATGTCGACATTCATACTCGGCCAGAAGAACCGGTTCGAAATAAGTCGGCGAGTAGCCCGGATTCCTGGATGACTGAGCCCATGGAGTCGGTTGAAGGTTGCTTCCCTGAAACCTTTTGGAAGGTAGGGCCGCGCTTTTGCTGTAGACGTTTCACAAAGCAAAGGCCTGCCCAACGTTGGAACCTCGATCATCTTCAGCTGCAAGCTGGAATTCTTCAGGAGTTCAGGAACGTCTTGGTCTTTAGACTGGGCTTCTGCGAGTTGCGTCAAGTCATCAGAACAGTTGATTTCCTCCATCCTCGACAGTGCGTCAGCCACGGTGTTCTCAGCGCCAGTGACGTGTCTTATGTCTGTCGTAAATTGGCTGATGAAGTTCAGCTGCCTGATTCGCATGGGTGAAGCTGTGTCCGGTTTCTGGTGAAAAGCGTGAACTAGCGGCTTGTGGTCCGTCAGTATTGCGAACTGCCGGCCTTCGAGAATAGGTCAAAAGTGACGAACGGCGCGGTAAATAGCCAGCAATTCCCTGTCGTATGTCGAGTAATTGCGCTCCGCCTCCGTTAAGACCTTGGAGAAGAAACCAAGTGGCCTCCAATTGTTTTCCTCCTTCTGCTGCAGAGCAGCTCCTATGCTTGTTCCAGACGCGTCGCAAGCGATGGAGAGGTCAGCATCAAATTTGGGATGACCGAGAAGCACGGACTGTTTCATGGCATCCTTGCATTGCTCGAATGCTGATGTCGCTTGTTCGGACCACTGGATAGGCGTACGGTCATTCCGTTTGCTGCTATTTATATATTTATTGAGTTCCCTCTGCATACTAGCGGCCTTAGGTATGCAGCGGCGGTAGAAATTTACCATTCCGATGAAACGTCGCAACTCCTTCACGGTCTTTGGCCGGGGGTAGTCGGCGATGACTTGAACCTTTTGCGGAAGAGGTGATATTCCCTGGGATGTCACTTTATACCCAAGAAACTCGACCTCGGTCTGGTCGAATACGCACTTTGTGGGGTTGAGCGTGACACCATGCATGTCTAGGCGTCGAAAAACCTCCTTCAGGTGCGCGCGGTGTTCATTGTCGGTCTTCGACGCGACCAGGATGTCGTCGATGTAGACGTAAACAAACGTCACGTCTCGGAAGATGTCGTCCATAAACCGTTGGAACGTCTGTGCAGCGTTCCTTAAGCCAAACGACATTCGCGTAAACTCGAAGAGTCCGAAAGGTGTGATGACTGCCGTCTTCGGGATGTCCTCTTCTGCAATAGGAATTTGAAAATAAGCTTTGTTTAGATCAAGTGTACTGAAGACTTTCTTCCCATGCAAGTTGGTATTGAAGTCCTGAATATTGGGTATTCCGTATCTATCGGGCAAAGTCTGGGCGTTGAGTTGCCTATAATCGCCACAAGGTCTGACACCGCCGTTCTTCTTGTAGACAACGTGTAACGGGCTGGCCCAGGGACTTTTCGACGGTCTGCACACGCCTTCGGCCATCATCTTTCAGAACTCCTCGCGCGTTGCGTTGTATTTTTCTGGTGCCAGTCTACGCTTTTTAGCATTTACAGGACGCCCAGTAGTCTCGATTACATGCCTTACTGCATGCTTCGGTGATTTCAGTACTGCCGATGGTCGCACTATGCTGCGGAACTCGTTTAGCAGGTCAGCATACCGGTGTCCGGCTGGTAGGGTCGAGATGGTGGCGAATGGTTCGAATACCTGTTTGCCTCGAGAAGTGAGCCCTGTCTTCCTGTCGACTAGCTGCTGCCCCTGCAGATCCACCATCAGACCGTAATGAAACGTCAGGTCTGCACCTATTGATTGGACGGTTGATGTCGGCAAGGATGAACCGCCAAAGTAGGGGTCTGCGCAGACCAAGATCAAGTTGACAGCTAGCATCGCCGTAAGTTCGGATTTCAGTGCCATTGGCAGCGTACAGCACGAAGTCTGTTGGCTTTCTACGTGCTAGTTTCTTCGCCGGCCATACTGATACCGCTGCCCCCGTATCAACGAGATACTGTACTCCGGAGTGCTTGTCGTACACAAACAGTCGGCGGTGAACGTTGTCAGCGACGGGGTCCGCCTTCGCCGTCGCCTCATCTAGTTTAAATTCTTACAGTTCCAGGTGCAGGGTTACCGGCATTTCTCGGCCTTCTCCCTGGAGCGCTGGTGGTAGTAACACCAGCCGTCGACATATTCCCTGAAATCGTTCTCCTGCCGGAGCTCTACGTTCCTATGGCCGCGACGCCTATCGAGCCGTGGGCTGTGGTCACGATGTGCCTTCAGCGCCGCAACCTCAGCAGTCAGCTTTTCAATAGACTCGAATAAAGGCCCTAAAGAGTTACTAACCTGTGGAGCTGAGACCTGACATAAGTTGGCCCCGTACACTTCGGAGATCCTGTCGGCGATCTCGGCCTGTTTCTCGATGTCGTCTTGCGCAGTGGTGGCCAAGGCGACCTGCATTCTATCTGGCAAACCTCGAAGCCAGAGGGAGCGCAGCAACTCCTTGGGGACTGTTGGGCCCGCGAGTCGCTTCAACTCTCGCAAGAAGTGCGACGGCCGCTTGTCCTCTAAGAGCTTTCTGATCCGGTGATTGTCAGATTCTGCGAATATGGATATAAGCATCCGTTTCAAGTCTTCGTATGGCGTCTCAGTGGGGTGTTTAACCAGATCCGAAACTTGCTTAAGGACGTCATAGTCCAGGGTGTCCACAATGGCTTGAAATTTTGACTTTGAAGATGTTATCCGGCTTGAAGAAAACACGGCCTCGGCCTGACAGAACCACAACTCTGGGTCCGCCTTCCAGAATGCCGGTATCCTCACGTGCGGTGCGAAGGATGATACCGGTTCGAAAGGCTGCTCGGTCCCATTGGCGGTTTGTTGTAGCTCCGGTGTGTCTGGCATAGTTATCAATTTGAGTGTAAAAAAAAAAAAAAATAAATAATAATAATAATAAATATTCCAACACTCACCAATTCGGTTTTGGTGTTTTCACAAACTCACTGTCGGGGTCACCACTTTAGCATTTATACTATAAGTATAAAAAAAACGTGTTCAAACAAATCGTATTTATTTTCAGAATGATTTATAATATATATACATATGGTCTGCACTTATCAGGTGGCAGGCTGGCAATGTTGTTTGTGTATTTGTCCGCTTAGCGACACCGTCGTTGTTCAGGTACATTCGCTACAGTTCCGTGAGGGCCGTTATGTGAATTTTAGGGGTTACAACAATATTAGAGAGGATAGGATGGACGGAAAGGGTGGGGTCGCCATTCTGTTGCGGAACCACATTTCCTACCAGAGCAGAGATTCTTTTTGCAGGTTAGATAATGTTCAAGTTGTCGGAGTTAGAGTTCCCTATAAAAAAAGTTTCCTTACCATCCTTTCACTTTATAACTTACCTTCGAACAACATCTCGAGAGAGGACTGGGTTAGACTGTTCAAGTCTGTCCCTCGGCCATGTATCATCGCTGGAGACTTCCACGTCCATCATCAAGCCTGGGGCAACACGCTAACCGACTCCAAGGGAACTAAACTCTTCCATGCAATCCAATTAAGCAACTTGGTTTTCTTGAACGACGGTTCACCAACTCTGGTGAAGAACATTTCTCAGGTAAATGAGAGCGCTGTTGATGTGTGCCTGGTGTCTCCTGAGCACGCGTTGGACTACAACTGGCAGACTCTGACTGACCTCATGGGCTCCAACCACCTTCCCATTCTCTTCACCCCTCTATCCAGAGACCACCCCTATTCTGTCAGACAGCATCCCCTCGAGAGCCGCTGGAACCTGAACAGAGCCAACTGGGACCTATACAGATCACTGATGACCAGTTATACATTAGAACAAGTATCTAGGGAAAGGAGACTTTTTTTTTTTTTTTGGTTGGGTCCTAATTTATTAGATCCCATATACCAGGGACATTTCTATTTTTTATTTATTATTTTTTATTTTTTTTTATTTAATTTTTTTTTTTTTTTTTTTTATTATTATTTAATTTTTTTTTTCTTCATTATTTATTTATGGGGCCGGCACGAACGGAGCGAGATGACCAAGAGGAGCGGAGCAGGACCCGGGGACCCCCAACGAGCGCCACAGCCGAGGCCGAGAACGAGGGCAGCACGGCACAGCAGGGCTCGTCTCCTTCATTGTTTAGGCACATTGCTTTGTTGTTGGCGAGGCATGCCAGGGAGGATGTGCATGTGTGTACTGCCGTCCACACCCTCCACAGCCCGGACCATTGCAGTCCAGAGAGCCCAGCGGCGTCGCCCCACGCCCCCGCCCCGACACAAACGCAAGCAAGGAAACCCCAGGGCCTCCCACCAGCACAACCAGACCCCCCGCCCCGCCACTCGACACCCCTAGAGGATTTTAATCTAGGTTTATTTCAATTCGTGATTCAATATTTATGTACTTAATTTATTATTCTTTTTTTATTATTATTATTTTTTCTTTTATTATTATTTTATTTTTTATTTATTATTATTATTTTTTTTTTAACTTGTCTTTTTAGAGCTTTATATTATTCTCTTTTATAAACTTTAGAAGTATTTTAATATTGTTTTTATCATGACTCCGGAGTGCGTCCTGAAGGGACTAGAGGTGATTGAGTGGTGGTCGTGTTCGCTGTCCTTGGAATCTGTCACACTCCAACAGTGTGTGAAGCACGTCCTCTCTCGAATGACAGACTGTACATAGGTCAGTTGGTGCCAGGTGGAACCTGTGCATGCAGCTCTGGTTATTGGCGTGTCCTGTTCTGATGCGAATCAAATTAACTATCTCCTTCCGAGTCATTCCCATGTAGAGCAGTTTTGGTTTAAACTGAACTTTATCCGCAAACAGTAGGTGATGTCGTCCTTTGTTCTCAGAGGTTGTCATAGTAGTTTTGCCAGGCCTGTCTTAGTTGGTACTTCAGTAATATAGTGATATCTCCCTGAACCAGCTTCCACGGTAGGATCACTTCATCAGATATGGCTCTCTTTGCAGCTTCATCAGCTTTCTCGTTCCCTGTCACATCCACGTGACCGGGGATCCACTGTACGACCACATTTCTCACACTAGCCCTTAATAGTGCATTCAGTATATTGATGATGATGAAGTTTGTTGAATGATGAAGGTGGTGATTTTTAATGGATTCCACAGCTGATTTGGAGTCAGTGAGAATTACTAATCTCTTCTCTGTTTTTCTCACCGCATAATCAATGCCTAACAGAATCGCCATAAGTTCCGCATTGGTTATTGAGTATTGTCCATGTAGTTTATGGCTAATGCTCCGCTTTCTTTGCTCGTCAAAGAGGCCGATCCCAACTCCGTCTGTAGTTTTGGAAGCATCAGTATAAATATGTGAGTAGTCTCTGTACTTCTCTCTTATCATATTTAGAGCTATTGTTTTCAGCATCAGCTTACTGTAATCTTTCTTAGAAGCAGTGAGAGGCGTCATGTCCGAATATGCCCTGACAGTAATTTGAGTTTTCTTGGTTTTCTTGAACGACGGTTCACCAACTCTGGTGAGGAACTTTTCTGAGGTAAATGAGAGCGCTGTTGATGCGAGCCTGGTGTCTCCTGAGCTCGCGTTGGACTAGGACTGGGAGACTCTGACTGACCTCATGGGCTCCAACCACCTTCCCATTCTCTTCACCCCTCTATCCAGAGACCACCCCTATTCTGTCAGAGAGCATCCCCTCGAGGGCCGCTGGAACCTGAACAGAGCCAACTGGGACCTATACAGATCACTGATGACCAGCTATACATTAGAACAAGTATCTAGGGAAAGGAGACTTGATTATGAGAGTTTGGTTGAAAATAATAATAAAGCGGCTTTTCTCAGAATTCCGAAGAGTACACGACCCAGACACCACGATTATTCTAACCCTTGGTGGAATGACGAATGTCGTCAGGTAATAAATGCAAGAAAAGATACCTACAAGAATTACGCTAGATCTTCTACTTATGACAACTTTCTACGTTATAAAGAAATGACGGCGAAAGCAAAAAGGGCAATAAGATTAGGTAAAAAGAAAGCCTGGTCTGAATTTTGTAACACCCTGTCCAAAAATACAGCTCCTTCGTTAATATGGACTTCTCTAAAGAAGATAAAAAACCGGAAAACCACCTCTCGGCATGGGAGATTGGGTTGACGAGTTTTTTAATGATCTATGCCCCCCTTCAGTAGAAGAAAATGTCATACATGATCTGGGAAATAAAGAAGATCATTGGTTTCTGAACGATTTCACAATGCATGAATTAAAATTGGCCATTAAATCCTCAAATAACACAGCTCCAGGAAAAGATCAAATCCATTATTCTATGATAGTGAATTTTCCTGAGAGATCTAAACAGCTATTCTTACAAATTTTCAATAATATTTGGTCAATAGGAGAGTTTCCGCTTGCCTGGAAAGAGTACGTGGTGGTGCCCATCTTAAAACCCGGAAAGAGCCCTTCTAAAGCGGATTCATTTAGACCCATCTCCTTACCATCCTGCCTTCTTAAGACTTTAGAACGAATGATAAAACTCAGGTTTGAGTGGTATCTGGAGAACAATAGCCTACTTCCCAGGAGCCAGTGTGGTTTCAGGAAGGGAAGGTCTGTATACCATTGTCAACTCCATCTCCTTACCGATATCAATCTGTCTTTCACTCAGAGAGAATCTGTAATAGAATTTTTTATATATGTATCGGATTTGAGTCAAGTTGTTCCGCAAATGCAAATAACGCAATATGCCGACGATGTATGTATATATACATCTGGGAAAACTATTGAAGATTGCATAGTGAAAGCAAATCCATCAATTGGGCAATTCTTGAGATGGGCTGATGGGAAAGGACTAACTATATCCAAGACTAAGACAGTGGTCTGTCCATTCACTCGGCAGAGACACCTCCCAGAGTGGGCTGAGATTGAATTAGGAGGAGTAAATTTTCCATATAGAAGAACAGTTCTTTTTTTGGGGCTAATATTAGATACCAAGCTGAATTGGAATGACCATATAAAAAATATTCTTAAAAAATCTGAAATTTATATAAATATTCTGAGGTCCATCTGCAGTCTGAAATGGAGAGCCGAGCAAGATGTTTGTCTTAACTTTTACAGAGTTACTATTAGAGCAGTCCTGGAATTCGGTTGTTTTTTTTATTCCGATGCCTGCAAAAGTCGCTTGCACTCCTTGAATGTTCTACAAAATAAATCTATAAAGCTTAGCATTGGTTTCTTAAATAGTACCCCTACTAACAACATTCTGGTAGAAGCTTGTGAACCACCATTGCACCTGCGATGAATGATGCTAACCAAAAGATTTGTATTTGGAATACTCTCGCGAAGTGAAGATTTGGGTCGAAAGGTATCTCTACTTGCACAGAAAGTCCTAACATCGACCTACTGGAAGACTAAGAAGACCCCTCTTATAGTGGATGGTTTCTTATCTTCGTCCGGGCTCCAACAGTTAATTCATTCAGAGCCTGTTCCTACAATATTTCAGAAAAATTTGAAAGACCTGTTTGATATTTCCATAGTAAACATTCCTGATTTTGGTTCATATCCTATCTATAATCTAAATTCAAAATTCAAATCGTATCTTCTAGACCGTTTTCCCGATACTCACTTCTTATATACAGACGGATCAAAATCTGCTAATGGTGTTGGAGCAGCTGTTTATGACCCCTTTATACAAACTCATGTTAAGGTTCGCTTGGCGAGTGTAGCCTCCATTTATACTGCAGAGTTGGTAGCCATCATAGAAGCACTTGACTATGTAGTGACTACAGTCTATAGAAATGTGATTATCCTAACAGACAGCCAGAGCTCCATTATCAAACTGTCCAACGTGCGAGTGGAGGCCTCGGTGAACCACCTGATGGTGGGGATCCTGGAGTGTCTCCGAAATTTGTCCCAGCAAGGAAGAAGCATAAGTCTTGCCTGGGTGAGGGCTCACTCGGGAATTGTTAACAATGAGATGGTCGACAGTTTGGCAACGTCAGCTACTGAGTACCAGGAGGTAAGCTCTCGGTATAAAGTCCCAGTGACTGACTTATATACGAACTTTAACCAAGAACTCAGAATCGCTTGGCAAAGAGAATATGATACGAGCGATGTGGGGTTATTTTATAAGGCAGTCAATGCACGTGTAGGAATTCCATCATGGTGTGGAAAATCTTCCAGATCTCGACGATTTGTTAAGAATCTCTGCAGAATAAGAACTAACCATGCACTGTGTCGTAAATATTTGCATAGGATCGGTAGAAGTGAGACTCCTCTCTGTGAGGACTGTGCAATGACCGAGGATCCAGAGCATATTATCATGTGTTGCAGTAAATATTCGTATTCAAGGATCAAATTTATAGATAAGGTACGGAAGATAACAAAGGATACCCCAAGTTACATGGACCTGCTCAGACTTCCCAATCTCCATGCCGATAATTTATATTCATTTTTTCAGGAGATAGGCGTGGATTTTTAGATTTTAGTTTTTAGAGACCATTCATATATGAATGTTTTATTTTGAAGTGGCTAATGGCTCAACGCTAAAGTCAAAAAAAAAAAGCCTTCAACTCTATTGATAGGGACATTCTAATTCAGAAACTGAAACAAATAGGGATAACGGGGACTGTACTAAGATGGTTCGAATCATATCTAACTAACAGAACACAATATGTCTCAGTTGAGGGTGTGGAGAGTGACACGAAACAGATAGACTATGGGGTCATCCAAGGCAGTACCTTGGGTCCTGTTCTATTTCTCAACTACATAAACGAGATAACAGAATACGAACCGAAGGAGGGTAGGATAGTGTTATTTGCAGAAAATACTGTGGTGTTGTACCGTGGACCGTCCTGGCGTAAGATGTTCGAATACGCTGAGCTTCACTTAAAGGACATATTTGGGTGGATTTGTTCTAACTCTCTCACACTTGAAAACTGACATTATTGCAGAGATATTGTGAAATAATTCAAATGGACTTGAAAAATAAAATAAAACTTGTTTATTTAATATATTTTCTAATTTCACTAACTATATATACATGGGAGTACTTTCGGTATTTCTACCATCCTCAGCCAAAAGCATAAGAGATAAGACTAAGTTAATTTTCAGAATGTCAGCCTCTCGAGGAACCCCTTACCCTCCCTACTGGTGTTCCCCATGACGTCAGACATTCCTAACTAAGCTAAATTGTCAAGCTGTGAGATATTTTATGACAAGGCGGTCCCCATATTTAAATGTGTGACCCCTTCTAAGATCTAGGTATAAAGCATTAACAATGAACAGGCGAATAATATAACATTAACAAATCAAAAATATTTGGTTCCAGTTACAACTTAATTAAAATTATTATACTGTAAATTATATAAATATATCTATTGGCAAGATTCAGATAAATCATATATATATATATTATACAACGTTGATAATTAATACGAAACATTCAATTTTTGAAAAAATAGAAATATATGACCTTTTAAAATTATGCACTAGCCAAAATTATTTCATGTTCAATGAACAAATATATGAACAAAAAGACGGACTAGCCATGGGTTCCTGCTTGTCCCCCCTATTAGCTGACATTTTCATGGACCACTTAGAGAAACTCATCTTACGGGAAACAATACACAATGATAAAATTAATTTCTGGTACCGTTATGTTGATGACATATGTATCCTATTTAATGGTTCTAATAGACAAATTAAGCAACTCTTTGACTTTGTAAATAATATTCATGATAAAATAAAATTCACCATAGAACTAGGGGTGACAAATTAAATTTTCTAGACTTGAATTTAAAAATAAATAATAATAAACTTGACACACAACAACCACCACATTTATTTGGATCAGCAAAAGGCTTTACACAAATATATAAAATAGGGTTTAAAAAAGAAAGTCCTGGTACAGTCTAGGTTTGAGTCGCCTCCCAGGAGTAGGCGCACCTAGACTGTAGTGTACAGCCCCGGAACAATGCACTAGGGCTTCGTGGTGATTTTTCACTAGCTTCTCAATGTGAGCTGCAAATTGAGGAATTCCCAGTTCTTCGTGGATTTTGTGATTCCTGACAAACCAGGGTGCGTTCGTTGCTATTCGGAGTACTTTATTTTGAAATGATTGTAGTCGTTTCATGTTAGTGTTGCTGGTACCGATCCAGACTGGACAGGCGTATGTTAGAAGTGGAAGTAGGAGTGTCTTGTATAGCAGAATAGTACATGTGTGTTTGAGTGGCGTGTTTCTGTTTATAAGAGGGTAAAGGGTATTAAGTCGTGAATATGCTAGCTGTAGTTTTCTGTTAATGTGTAGTTTCCATGTGAGTCGTGTATCCAAAAGTACTCCAAGATAGCGCACACCCTGGTCCTTAGGATTCCAGAGAATCGGGAGGTCATCAATTTGCAGTGTAATGATGTTCCGTCTATACCTAGCAGTGGAAGCCGAGAACAGACATCAAAAACACTTGAGGGCGGAAATTCCAGTTACTGGACAAAAACCCTCGTGAAAATAAACCTATATTTCCGATAGGAAAAGTCTGGAGTCCAGATGATCGCCACTTCTGCTGGGAAAGGGGTGAGAGAGAGAAAATAAGAAAAATAGTTATAAAAGAAAAACGTGGAAATATAATCTTCGTAATAAACTCAAAAATCACTTCAAAATAACTAATAGACTGGTGAAATATCTAATACAAAGGATCCCCTCTAAAGAATAATATATATATATAATAATTTCAAATATACTGCATTTACAATATACAGCACCTGGTATGTTCGCTCTCTGTGGAGGCAAGTTGGTCTCTCTCTAGTAGCTCGACTAGGAATCGAATGTGTCTCTAAGTTGGTTGATGGCTTACCTAGGAGGTGAGCGCTCCCGGTGTACAGCCGTTCAATCAACATAGGTACATTTCCGAACGACTATCGATATAATGAGATGGGGTGAGTTCCATATCATGGATCTAAACCATATATGTGAACAATATATGTAACTTCGTTACATATTACCCCCCTCTTCCTCCTCAAGAGAGGCAGGAAAACAAATCCGGTGGCATTACTCAAATATACCAGCTCATGTATTCACCCGTCGCAAGGATAGTCTAGCTATATACTATGGGGTGGGGTGGGGGACCCTCCCTGAAAAGCAAGGGGGATTGTCCCTCCTATCGTCACCAAACATCCTGTGCTGGGACGGCAGGCAGAGACTTAAACCGAGCTAAGCGGCCTTGCTACTCCTAGGTTGCGCACAAGCTCGCCTCAGCTGGTGGAAAAATTCTCCCACCCCCTCAAAAATGCCGGGGTTCCCAGATGACTGGTTGCGTAAACCGACAACCCATAAAGAAAAAAAAAAATATCAAAGGAAAAAATTTTCCACACCTAAACTAGAAACTAGACTCACGATGAGTGGATAACCTCTAAGTTTAGGCTGCGGGTGAGTACAATGATAAACCCATGGCTGGTCAGTAGTCATAAAAAGTAACCAAAACAATTATACATCATATGTACAAATTGCCACCGGTTTTGTCCAAAAATACTAATAGCGACCATTGGTCTTTTCAAAAATAAAAATACTTGCCCTCCAAAAACAAAAAAAATTTCCCACATTATGGATACTTCCTATTAAAATTTATACAATAATTTCAATTTAACACGAGAGTCAGCAGGCCTTGGTTATTTTACCATAAAATGCTCAGACTATTTCTGTTCTTCGCATTATCAGGAAAAAAGTAACCACAAACGCAAGTGTGATGGTGAACACAAATTTAATTGCGAAGGCAATTTGAGATCCTATGATCCCCAAAAGAAATTATTCCATCTCACTGTAAGGCGTTTGTAACCACATAAAAAAACCTGTAAGCTGCTCTCGGTTCTATCCTTGAATTTAAAACACAAGTATAATTCAAGTATCCATTTATCTAACAATTAATGACAATTTCTTCCTAAGTCCGATATCATAATATACAAAAATTGACTTTCTTGGTTCAAAAGAGAAAAATCATAAAGACCCCATAATCCTAACAATCTTTTCCTAATTTACCAGTCTCCAAAGTACAATATAGTAATAGAAAATATGATATGACAATATTTACAAAAATTCTTCGGTGTCCCTTATCAAAAATTTACACAATTCAAAAAAAATTAAATAGGGTACACATCTTCATTTTTCATAGAAGTTCATATAGGAAGGTATTCTAATGCATACTCATATTTCAATAATTATATGAAACAAAAAACAACATTGTAATTACAAATATTCAATATAAATTTATGTTCACTATCCGTGATAAACCTTCTCATAAAATCATCAAAATACATAATATTATATGTCCAATATATATCTTATATAAACCTGATATGCATATTTCCCAAAAAATTCATATGAACATAAAGACTGAGGATAGACAACATTCACAATAGAAAAAACATATACAGAATAAGGATATAGGTACCAATGCACGTATAAACACATCAAAATATTGCGCAAATACAAATATAATAATGATCAAACAAACACAATTTATGTTCATCAACTATAAAATAAACCATCAAATTATATTTCGCCGTGGTATACCGTTTCAACTGTGAAACTTAAGCCTTCTTAGTCTAACGGGTGATCAGTCCGTCGAAAACAATAATAGACAGGCGACGTAAAATCTTACGCACGTCGTGCGCGCGAAGAATATTACTCAAGTATACCTTTATGTGCACACTATCATAATCAAATATCATTATTTACTAATAATTGTAAACTATTTACCTTGGTATACTGCGTATTTACCGCTATGCGCGACTTTGATCCATTTGTCTCTTAAATATCCATCAAGGTTGGATCTGCGATCTGCACAGAAATCCAGACCTCGGGAATTTCGGCTGCTGTAATGGTTCCAGGGTGAGAGATCGTGACAGGACTTCGGCTATGTAGTTCCTCTGACCTGAAACGTCTCGCACCTCATACCAAAATGACATGAGATTTCAAGAAACCATACGAGGTACCCTTCCAGACAAGTGATCTGACTTTGTCAACGCACTCAAATCAGAATGATCATAATACCAAAACAATAAAAGGTCTGTGCTCACAGAACCTTAAATCGCAACAACAAATTGCGTAAAAAACCAAAATATATATCATAACCTGTTTTGAATCAATGAAAGACCGATTCTTGTTAGTTCACAGAAATAGAAATAAACACAACCAATATTATTTTCAACTCAACTGTTAATATATTTTCTAATATTTTACTTGTCACCTGTAACCTTTTTCCAATGCCATCTACATAACATACATACATACATCACATCTTCCCCTTCAGTTAATAATGCACCTGAAACAAACGAGTTCCCTAATAACAAAAGAACACTTAAAACACTATGACTTTCACAAATCCAACTTCTGCGGTGGCTGCACTCTTCTTCCACTCCTAGTTCTTATATCCCTGGGGTTGCTTTCTTCCTGCCCATCTTGTCCAGTTAAGTCATTTTCGCCGCCCTTACTAACAACTTTAGATTGTTTTAACTGACTACTGTTTCGTCGGAAAACTGCACCATTTTCAGTCTTAATTAAGAAGGATCTTGGTGTTTCATATTTTCCGATCACTTTAGCCGGCTCCTACGTTTTATTAAACACCACCACATTGTCTCCTTCCGTAAATACATCTCCTTCTTTTGCACTCTTGTCATAGTGATACTTTGACATATTTTGCCTCCTCCGTTTCTCTTCTGAGAAGGATTTTGGCAAGAGAGTAGGATAAAGATTCATTTTTGACACCGGTAATAACGACCTTAATTTTCTACTCATCAGTATTTCCGCTGGACTAGCTTTTTCCAATGCCATCTACATAACATACATACATCACATAACCAATTACGTTATTATCAATATAAACAATCATATCTCTTTCGGTGCACATTCTAAAGATCACATAGTAGGTACCATAATTAAATCGAGTAGAAAACAATACATACATCTACAAAATTCACTTTGTATAATCAAAACTCATTAATATAATCACAATTATCATAAAAAAACATAAACATACCTTATCAAAGCAAAATCGTAAATCCAAATCAATAGTTAGGCCATATTCATTTATAATTACACACTTTTATCAATTAAAACACTTTTGGATTTCTTTTTCCTACTCGTTTTGCCATTAGAATTGGAATTACACTTGTTATTATTCATAATACATTCCTTAATTAGACCTTTAAGCGAATCTCTACTTAAAGTAAATAATTGACTATGTCCATTCGACGGAGAGGTTACTTTATCATTGGTTACATATCGACCTCTTCGATTATCATATCGACCTGCCTTGGCCGAAAATTGATTACCTTTGTAAACATAACTTTCAGAATTTCTATTTCCATAACCATTATTATCTCGATCTCTGTAATAATATATAATAATAATAACCTTGTGAATTTCTATTCTCATTGCCATTAGAAAAATTACCATTAAATCTATTGCGATTGTAACCATTATATCTAAAAAATCTCATATGATTACCTTGCGATTTACTCCGATCAAAATGTTGATCATTAACCTGACCTTTACACAATAACCTTTCCGTATATTTGGTTTCGAAATTAGAACCATTATAATTTTCGGAACTTTCAATCAAACACAATTTGTCTACCTCTTCTATCAAATTGTATAACTCCTTAAGATTGGTAGGCCTATTCTGAAAATTACAGAAGCCTCTTGTTTTAGAGTTTATTCCCTCTAAGACTATTACCACAATATCATATTCACTATGTCTATCGAGTATTTTGCAAAATTTCACCACACTATCAGCAAAATCACGAAAACTTTCGTCAACCTTTTGTACTCGATGAATATACTTAAATTCATATAATAGACGTACCTTGGGAGTGGTCAGTTCCCTAATAAACTTATCTCGGATTTCATTGAAATCGCACATATTCAATTCTACTAATTTCTTCAAAATTCTATTCGACGGGTCCTTATAAGACAATCTCTTAATTATGTCACTCATATATTGCTTTTCTATCAAATAACAATCAAATAAATTTTCCAAAAATACTATTACACTAGTAGGATCATTAACGATTAACCTAGGAAATGATTCGATTCTCCTCTCAATATAATTGGGAATCTTAATTTTATTAAAAGTACATTCACTAACCTTTGAGTCCATACTTAGGAATGCGCTATTCAAACCTTGATCAGATTTTTCGGGAACTTCCGTTTTTCTGGATTTCCCAAATTCGGCTGATAACTGGTTGAGGTTTTCCCGATCTGCTTGTACGGCAGTCGATAAATTATTCAACCCCAATTGGATAGCGGCCATCATACGTTTATTTTCTGCTCGTTCTCCGACTAAACTATTTACTTTGTCGAATAAAGAATTAATAGTGTCTATTAATTTTTCCATCATAGAAGGGCTAACTGATTCAGTCGCCATCTTAAGATTGCTAAGAAAACTAAAAAAAACAAATTAACAAACAAGATCCTACCTAAGTCTCTAATCCCCAAAGCGAATCAACGAGAGGTCAAAGTTCCAAGAACTCCAGGATTAAGGTGCTCAACTATTCAAGTACTAAAACTTTCCACAAAAATCCAAAATCCTTCACAAAATATAAAAACGGGATCTAGGAGACTATAAATGAATTAGCTTGCCCATACAAACCAATTCTAACTTGCCCCGACAACTACCCACGCTAGAGACAAAAGAAAAAGTCTCAGCGTCTTCCTAGGCAGACTTTCGAAAGAAAGAAAAATGACGAAAAAAAAAGGACAACGACCTTAACCACGCTCTCCTACCATGTGTGTAATGATGTTCCGTCTATACCTAGCAGTGGAAGCCGAGAACAGACATCAAAAACACTTGAGGGCGGAAATTCCAGTTACTGGACATAAACCCTCGTGAAAATAAACCTATATTTCCGATAGGAAAAGTCTGGAGTCCAGATGATCGCCACTTCTGCTGGGAAAGGGGTGAGAGAGAGAAAATAAGAAAAATAGTTATAAAAGAAAAACGTGGAAATATAATCTTCAAATAAACTCAAAAATCACTTCAAAATAACTAATAGACTGGTGAAATATCTAATACAAAGGATCCCCTCTAAAGAATAATATATATATTGTAGCATAGACAATATATAATGCTCAGAACTAGCGATGCTGCAGAGAATCGCGATCGCTAGGAGTAAAATATGGCTTGTGAGGTGTTGAACGAAAGAGAATTGCATTCGGAAGAACATGCTCGAAACCAGCGATTGCTGCGAGAAAAACGCAATCGCTGGGAGCAGAAACAAAGAACAATGGAGATGGGGAGTAGAAAGGAAGCCAGGATAATTGTCGGCATCCTGTGTGGTAATTATATTGTCGGCTCAGTTTTTCACATAACTCTAATTAATATCCGCTGGGATTCACAGTTTGACATCCGCAGGCAATCACAGAAGTGGTCACCGGTGATTGGCTGAGGATGGGGTGGGCGGAGACTGACGACCAATGAGACATCAGGAATCATCCCCAGAACAAATCATCCCCACTCTTCGCTCAACCTCTTGGCTCACTTATTCATTGTTAGTCTTCTTTTAGCTCTTCGCTCACTTCTTCAACTCATCGCTCTTGTGCCAACAGTTCACCACGTTACTATTATATTTGACAGTGAGTTTCAGTATGTGATTGTAGATTCTTGGTTCACGTCTCGGATGATCAACACGTATAGTTTATATTTGACAGTGAGTTTGAATATGTGAATTGAGCAGTGTTCGTTCATGTTTTGGGCCATTCAGGCGAGTGAGATACATTTTGATTTCGGACGCACATAAACTCAGTGAATAATCTAAATTCTATTGTGGCCTCCAGGCAGACCTACAAGGACTAGGTGAGTAGATGGGGTCGGAGGGATGTACATCAAGGATGACCACATCGCCACCTGCAGGGATCAGTATCGAGGTACCTCGTAATTAACGTAGAAAGTCCTTCAGACATATGGCCAATTTATATTCAATTGTTTTTTCTTTTATAAATATGATATTTCTTCTAAAATAAATATGTTACTGTTCTAGGGTTTGAGTTGTCCATTCTATTTCCCCCCTCCCATTCTTCTTCTGGTTGACAGCAATAATTAATTATTGTTAATTACTGATGTCAACCCACAGTTAGAAACTTGTACCCGTCCTTCTCGTGGGAGTGCATTTGGCTATCCAGGTATTGTTTTTTATTAAAGTCGCGATGTAAAAATACTCAATTTTAATAATTTTTCCGACGTAATTTTATATTCACTATTTACGTAAAAATGCACTCACACAAGGAGGGAGATGGTATAATTTGGCGCCCGTTAAACAAGGACTTGATTTGTTTACTAATTATGCTAATTAGTATAATTAGTGAACCCCACTAATTGGTCCCTAATTAATTAATTAAATTAAATTTTTTTTCTTTTGCTTTTTAACATAGATTCCAGCCTATTGGGCTAAAATGATATATTTTTCCTTAAAGTCGGTAATTTAAAGTCAAAACTGAAGAAGGATGGGTGGGATTAAGGAATGTGAATGACATCATTTATTGATATTGATATTATATTTTTTTTTTGACATTTTAAATTTTTCTGCGTAGTTTAGTAAGTATTTATTTTCATTTTTACATATTATAACTATTGTTGTATTGTGATGCCATCTGACAGGTCGCGATAGAAATTAGAAATTAGATTAGCACCAGACCTCCAGTAATATTAATTGTTTTGTTTTGAGTTAATTGTTTTGAGATATATATTTCGTTTACCAGCATGGAAGGGAAAGGGAAGTCGGACTTAGAGCCGATACAGACACGGTCTAGGAAAACTATCCGTACGCCCCCGGAGTCCCCGGTAGAAAATCCTAAATTTGACCTACAGGCGATGCTTAAGGCCATGCAGGAACAGATGGGAAACTTGGGAAAGGATTTAAAAGCGGAAATACAGGAACAGGGAAAACAGACTTCGGAGATAAAGGAACAAATTTCGGCAATGGCAAATAATATCGAATCCATTAATCGCGATATGGGCACTCTACGATCTGAGTCCGGAGAATTGAGAACTAGACAGGACAATTTAGAGGGGAGATATGACAAACATGTTTCTGAAGTTAGGGACATGGTAGATGTCTGTTATCATGAAATGACAGGTAGGATCATGTCAGAAACACAACGTTTAGATAAGGAGGTCGAGGAAATAAATTCGAACCAAAATCTTTTTCGTACCGATTGTGAGAAGAGATTCGCCAATATCTCGAAGAGAATAGATATTGTTTCGGGTCAAAATCAGGTCTCAACCCCAAAACATAATGACCAAGTGACGTTCACCATCCCTGAAGAACATAAAGATTGGTATACAGGTCAGACCTTTGCTCGCGAACAGCCTAGTAACGTCACTTTCCAAAATACGTATATAAAAAGAGAATTGGAGAATTTTATAATCTGAACGAATTTATAAAGTCACATTTAAAGGACGAGGGTCTGGATTGGTTCCTTGTAAAGTCAGGAAGTATCCGCTCTTTTGATGAATTCGTCAATGCGTTCAAAGATAGGTTCTGCGGGGAGAAATATGACGTTATAGTCCGTAGGGAACTTGATACCCAAGGCTATGCCGATCATATGGATAAAACATCCAGCGAACATTTTTCAAAATTAGTGTCACGACTCCAGGATAGTACATATAAAATTCCGGAAGGCTACGTATGTGAACTATTAAGCAAACATTACGGAGAGACGGTCGAAAATTCCGTTAGGATCCAGGGAATAATCTCTATTGAGAGACTACATGAGCAAATTATTAGGATAGGTACTAACATAATTAGACGTGATTGTAAATTAAAGGATAGTCCTTGGAAAGGCGGGGGAAGACAGTACCGACCAGATAGTCTTCCGAGAAACAGTAACTTTCACAAACAAGACCTACCTCGTTACAATTCTGGGAATGCACGGGGAACCTCTCACTACAATCAAGAGAGAGGGAATCAATTTAGCCGAGGCCCTTCCCGCGAGTCAAATCCAATTTACGATCGGCCACGTAATTACTATGACTCAAATCAGAATTATAATCGACCACCTAATTATAGGGATAACCAGTCGAAACCTAACGTAAGAAACATGAAGATAGTGACCGACAACAATGTCAATACAGACATGAAAGAAATAAAGCAATCCCTTGGAGAATTAGCTAACAACCTGAAGCCAATTGTTGACCACTTGATAAAAAACTAAGTAGCAGGAGTGGGATGAACAAACTTAAAACTAAGGGGGGAGGTAAATTTAAATTCAAGGGGGACATACGCAGTTTGCTTGGTACAGAGATGATGACGAGATTGACAGGGGACATTGACCTACATACTAACATTGACAATGGATGTCCCACTCCTGTAAAGATAAAGACAGACTGTAACAACGGACTAACATTGATGAAGCTACAGGGGTACCGAGAAGGTAGCGGTTTAGGAAAACACGGCAATGGACGTTTGGAACCAGTTTTTATCACCAAGAGAAGACCACTTCAGGGACTAGGTTACGAGTATAAATTTAATGATATCATGTTACCCATTAACGTAGATTCAATAGTAAAGACATCCTTACCAATCACTGCTAAGCAGGAAGAGCCCATCGACAAACAAACATACCCCGACAATACTATGACTGCCCCAGACCAGGTGAATTCATCAAGCATAAAAGAGGACGAAATCACAGACAGACTGACAGGCAATGAAGAAAACATCACTTCCCTAGACGACGTCAGAATATCATCTCTGATGCAGGAGTTTTCTGACCTACTTAGAAACGAGGACGAAATAACAGACATATCGACAGACAATGACCACATAATCCGCTACCCGACTAATGGCAACCCCACTTGTGAAGAACATCCGCAGGTGAACTTCATCAAAGACAATAGGATAACTGACATTTCGGGACTACACCAACAGACATACCAATTTACAGAAAAACAGGCCGAAAGACAGAAACAGAACTTTGAGGTACGACACAAACAGACTACGTTAGAAATTGGCGATCAGGTGTTAGTACAACCTCTGCGGATACCCACCGGTAAGAGGAATATATCCAAGCTATTACTATTACTATTCTGGGAAGGACCTTACCAGATTTTAGACAAGGAAAGTCCTCAAATTTTTATTTTAGGACATCTCGGCAGCGACGTAGCGGAAGGAGGAATCTTTTATATGACCTCACAGAAGCCGTATATTAGCGGATAAATTTACAAGCAGGCTAGAGAAGCGCTAGGGCTCTCTTTGAGATTAACGATCTTACTTCAGCCGAGTTAGGGGGGCGATTATTGCAGACGAGATCGCGGCCCTAGAGTCAGGGAAGAGATTTGTGACGTCTCTATGGGTGTCCATCCCCAGCTATCCCAGGAACAGTTAGACAAAGTCACACACACATAAAACAGACACTATTTTTTTATTATTTGGAAATTATTTATTATTTTACACTAACGGCCAACACCTCATTATACAACAACACACAAAGAATCACACATACACATTTATTGGGGACACGGGATTTATTATTTAGTTATTTTTTTTTTTGTAAATAGAATAAGGCAGACGGGGACATTCTGGCACTCCCCTGGGGCTTAACATCGAGCATACCCCCCTTAGTCGAGCTCAAAGATTCCGAAGTGAATCGCCAGGTTGTAGATATAATTTTAGATAATAAGTTAGTTTTAGTTGTTTTATATAAATTTAATAATAGGGCATTTTTTATAATAGTAGGTAATTTAGATAATAAGTTAGGATAATGTTTTTGTTTATATTTAGTATAGGATATTTTTTTATTAGTATTACGTTTTTTTTATGATGGGATAATTTAATTTAGGTAATGGTGTCATTTTTAATTTAACGTAATTATAGGACGGGGCAGACGGCATATGGACTGGCCATCCATGGGAATTTACCTACGTATTTGAATTTGATTAGTAAAGCAGATCTGACTAGGCTGACGGCGAGGTGATGGCACACACATTGGTGAATGGTCCTATATGATAAATGTATTCCAAGTATGTTCGTATTATTGTTTGTGATGTTTCATAAATGTATCTCTTCAATTTTTTTTGTTATGTAGTTTGAATAATATTTGTATTTATATCCGACCTATGTACCATTGATAATGTCACATTGACACATATTTGTTTAATTGACCACTATGTTAACCCAATGATAGCCTTATAAATGTATTTGTAACATATATCCAGGTATGGACCTTATTTATTATGATGTAGTGACGACCATGGTAGGTCAAAAGTAACTGTAATTTTATAATATATTTATTTTATTTAAGAAATCCTAAGGCAAGGAGCCGAAGTATACATGACTGGAGGGGGAGATATATTATAAACTGGAGGGGATTCCCAGAATTGAAATTGAATTATCGTACACACGGAGAAGGGGCCACTCCATTGATGCTTGTAGAATCCATTTAAAGGGGCGGGAGTTGTTTAATTATTTTTTATGCCATGAACTGACTGTTTGAGCTGAAGAAAGGGTTTCGCTACTTGATTAATGTGGATGCCGGAATTTACATATGTTTATGAAACTGAGATGGGATTTGAGTGGGCTTATTTTTTTTCTATTATATTTCGTCGTCGTTCCGGCAGAAGGTAAATACCTGTCGAAGGCCTAAGGAGGCATATGGTTAGGGTTTGGTCAACCCAAATTTTTGTTGAAGCGGATTAAGGATATGGGAATTCAGTTGAAACATTGTCGAGGCGTGGGGCCTTTTTGGATATTTTAAGCAGTCAAGGAATGTATGCAAGGAATAGAATCGTTATTTGCCAATGGAGAGGGTTAACTCCAAGAAGTACAGTGTAAAGTAGACTCATGCTTTGGTCACGCATGCATAGGCAAGCCATGCCGATTCGAAAGGAAATTTAAAATCATGTTTTGGTCACGCATGATAATGAGGTCGATACCTGAGTATTTGTAATGTATAATTATTTTATTATGACTTTGGGCAAGTCTTCTTTTAATGAATATTGGTTAAGTGTATATGCTCAGTGAACGAGCAAGTGTTAAGTGAAACTAATAAAATATGTGACTTCCAATGGTCATTTAGCCGACATATTTTATTTTAACGGGAACGGGGGATATTGTAGCATGCCTACCTTATAGACAATATATAATGCTCAGAACTAGCGATGCTGCAGAGAATCGCGATCGCTAGGAGTAAAATATGGCTTGTGAGGTGTTGAACGAAAGAGAATTGCATTCGGAAGAACATGCTCGAAACCAGCGATTGCTGCGAGAAAAACGCAATCGCTGGGAGCAGAAACAAAGAACAATGGAGATGGGGAGTAGAAAGGAAGCCAGGATAATTGTCGGCATCCTGTGTGGTAATTATATTGTCGGCTCAGTTTTTCACATAACTCTAATTAATATCCGCTGGGATTCACAGTTTGACATCCGCAGGCAATCACAGAAGTGGTCACCGGTGATTGGCTGAGGATGGGGTGGGCGGAGACTGACGACCAATGAGACATCAGGAATCATCCCCAGAACAAATCATCCCCACTCTTCGCTCAACCTCTTGGCTCACTTATTCATTGTTAGTCTTCTTTTAGCTCTTCGCTCACTTCTTCAACTCATCGCTCTTGTGCCAACAGTTCACCACGTTACTATTATATTTGACAGTGAGTTTCAGTATGTGATTGTAGATTCTTGGTTCACGTCTCGGATGATCAACACGTATAGTTTATATTTGACAGTGAGTTTGAATATGTGAATTGAGCAGTGTTCGTTCATGTTTTGGGCCATTCAGGCGAGTGAGATACATTTTGATTTCGGACGCACATAAACTCAGTGAATAATCTAAATTCTATTGTGGCCTCCAGGCAGACCTACAAGGACTAGGTGAGTAGATGGGGTCGGAGGGATGTACATCAAGGATGACCACATCGCCACCTGCAGGGATCAGTATCGAGGTACCTCGTAATTAACGTAGAAAGTCCTTCAGACATATGGCCAATTTATATTCAATTGTTTTTTCTTTTATAAATATGATATTTCTTCTAAAATAAATATGTTACTGTTCTAGGGTTTGAGTTGTCCATTCTATTTCCCCCCTCCCATTCTTCTTCTGGTTGACAGCAATAATTAATTATTGTTAATTACTGATGTCAACCCACAGTTAGAAACTTGTACCCGTCCTTCTCGTGGGAGTGCATTTGGCTATCCAGGTATTGTTTTTTATTAAAGTCGCGATGTAAAAATACTCAATTTTAATAATTTTTCCGACGTAATTTTATATTCACTATTTACGTAAAAATGCACTCACACAAGGAGGGAGATGGTATAATATATAATAATTTCAAATATACTGCATTTACAATATACAGCACCTGGTATGTTCGCTCTCTGTGGAGGCAAGTTGGTCTCTCTCTAGTAGCTCGACTAGGAATCGAATGTGTCTCTAAGTTGGTTGATGGCTTACCTAGGAGGTGAGCGCTCCCGGTGTACAACCGTTCAATCAACATAGGTACATTTCCGAACGACTATCGATATAATGAGATGGAGTGAGTTCCATATCATGGATCTAAACCATATATGTGAACAATATATGTAACTTCGTTACAGCAGCTTGATCTGTTCTTCTATGGAGAATCTGCGGAGAGTGAAAATTTTGGCTTCGGTCTTCCCTGCGTTCAGTTTGAGCCTCCATTTTGAAAACCAGTGAGAAACGTCTGTTAGGGCTTCCTGGAGCTGTTCAATGGCGACGGAGAGGGCACTATGCTGACAGGCGATCATTGTATCATCGGCATAGGTGGCTAACGTCGGAGTGGGAGCTTCAGGGATGTCTTGCATGAACAAGTTGAAAAGTAGAGGGCTCAAAATAGCACCTTGAGGGACCCCGGCTCTTATTCTTTTCTGATCACTCATTGCGTTGCCCACTCTGACTTGAAATGTTCTGCCGTGGAGAAAAGACGTTATAAGTTCAACGATGTATCTGGGTGCCAGGCTTTTCTTCAGTTTATATATCAGCCCCTCATGCCAAACGGTGTCAAAGGCTGCGGCTACATCCAAAAATACGGCGGCAGTGTATGTCTTCGCCTCAAAGCCATGGACGATCATTTCGGTCACCAGTTGGAGCTGCTGAACCGCAGAGTGCTTGGCTTTGAACCCAAACTGGTGGCACGGTTTGGTGCCTTCTAAACATTGAAGAAGTCTTTTATAAATTATCTTTTCGAAATGTTTAGACATTGAGTTTAAAAGACTTATTGGCCTATAGCTTTCGGGGTCTTGTTTTGGCTTGCCGTGCTTATGAAATACAACCACGAATGCATTTTTCCACGTGTCAGGAAAGTATCCCCTCCTTAAACAGCCATTGAACAGCCCTGTCAGATATGATGACCTTGGTCTTGGACTTGTTGAGAGCAAACTCTGTCACTAGATACAACTCCATTGCGACAACTGGTCTCTCTACATTTTTTCACTTCATATTCATCTTCTTACCCCCACCTACTTCCCCCCTCTCTGGTCTTTTTAAAAACCTGTTTTCATGAGCGGGTTCACAATCTTTTCTCACAATTGTTTTTTGTTTTCTTTTGATTATATATAGGCAGACTCCTCCTTGGACTATTACAACATGTTCAAGTGTACAAAGTGTGACAGCATTTTTCCATTTTGGAAAAAACGCAATGTTCATCAGTTCAACTGTAAGAGAAATATCGATGAGATATTGGTTGTAGAACCACCAAGGAAAAAAATATTTTTATGTTCATCTTGCGGAGGACGGTTTGAAAACGATTATCATGGACAACGACATGAATCAGTCTGTCATGGGGAATATTCATCCTCAAAGGAACCGACCAAGGACGCATTATTAGCTCTGCTGCCTTCTGATAATATTGTACAATATGAATGTGCCTTTGCTAGTCGTTTGGTATCCTATTTTATTCGCTCAAACAAATGCAATGATTTGACGTGTTTCTTACTGGATGTGAAACCAACATTAATACACAAAGTATCCAACATACTACAAATGAAATCTGCAATAAAAATTAATTTGATGGTTGAATGTTTATTTGAAAATGCTCTTGGTGAAAGGACAGATCGAGCCTTTAAGACTATGAATAAACCAGTTTTTCGAGCAACAAATCTCGAAAAATTCTTTGACAATGCATTTGAAAAAATACACTCGGAGGTGGAAAATAGTGCATTGAAAGGAAGTGGGTGGAAAATATTAGCCGTAGACGGAATTCGTCTACGGGTGAATAGATATGATCCACTACGTGCTTCTACATACATACCTTTACCAACTAGTCTTGAAAATAAAAAGGCATGTGTAAATGTACAAAATAATGATGAGAAATGTTTTGCATATTCAATCTTAGCAAAATTCGTGACATCGCATTCTAATCGCCCACAGGAATATACTGATCTATTCAGTTTATATGATTTTTCATGTGTTTCGTTTCCAGTCGCTCTAACGGATATTTCAAAATTTGAAAAAGTCAACAATATGTCTATAAATGTATTTGGAGTTGATGAGAACGAGTTGATGAGAAATCATCGTATGGGAACATCTCACTATTCAAAAATAGTTTAACATTGGACAAGTTACAAGCGTCAAATTGACTGGTATCTTTTAACTTATTGTCGACTCTGTCTGTCTGAAAGGCTACGATTATATATCGGGGTTTTTCTAGAGCTGAACTAGTCTTGACACTCCATGTATTTTGTGTGTTTTCCGGTAAGGCAGGGTATTCCGACAATTCCCATGAGCGGAAAGGGATAGTGAGTGTCTGATCTCTGTCTAATATTCTCAATAGTCGCAGTCGCTGTTCATCAGATACTTTAATATGAGGGACTCTCCAATTTACCTTGTCTAGTGTAAGTTGTACCTTGTCTTCCAAAATCGAATTAGCGTCGCTCTTTGCACGGATAAGACACAGTTCATGCTTTGAATTGATTATCACTTTTTTGAAAGTTTCGAGAAAACCAATAAGAGTGCTGAGGGGGAGACATAAATTAAAATGACCGTTTTATCTATTGAAATAGCTCCATCTTTCTTCGGCATCATCCATCTTGAATTACCTAACCCACTCACTTGGTTAGGCGATAAAGAGACATACCCTTTTAGAGTACTCACAATTCCTGGATTTCGGACTTTATCAATTTCCACTCTATTCAATTCATAGCGAATTTCATCAAACATAAATGCAAAGGCATTATTTGACAATTTTGCACTCGATGTAGTCATTCTTTTATCAGCACCCTCCTTCTGAATAGAGCCTTCCAAATAAAGATAACTAGCACATGGTAATATATACAAATCTTGCTGGTGAATAGGGATTCGAATCTCATCAGAATTCTTTAAATTTGTAGAATTAAATGGGTTGTAAGTGTGGAACTGTAGCTGAGTGATACTATCATCAAACCGAACGTCCTCTGTAATATCTAAAATGGCATTCATTGTCGTTTCACTTTCAAGCCTAAACTTTTCAAAAATCGAATGTTGCCTGGTGTCAAGTGTCTCATGTACGGTCTCGTACTAATGGGTCTTGGATGTGGTCGAATACTTATATACCGAGGTCTAAAGTCAATCGCCATTCTTCTTTATATGTAGGTGTATCGTTATAGTTTCGTTTCTAAAGTTGATTGGATGACCGTCTTGGTCTACTATCCGTAATGTAATGTTGTCAACAGATTTTGTGCTAACTCCTAAATATACAATGGGTGATGGTGTTTCGACAATTTTGTACCCTGCCTCGACAGTTGGATAGAATTCATACAATGTGTGAACCGGTTTTCCATTTCGATATGCACCGTAAACTATTGTAATGTAGGCAATTTGCGACTAGGCCAAATATATTGAAAAATATAATTTTATTTAAAGTTTGTAAACAGTATATGTAAATAAGTAAGAAATAAACTTTTAATTCTGAAGGCTGGCTAGAGGGGTCCGGGTCAGGTATCCAGGGGGACAGAGGGGACCATCTAACCTCAATAAAGTACCTGAAGGAGGATTTATACAACCCATCCAGTTGACAGAACTATGAAAGATTAGAACTCCAAGCCTGTTGTTAGTGGCCCATAAAACTATCTGGAATGTCCAACATAAAGAGGACAAGGGCAAATAGGGGCATAGTAAAAATATCTGGAATGTCCAAACTAAAGTGGACAGAGGTCAAATTGATTGCCTCCCAGGCAAAATTCCGAAATGGCCTAGGAGAAGAAAGAAGGAGAAGTAGTGGGGGAAGATGCCAGTCCAGGAGCCAGGAGGAAGTCAGGGGTTCATCGAGCAGACACAGTTGAGGTCTAGAGGTGGAAGTGGACACTTCACTTTCCTGGATCAGTGGAAGTCTAGATCCAAGAGTGAGTCGAGATCCAACAGTAGAAGAGGGCAGTTCTAGTGGAAGTCCAGAGCTTGAGGAAGAGTCCAGGAGTCTTTGGGGAGTCTTCAAGAGCCCTCCATTGATGTTCCGTTGAGAGAAGCCCCGAGAGTCGACAGGAAGTTTAGCCCGACTTCAATTTGAGTTCCCCTTTCATCTTGAGGGAGCAACCTGTCTCCATGCAGTAATATCCAGCCAGCCCCAACATCCAAACGACGTTATTCTCCATATAAGGTTCAATTTTATATTATGTTTTTAATTTTAAGTCAATTTTTATTTTGTAAATATATTCTTTTAAAAATGAATTTCTAAATTTTAGTTGTTTGTTCCTATGCTCTATCCCGGGTCAGTTAAGGTTTGACAATTTGGTTTTTCAAAACTCTTTTCGCTGACGAATCCTTCGCCTTTGGTTATAGAAATCCAACTTGTATATTAAAATCAGTAAATTTAAATTATCGTTCTATTTCATAATAGAACTGGCATCCTATGGACATTTTAAATTAGTAAAGACAAAGCAATTTTAGAGAAAATCTCCGCAATTTAGATTAAAGTAAATTCAAATACCACATTTTTATATTAAAAACGCGACGCGCAAACCCCACCATTATTACAATTTGACATGCCCTTGTGTGGAGATTATGGTAAAATCATTATTATTCAGCAAGAGAGGAAAAGCGAAATTTTTAAACCAAAATTGACTTGGGGAGCTGGGAACAAACTTGATTTGATATTTTACATTTATTAATTTTTTTAATTTAATTTACATTTTATATAGTTAGATATTTTTTTCTGAAATTTTATATAGTTTTTAAATATGGATAAACAATTAGTTTTTGAGGATATTGACCAACTGAGGAAGCAAGTGTCGAAAGTGGGGTAGAAAGTTTAAATATTCCGGTGTCGGCAGGGACAAGGTCACACAAAATGAATGGCGTTGACGAGAGAGAGGAGACCAAAGATTCTAATACGGACAAAATGTTGAAGGAATTGTTGAAGGAAATGGGAAATTTAAAAAAAGAAATTTCTTTAGATATAGCTAATTTAGATAATAAAATAGGAAATTTAGATAGTAAATTGGGATCACAAATAGCTGATTTAAGAAATGATATGGGAAATTTAAAAAAAGATTTAGGAAATGATATGGGAAATTTAGAAAAAAATTTAGAAAGTAAAGTGGGGTCACAAATTACTAATTTAGAAACTGAAATAGGGTCAAATATAGAAAAAATAATAAATAGGTTAGAGAAAGCTGAGGAAAATTGCGATGCGCGTTTTCAAATTTTAGAAACGAAATTAGTTTCAGATAAACAAGAGAACGAAGAGAAATATAATAAAATTTATGAAAAGGTAGAGAAAATAGAAGATAGTCTAATCGAGGAAATAAAAGAAAACCAAAAGTTAAGTCGTTGATAAAAATTCAAAAAAAATATCAGGTTTAGAGGGGGAGTTAAACACCTTTCGAAAAGAAATCGGTAGCCAATCAGATAGTAAACAAATAGAAGTTTATAAAGAATTTGCCAAAATAACTGATGTTCAAAGTAATTTTGAAAGTAAAATAACAGAATTACAGGAAAAAATAGAACATTCCGTTGAACAGCTGTCAGATAGAATGGAGGCTGTCTCCGTTTCAAATAGTTCTCAAAATTTGTTAGCCCACCAAGACCCAGGGTTATCACAGTCCCTTCTATTACTAAACCAGGGCATACTTAGACAAGGAATCTCCAGTGGGAAATCCTGTTCCTTCAGGAACAGTACTAAGGACAACCCAAAGGAATTTTTAGATAGTTTAGAAGTGCAATTTAAATTATGGGGGGGGGGGGGGGGGGGGGGGGGGGAGTCAAATTAAATGAATTTTTAGTTAATTATCTAAAGGAGGAAAGCCTTGTTTTTTGGCAAATTAATAGCCACAAGGTAGGAAATTTTGAAGAGTTTAAAGAACTTTTTAAGGCCAAATTTTGGGGTACACATTTTGACTTCATTGTAATGAAGGAATTAGGACAGGGATCTTATTTCAGTAACGGGAAAGGGCTTAACCCACAAGAATATTTTTCCAACCTTGTATTAAGAGCAAGGTCTTGCCAATATCAAATGCCGGAAGAATTTGTTTGTAAAAACATGGCAAACCATTTTGGGCATGAGGTGGAAAGTATAATTATATATCAGGGGATAAGAAAGATTGAAGATTTTGTAGAAGTACTGGATAGGATTGGGAAGGATAGAATTAATAATAATAAAAGTTGGGGAAATAAAATTTATAGAGGGAACAATTTTGAAGTTGGGAATAATTCGGGGGAAAATCTATTTAGAGGGAGAGAACATAGATGGGCAGGGCCAAGCCAAGATATAAGAAAAAATCCGTATAGTCAGGAAAAGGGAGGTTTCCAAGAAAATAGAAATAGACAGGGAAATCAAAATTTTAATAACCGGTATGTCCCAATGAATTCTAATCGGAATCAAAATAGATTCGTTAGAAATTCACAATATGAGGGACAGAGTAGTAAGTATCCATATTCCCCCCAATCTGGAAGTAGAATCCTGGAACCATATGGCCAAAACAGGGATTGGCAGAATAAAAGACAGTTCGATAAGCCTTATCTGAGACCCTTAATGAGTCAGGATCAGAAACCTCCTGATCAGATGAGGAAACAAGTTTTAATAATACTGATAAGATGTCAGAGTGACATGTACGGGCAGAGAGTCAGAATCAACCTTGCTTTGAGGATGGGTTGATGTCGTTACGGAAGGAGTTTAATGAAATATTATTATCAGAAGAGTCATGGGACCAAGAAGTAAATTTAACGTATTGCCCCGAAATAAAAATTAAAATCGGTTCTGTTCAATGTAATGCCCTTTTGGATTGCGGTTCGATGGTTAACGCGGTAAATGAAAGATTTTTCTATAAAAATAAAGATAATTTTAAGCATGAGATTTTGCCTATCTCAAATGTAAGTATAATAACTGCAGTAAATAAAAGATCAAAGCCCATCAGGTATCAGATCATATCGGCAATTTCTTTTCATACGCATAATATTGATATCCGATTTTTAATAGTACCCGAATTAAGTTATAATATAATTTTAGGAAGCGAATTTTTTAATAGTCATGCCGTAATTTTAGCTTTCAAATACAAAATACTGCAGTTAAATTCAGATCCCGGGAACATAATTAAAATCCCTTTCGTAACAGATGTCGATTCAACCCAGACAGTTACTCAAAAAATACAATGTATTGAGGGACTGGAAAATTCAATTTTCGAAAGCAAGATTGATCTATTCGAAGATAAGATTCAGGACATATTGTCAGAAAATGATTCTCTGCCTCCACCTGTTATTCAGGAATTTAAAGAAATTCTAAATAAATATGAACATATATTTTCAAATGAACCCGGTCTGATCAGAGGATTTCAGTATCGTTTGATGGTCAATGATGATACCCCGTATTTCATAAAGCCATATAAAATAAAAGAGTACCAAAGGGAGGCTGTCCATTCTGAGGTGCAGGCAATGCTTCAAGCAGGCATAATTGCTAGGAGCCGTAGTCCTTATGTTAACCCGATGGTAGTAGTTGGAAAGTCAAATGGAAAGGTCAGAATTTGTTTAGATGCGAGAAAACTAAATGCCCGTTTGATCCCAGACTATCAGATGTCCCAATCAATTGATGACATATTACGTCATTGTGGAGACACAAAATTTTTAAGTACGGTGGACCTCACTAAAAGTTTTTGGCAAATTGAGTTGCACCAAGAAAGCCAGCCATATACTGCCTTTATGTATGAAGGAGTTGTTTATCAATTTCGTAGAGTTCCCTTCGGTTTGTCCATTTCACTAGCTGCCTTAAGCAGAGGACTCCAACATATCCTTTCGCAATTTTATGACCAAATTCATCCGTATGTAGATGATTTGTTATGTTTGTCAAAATCCTCCCACTCCCATTTAAATTTGTTAGAATCCCTATTTTCCACTCTATCTGAGAATGGTGTAACTGTAAATATAGAAAAATCAAAATTCTTTAGAAGAGAAGTAGATTATGTCGGATTTATTCTAAGTGTAGATGGAATCAAGCCCCAACCAGAGAAAGTCAGTAGTATAAAGAACTTTCCCACTCCAACTAATATCACAGAATTGAAAGGCTTTATAGGGTTAACCAACTATTATCAGCGATTCACAAAGGACTATGGACAATGTATTGGGGGATTATCTCATTTACTTCGAAAGGGTGTTAAGTGGCAATGGGGGTTACTAGAAGACAACATTTTTAATAAGGCAAAGAGTATATTTTTAGACAACGTAATACTGAGACATCCAAATTTTTCTAAACCTTTTTATTTACAAACAGACGCCAGTGGTTTTGCAATAGCTTCACAACTTTACCAACTTACAGACGAAAAGGAGAAGGGAGTTGTGGCATTTGCCAGCCGAGTACTTAGGTCAGCCGAAAAAACATATACACTAACAGAACTAGAATTGCTTGCCATAGTATGGTCAGTTCAGAAATATGAAACTTATTTGGCTGGTAGAAAATTTTTTATAGAAACCGATCATAAAGCCCTTATATTTATAAAAAACTGTAAGAATACAACGAGTCGCCTCATGAGGTGGAGTTTATTTTTACAGCAGTTTAATTTTGAAATTTTACATATTAGTGGTAAAGCGAATGTGGTAGCCGACACTCTGTCGAGACAAATAACAACAAATGATACACACAATATTAAACACAGAACAAATGATATACAAATTAACAACATTATCCAAAATACACCAATAAACAAGATAGTTAAGGAGTTCCACAATAAATATACTACTCACGATTTACCTCAACATATTTTAAATAAATTATTCCAAACTCCAAATACACTAACAGAATACAAAACATTGAAATACAAATATGTCAACAATCTCATTTTGTCACAACGTGCTTGTAAACCCTTTAGAATATTAGTGCCAGACACAGTCAAATCACAATTTATAGAAACAATACATAACACGTACTTACACATCGGAGTTCATAAACTATTTCAATTGATCAACCCACACTACCACATCGCTCACTTAATGGATAAAATCAGTAAAATCTTGCGTACGTGTCATAAATGCCAACTGAATAAGATTTCAAATAAGACCTACTATTCAAAATACAACTGGATTGAGACAACAGAGCCCTTACTACTAGTTAGTGTAGACTTTTTAGGACCATTGCCACGGGGAAGACGCGGAGTGAGATATATATTCGTGATGATCGATAATTTTTCAAAATATGTTAAGCTATATGACGTAGGGAAGGCAACAACACACGCAGCGTTGCGGTGCGTTGACAGATTCATAACAGAACTAGGAAAACCGAAAAAAATACTAATGGACCATGGGACACAATTTACTAGTCGTCAGTGGCAACAGACTTTGACTGAATACAACATTAAATACGTATACGCTTCGATAAGACACCCCCAAAGTAATTTAAGTGAACGGACTAACAGAGATATAGGGAATTACCTCCGGACAGTACTGACAGACAGACATACCGCATGGGCCAACCACTTGAAGGACGTAGAATTTGTGATAAATAATACCTACCATTCCACAATAAAGGCCTATCCATGCGAGGTCATCTTAGGGATTAGACATCAGACGCCATGGTCCAAACTGTACTATAAGACGATTAATCAAGACGAAAACCAACAGACAGACGAAACACACCTGGGGGAGGGATACATTAGAAGACTGAGGGACCAAGTTGTCGACAATATTAAAATCGCGGGAAAAATAAATTCGCGAAAATACAATGAAAGTCATGAATTGTATAAATTTAGCATAGGGGATTTAGTAGCAGTCAAATCATTAAGGACTTGTGAAAATGTCGAAACCCAAGCTACTAAATTCCAGAGTATTTTTGAGGGACCCTATAGAATCAAGACTAGTTACGGGGACACTACTTACTTACTAACTGACGTTGACAATCCTGAATTAGAAAGGGGAAAATTTCATTCCACATTATTAAAGCCATATTATATTAAAGAAATAGTTTAGAATAGGATAGGGACTTATGTTGCTTGAGGCCTTGAAAGCAAAGCAGGATGGATAGTAAAGCCACTTATTACTATCAGACAGCTATTAAGTTCAAAAAATCTGCTGAGTTTCTATTTGTTGATGGTGTTGTAATTTTACGTATAATATATTTTAATTATTATTTAAATTCAATTGTTGAAATGAATTGTTATTAATATAGATGTTGTAAATAGTTTTTTTTAGATTCGATAAATTTTAAGAGAAAAATTAAATAAATAATAATAATCGAATAAATCGCGTCAGTTGCGATATGGAATTTTTTATCGAACTTAATAGTAACTTAATTTTTTAGTATTTTATAGATATAGACAATTCATTTTAGATTTCGGAAGTTAATTTTTTATGGGAGAAGATTTTTTTTGTAAATAAGCTATATTGATAATAGTTCGAATTTATATATAATAATTTTGCGTTTTTTTAAAATTTAATTATATGGTGTTGGTTCTTTGTTTAGTTAGTAGTATTAAGAGTTAAAAAAAAAAAAAAAAAAAATTCTTTATAAGGTTAGTTTATTTCTGTTTATTGACCATTTAGAATTATTTAAGTGAGGTTAATAATAAGATAATTCTTTTAGTATTATTTTTAGGATCGAAATAATTCAATTTAAATTTCGGAAATTAATTTTTTTGGGGAGAGGATATTTTTATAAATAGGATTTATTGATAATAGTTTAGATTTATATATAATATTTTTGCATTTATATTATTTAATTATATGGAGATGGTCAGTTACTTAGTATTATTAAGAATTATGATAAATATTTATGAAGTTCGTTTAATTTTGTTTATGGACCATTTTTAATTATTTATATAGATTTTAAAGAAGTAATGGAGAGAAAGGAGTTAAAAGATCCTAAGTAAGTTAAGGAATCTATATTTGATTTTTTTATGGGTATTATTTTTTTTGAAATAAAAGAAGTATTTGAGAGAATTTTTGTGGGTTATATAAGTATATTTTTCAGGATCGATAAAGAAGTAATTGAGAAAATTTAGTAGTTAAAATAAGAATATTTTTTTAATTGAGAAGAAGGAGAAAATAATTAAGGAGTGGTGTTGGGTCGAGACACAATATTGTTTTTGAGAATTTAATGGGAAGAAAGGAATTTGGACACTTTACGATGAGAAATTATGTTTAGAATTTTTTTTTGATGACTAGAAGTTTTTGTTTTATTGATAGGAAGATGTTTTGGTCAAAATTTTTTTTGCATAATCATTTTAAGATAGGAATTGACAGTTTTAAATAGGGTAAAGAGTGAAGATGCGCAGAATAAAAGGTTTCATAAATAATTTTATCCAAGATCGATTCATAAAAGAGCAAAAAAAAAAAGTAATAAATAATAATTAGGAAGAGATATAGGGATGTTTTTTTAAATAATTTGTATGGACGTTAGTGAAACTTAGTGGAGCATTAATTATGGAGAATAGTTTGTTTATGAGAAGAGAGCTATCAGGGAACAGGTAGCTAGATATTTTTTGAGATGGCCTACCCAAGGAAGGGAGGACCCATAAATTCTACGACGATATAAGAAGTAATAATAATTTTTGAGATGGCCTACCCAAGTAAGGGAGGATCCATGAAATCTACGACGATATAAAGTAATAATATGTGTTGAAACAAGTGAGATATTTTTTGAGTATATGAGATTATTTCTTTTGATGTTTAGGAGAAATAAAGGATAGGTAGGAAATAGGTGAAGACCTGATTAACGTTCCATAAATAATAAGAAATATATATACTTATAAAGGGGGGGGGGGGGATATATTAAATAAATAAGAAAATAAGATGGATTTTCGATTGCTCGAATGTAAAGAAATATTTATGGAATGGAACCAAAGAAGGAAAGTTTTGAATTTAGAAGGCAACCCGTTTCTTTTTGTCATTGATTAAGGTCGACCCAGATTTTTTGAGAAATTTAAGTATTAAAGTGTAATTGTTAGAATTGGTTATCCATATTTTAGAGAAAATTAGTTGATGTTATGTTTCTGTTTTTTTTGTATAAAATAAGTTGATTACTGTGAAAGATGGAGAAAGGACGAAAATTATGTAAAATAAATATTGAAGATGAAATACCCATAGTAAAAATTAATAATGTGATTTCTTTTATATTAATTATAAGATTACATGTAAATATATGGTATTCATATCCTAGATAGTAAGTTGTGTTTCTTCTGAAATTCGTGTATATATTATAGTTTAAGAATAAATGAGATGATTTTTTTTGGCTAATCATAGATTTTAGATATAAGTTGTTGGAACACTGGTTTTTTTTTGTTGTGTAAATTTTTTTTGTTTTTTTTGTATGGAAATTATTGTATGTAGGAATAAAATTGTCCTATGTACAATTTTAGTAAAATAAGGGGAGGGTAAATGTAATGTAGGCAATTTGCGACTAGGCCAAATATATTGAAAAATATAATTTTATTTAAAGTTTGTAAACAGTATATGTAAATAAGTAAGAAATAAACTTTTCATTCTGAAGGCTGGCTAGAGGGATCCGGGTCAGGTATCCAGGAGTAATACAGAGGGGACCATCTAACCTCAATAAAGTACCTGAAGGAGGATTTATACAACCCATCCAGTTGACAGAACTATGAAAGATTAGAACTCCAAGCCTGTTGTTAGTGGCCCATAAAACTATCTGGAATGTCCAACATAAAGAGGACAAGGGCAAATAGGGGCATAGTAAAAATATCTGGAATGTCCAAACTAAAGTGGACAGAGGTCAAATTGATTGCCTCCCTGGTTTTTCAAAACTCTTTTCGCTGACGAATCCTTCGCCTTTGGTTATAGAAATCCAACTTGTATATTAAAATCAGTAAATTTAAATTATTGTTCTATTTCATAATAGAACTGGCATCCTATGGACATTTTAAATTAGTAAAGACAAAGCAATTTTAGAGAAAATCTCCGCAATTTAGATTAAAGTAAATTCAAATACCATTTTTTTTATTAAAACCGCGACGCGCAAAGCCCTCAATATTACACTATATTACATTCAATAGCAATTGTATTGACTTTAACCATGTTTACGATCCCGGGTGAGGTATGATAGCCATCTCCGGGGTGTAAAGTACGCTTATCTTCATCCAAGCTGTCATCCCATCCCAATAAGGGTCCAATAGAATTTTTTCTATTAAAATATACAGTTTTTGTACACCGTAATTCTGATTTTAATGTATTATTATTAGCTCGGATTATAACATGATCGCCTTTTCTTCTAAACATCATCTGTTCTTGCAAATAATCCCCAAGTGCTTCCAACTCATATGTCCCCATCGGTATTTTAATTTTTTCATCACCAAAATAAAACATATCATTCTCACCATCAATAATGTTGGGAATAGAATTATATGTTGTAAAACCTAAAAGCCCAATCGAGTACTCTCCATTTGATAGGTCTATTGTAGGAAAAATGTCTGCACTTAATACGTTCTCAGTGCCCGTAAGGGTAAAGGTATAACTCATGACTGCATCTAAGACTAACACAAGTTTTTTTAAGGAACTGAATACATAAAATATGGAGTGTTCCAATCCTGATACCGGTTTCGATTGTATTCAATTGAGCATCCTTTCAGGTATTTGAGTATTTCGAGTGGAGGTGGAAGATTACCATACGAGTCGAAATACTTTATTTTATTGTCACGCTTTACATAGCAGACCCAATGTGAGCCGGGTTCACTGACTCTATTAAGGTTCACAATGCCCGATTCATATTTTTTTGGTGTCCTCGGTAAGGTGTCCTTCATAAAGACACCTCTGAAATGACACAAGTTTTTAGCATATTTTTCAAGATCTACATTTGTAAGAGCTCTATTTGGAAGTCACATCTGATTTTTATATGGTCTCACGTATAATCCGTATCCGTTTCTGTATGGTCTAACGTAAAGTCCTTGACCTATTTTTTGTCCTTCAATTGTCCTATTATGTCTTTTCATCTCTTCCAATTTAGCCTTTGCATTTTGGACATCGTTTACAGTTTTTGCTATAGCTGACGCACCACCTGCTAAGCTACCGAGAGCAGATAATCCAGCAAATAGTGGTACGAGAAATGGTAATACCCCACCGGTTTTAGGCAAAGGGAGCATCCTCGGGGTTTTTGTTATTTTCCATTTTTGCAAATACCGTTTTGCTTTTTTCAATGATAAAGCAGAAGCCCTATCAATAGGTAAATGACGACCTACTCGTGCAGCTTTTATAAGTTTACCAAAGGATCCTCGAAGTCCAGACCCCATTTTGACTTTAGCCTTCATGGTATTTGTTTTAGTCCAAGCAGCTGCCTTCTCCCCCCACTTTGCGTCCTTAGATCTGACTCTCTCCCAAGCTTTATCTGCTAAGATTCTGTCTGCTGCGTGTCTCTGAGATAAATTATTAGTTTTTGAATAGGAAATATCGTGTTCACGGCAGGCTTCGTCTAATGGATTAATACCCGTATCACCTCGAGCTAAGCGATCTTGTAACTTGGTGCCGGGTCCACAATAATTATATCCTGGAATGTGTGCTTCAAATGGTAGCTTGTTGATTAGAGCGTTTACTACACTGCCTCCTATCTTTCGTTTCATACTGAAATGAGAGGATCATGCTCTCAATTTATATATACAGCGGTTTCACTAGAGGTTTCATTTGCCGAAATGCATTTGGAGCCTCAACCTTTACAACCGAAAGTTGTTGACCTTCTCCCTCACCAGGAAAAAGATGAAACCATAAGACTTTTACCACCAAACCCTCTAATCATTGTTTGTGGAGCTACAGAATCGGGGAAAACCAATTTGGTCATTAGCCTCCTTCTTGATGAAAATGGACTTTGTTTCGAAAATCTCTACATTTACTCTCGATCTTTATCACAGGCGAAATACACCTATTTAAAAAAGGTTATGGACACGGTTCCCGAAATAGGATATTACACTTTTGATGATTCCGAAAGTGTGATACAGCTGGAAGATGCGAAACCTAATTCTGCTTTTATTTTTGATGATATTAGCCTCGATAACCATAATATAATAAGAAAGTATTTTAGTATGGGACGACACAAGTCTATATTCCCTATTTACATTGGGCAGACATATGCGCATATACCAAAGCACTTAATTAGAGACAATGCAAATTTTTTAATACTTTTCAGACAAAATTTGTTAAATTTAAAACATATTTATCATGATCACGTTAGTTCAACAGATGTTACATTTGATATGTTTCAAAAGATGTGAGCACTATGTTGGGACAGTGACCCCTATGGGTTCTTTGTCCTTGATAAAACTCGAGAGGCAGACAAGGGGAGGTACCGACAGGGCTTTGACACCTTTATATTGATGTAAGTGTACCGCAGCAGCTCAGTTTAAAATGAAACGTTCAGTAGTACGAGATATTATCAAGGCCTCTAAAGGTTTGAGAAAAAAGTTTAAATCATTCAAGAAGGGGGCTCTAGAGACTCATGAATCACTAGAGAAAACATTCGAACCAGTTACAAAACCACTGCTATAATTAACGGAAACTCTGAAACAAGCACCTACCAAGTCGATAATCGAGACTCGACCATTCCCAAAAATAGAGAAATCTGAAATATATCCCCAAGAAGAAAAAATCATCACACCAATCAGTGGAAAACCGAAAACTCAACTCTATACTCCTTCATTCACTACACCTAGGACGGAAGAAGTCCCTTTTGAAGAAGAAGTCTTTGAAAGTTCATCACCTCCTATTACACCTGTAGAAGAGGCTCAACTTTTGTCTCAGACTGCGCTAGGTAGAGATGCAGTAGAAAGAATGATTGAATCATCCAATATTGGTCCATTTTTGCGCCCATATATTAGAAAGTTTCTTAGTGGAGATACGAAGGACTTTGACACTCGCTATGGACTTCGCTTTCTACCCAGCGGTTGGTTAACGTTAGGTGACGCTAGCGTCCGGGTGGATCACAATGATTTAGAAATTAAAGACAAATTTTATGAAGGTACACCAGGGCTCTATGAACTTTTGTTTTTAAAAGAACCTATGACATACAAAAATGAGGATTTAGCCATATATAAAGAACTACTGACGGTTACAAATGCTCATAAAAGACATTTCAGTGAAGCTAAAAGTTTGAGTGGTAATAAAAGTTTCAAGTATAAAAATATAATTGCAAAATTATTTACTCCTACTACCAGTCAATATCATACCCGTTCAAAAAAATTTCATTTTTCTGGCTCGGGCTTATGGATGAATTGTAGAAGACCTATATATGAGCGCTGGGACGATCCCAATGAACTCTGTACGAGGTTAAGCTTGCTCTATGCTAGCGAAGCAGCAGGAGGAGGACCTCATTCGAATGAAATCGCGTCAATATTGGAAGAATTAAGAGAAGCAAATATTATATATTAATCATGAGCTCTAGTGAAGATGAAGAGACCACAACCAATTTAGAGGAATATTTGGTAGATCTTCGTTGTAAGGTGTGTTTCGATGCCATTGTAGATACGGTCATATTACCATGTGGTCATTTTACCTGTATGGACTGTTCTGTTTTTTGTATTTTTTGTCCATATTGTAGAAGTTCAAAAATTGGTGTGTATAGAGTCTATTTCACCTGAGGGGTTTCAGTTCTAAAATGACCATTGACAAGTTCGGACGGCATGTTGGTAAGCGGTATTACCGCAATCAGCAAAAATTATACAATACAGCTCAAGCTTTAAAAGGAGAGGACCGATTCAGACAGGTTGAAGCTGGAGGAGTTCTTGATGTCAACCATAGGCGAATAATCAATTTAGGAGAAGGAATGGATGGATCAGATGCTGCTTCCAGAAATTATGTCGATTCTCGAATTTCAAGTTTTTCTCAGTCAGGAAGCAAAATTGACTTTAATGCTAAAAGGCTAATACATGTAGAGGATCCATCGGACCCATCTGATGCAGCTACGAAAGGATATGTGGACAGATCGGCAAGGTTCTACACTGATCTCAAAAATTGGCCTGGAGCGTATATCAATGGGAGTAAGAAAAGACTAGTAAATGTCAGCCCTCCCATAGATTCTAATGTTGTAGTAACACTGAATTATCTTCAAAGAGAATTGGCTTACTTGGTCAAGAAAATTGATAATTCTGGATATGTAACTCTTCAGCATCTTCAACGAGAACTGTCGAAATATATGCTAAAAAAGCAGAACCATGATGCTTAAATTAATGTGAGACAATTGATTTAGTATTAGTCTGATAGAGTTTGTCATGGGGAATATACTTTCAAAACCTTACACACCAAGAGAAGTTGTCGTTAGAGAACTCCATAAACCAGCTCGTGTTAATTATCCTCGACGTAAAGTGCTTTTAAAAGGAGTGGACGATTTGTGGGAGGCAGATTTAGTCGAGATGGTGCCATATTGGCGAGTCAATAAAGGCTTTAAATATTTATTGACCGTAATCGATGGCTTCTCGAAATATGCCTGGGCAATACCATTGAAGCGAAAGACAGGACCAGAAGTTACAAAAGCGCTAGAGACTATATTTCTCGAGAGTAAACGTATACCTCAATTATTGCTTACAGATGAAGGGCGTGAGTTCTACAATACTAACTTCCAGACTCTTATGAAAAAAAATAATATTCACCACTATTCTACATACTCTGGAAAGAAGGCTTCGATTGCTGAACGATTCAATAGAACATTAAAAAGACATATGTGGAAAATGTTCACCTTGAATGGAAATCATAAATATGTCGACTTGCTACCTGCTCTGCTATCAAGATATAATAATACAAAGCACCGTACAATACAAGCCACTCCGTCTGAGGTTGTCGCTAATAAGAAGCTTCAAAATGAGCTAATTGCCACTGTTTATTCAGTCCCGGCTACCACTACCAAATCTAAATTCAAGGAGGGGGATTATTTCCGCATATCAAAATTACGTAATGCATTTGCCAAAGGCTATCTTGCTCAATTCTCACCTGAGATCTTCAAAGTTGTCAAGGTGCAATTTACAAACCCCATCACATACCTTTTACAAGATGCGAATAATCAAGACATATTTGGCGCAATTTATAAAGAAGAATTACAGATTGTAAAGGATCCTGGTGTTTATCTCATTGAAAAAGTTCTTCGACGAAAAGGGAATCGTATATATGTGAAGTGGTTCGGACTGTCAGAAAAGAGTTGGGGCAATTTATCTCAATTAGTGTGAATATAAAAAAATAAAATCTTTTCAAATTATTTTATTTTATTATTTTTTTCCCCTTCCCTTAAGGTGCTTATAAATCAATATCAATACGTTTTTAATCAGATTTTTATTATTTCAAAATATCGGTATTACATTGAATTCTCTACATTGTAAATTCTATTAGAAATTCGTGGCGAGACCCTCTACCTCTGTAAATCATTCTTAGCTTGCCTACAAAAAATAAAAAAAATAATGAGATACTAATTAATTTAAAAAATATATCTAAGTCAAAAATTACGGGTCAAGCTTTTTTTATTACCAGCTGCTAATAGCATGTCTTCATGTAAATAACTTGGTGTATCTCATCGGTAAAAATACACCTTTCAATTCATTATCCCACCTCTGAGCGTTTTGATCATCGTTTGCGATAACTGCTACTACATCTCCGCCAAAAGTGGTTTCTACTCTTTTCATTGTCATGATTTTATATATTTCTCTTAATGCCAATTCACTTATTGAGACCACTCCACCCAATGTTTTCGCATTTAATTTCTTTACAAGAGATGAAATCTACAAGATGATGAAAAATTTGTGCCATCATGAAATTATTATCGAATTTTTTTAGAGTATAAAAATTTCTAAGAGAATTTTAGAATATACCTTGGAAGCGCTAGAAGCAGAAGTGTTCATAATTGAAGGTTTGAAGATCTCAGACGAAAGACTGATATCAATTCGAGGATTCCAGAGGGTATATATACTCGGATTTGACATTTCAAATTCATACAAGTTTTTTTTAGAAAGTAGTATGATGCAAATTCTGGACTGGGATTTCATCATACAAGTTTTTTTTAGAAAGTAGTATGATGCAAATTCAGGACTGAGATTTCATCATTTTTGGTTATGTAAGTAAAGACAACACGTGATTACAAATTTTATATTTTTCAAAAATACATTAGATTACACTGAGAATTCAAATAAATGCTCATTATTGATTCTTTGACCTTTGTACGCCAATTTCAAATTGCCTGTAAAAAAAAAAAAAATTTTAGTTTTTCTTAAAAAAGTGACTTTTTTTTTTTTTTTTAATTATTATTTTTTTAAAAAGTTACCTGAGGCTTGAAGTAATTCTTCATCGGAAAACATTTCGGTATAGCGCTTCGGCAAAAAAATGCTTTTCAAGCTGTCGCTGGGCTCGTCAACATCCCCCTCAATGAAAGTCGCGATGATACTGGGTCCATAAATTGTATTTATTCTTTTCATTGCAAGAATCGAATATTTCTCATCTATTAATAATTCATTTATTGGTATAAATTCCGCCCTAGATGAATTTAGTTTTTGGACTAGAGCGTTCAAGTCACTCTCCTGAGTTTCTGTGTCCATGATTGGCAGGTGTCCATGGTCTTTTTATATTCTCAGAAAAAGCTTCGAAATTTGAACAATCGAAGAAAAATTTCATAATTTGAAAAAGATCGAAGGGGGAAAGAAAAAGTTAAGCAAAAGAGAACACGTCCCAGACTGGTATGCAAATTAGTCTCCAAGTAATTATGCAAATCTTGAGGGAGACTTCGCGGTCAACGATGGACCAGTTCTGACTTTCGATTTCATCACTCGAACTGAAAGTTCATTGACTGTCCTTTGTTTACAATTCTCAGCGTTACATATAACGCTCGCGTTTTTCGAAAAAATTTCACTGAGATACCAAAATGATATGTTTTCACCTGTTTGACAAACATCTGACACACCAGTCCACTGGACTTTAAAACCACATCCGTCTGACCTACAATGGTCCCTTTACTTCATGACCCTTCCTAACAGTCGTGGCAGTACTAGACCAGCATAGGGTCATTTAACTGGCGCAGGTCCGGCCATTTACCACTACTAACAGCAATTCGACGACAACCTCTAACCTGCCTGTCGACCACCAGTGATCCATGGAACCCCCCTGTCCTGCCTACTTACCAACAGCAATCCGTCACTTACATCCCCAGCCTAGCGCCCCAGATGCTGCGGAGTCAGCAGTATATCTTAGCTTATATATACGCTCCTTTCCCCCCACCATTCAGTCTGTCATTAGCCATCCTTCATGTAACATCTCTTGTACCATCTAAATAAGTGTTAATTGTCAAATAAAGTTTTTAAAAAGTTCTTTAGTGAAGTGCGAGATTTAATTGGCGCCCGAACAGGGACTAGCGCTGTTGAATTAGGAACCAGAAGCCCAGCTTTAAGGAAGACTGACGCCGTTCCGAAAAGGAGGAGTTAAGAAGATCCGAAGAAATTCCAGATATTTATTCTGCAACAGGACCTGGACTCTTCCACAACAGAAGTATTTCAATACTTATCCTGCTAGCCATCAACCCAACCATCGAATCAACCCTTCAGAACTTCCAGGAACTTGAGGTAGTTTAAAACATTTATTAGGTTAAGAATTTTTATATGTTGAATGACTAATTTATCTGACAGACTCAACATTAACAGACAAATAGACACTATGACACAATCACCACCCACTATGACACAATCACAACCCACCATGACTTCCTATTCAATGACACGAGATGATTACGAACACATCCCTACTTACGATGGGAATCCAGGACACTTGATATATTTTATAGAGGCAGTCACCTCTGTCTTTAACTCGATCTGCCAAGATACAAATTTACTACAGAATCAAAATCATGCACGTCTCCTAACCAAAGTAAAATCTAGACTAGTAGGAAATGCCAGACATTGTCTCCTTACAAACACATTTAACACTGTACAAGACATTCTATTTTATTTACAAAACTCTTTCAAAGATTCACGGACAATAGAACAATTATCCGCCGAACTCTTTAGCATTAGACCCCATTACAAAGAAAACCCCCTACAATACATTGACAGAATTGCAAACGTGAGAGCCTTAATTTTTTCAAGAGCAAAAATGGAAAATATAGATCAAACAGAATATATGCGTATGAAGGATCTAGAAATAAATTACCATGTTAGATCTAACCTTCATCCCGATCTGTGTGACTATACGGGAACAGACAAGACTTTTACCCAAAACCTCGAATCCAAAACAACCGTTTATGGAACCCACCAGTACAGCGGGAACCTAGATATAATTTTCCCCCTCGAGACTACCAACAAACCTTTAACCAACCTAGACACAATTTTCCCCCTCGAGATTATCAACAAACCTTCAACCAACCTAGATATAATTTTCCCCCTCGAGACTACCAACCTAGACAGAATTTTTCCCCTAGACCAAATTTTTTCCAAAATAAACAACAATACAATCAACCTACACCACAAAGACATGACTCACAAAACACTGTGTCCATGAGAACCGTTAGGTCAAATCCAACACACCATATAGAAGAGCCATTGGAGACCCAAAGTAAGATCAACAACTTAGAAGCCACAGTCAACTCATTAGTGGATAAGCTAGATCATTTTTTAGGATTAGATCGGCCGCCCCCTGCCCCGAATATACCGTAAGTTTATTGGAAGATCTTCCACACTTTAGGGACAAATTGGGAAAGACATGGCTTTTGGACACGGGATCATCAAAAAATTGTATACACCCAAATTCTCTACCCGAGGGAATTAAAATTAATTCGGAAGAATTTGTCGTCAAGACCCCCGTAGGACGCGAAAATGGTTCACAGAGTATTGTGATAAACCTAGCTCCGTATCTAGGGATCCACGACGAATTATTAGTTAAGTTTTTTATTTTTCCTTTTAGTAATAAATATGACATATTAGTCGGTTTTGAGACGATGAAAGAAACACAATGTAAAATAGATTGTGAAAATGAAAGTATTTCCTTATTGAATAAAAATGTAATAATAAAAAATAATAAGATATTAGAAAATAATTTGTTTTATATTAATAATGAAGAATTAAAAAATATGATAAGGCACCAACATTTAGATGATGAAATAACTAACAAACTATTAACGATTACCCAAAAATATAACAGAATAATAAAAAGAGAAGACGAACCGTTACCTGCCACTAGCCTCCTAAAACACAAAATTATCTTAAAAACCGACCGACCCATTTACGCTCGTAATTACCGATATCCCAACCAATTTAAAGAAGACGTTGAAGACGAGATAAACAAATTATTAAAAAACGGTATAATACGCGAAAGTATCTCCCCATTTAATTCTCCAATCTGGATCGTCCCCAAAAAAACGGACGCTAGCGGTAAACGAAAAACGCGAATGGTTATAGATTATCGAAAATTAAATCAAGAAACCATACGGGATAAATTCCCCTTACCCAACATTGAAGATCTTTTAAATAAGCTTAAAGGAGCTAAGTATTTCTCCACCATAGATTTAACTTCGGGATTTCACCAAATTCCTATGGAGGAAGAGTCAATAAAAAAAACTGCCTTCAGCACTGAACAAGGTCATTACGAATTCTTACGTATGCCTTTCGGACTTTGTAACGCACCCCCTACATTCCAACGAATGATCAATATGGCTATATCCAATCTGAAAAATGTTCTAGTTTACATGGACGACATTATAATATTTTCTGACACAGTAGACGAACACCTCCAACTTCTAACAAAAGTTTTTCAGAGAATACAAGACCACAATTTAACTATACAATTAGACAAAACTGAATTTTTGAAAACAGAAATACCATTCCTTGGACATATAGTATCAATCGAAGGTTTAAAACCTCATCCAGATAAAATTCAATCCATTATTGACTTTCCTGTCCCTCAATCGGACAAAGAAATACGACAATTTCTCGGACTGACAGGGTACTATCGAAAATTTATTCAAAATTATGCCCACATTAGTAAGCCCCTCACACGGCAATTACAAAATAAAATTCCGCAAATAACAGAAGAGTACACTACAGCTGTCCGAACGCTGAAAGACCTCATTACAAATTCTCCTATTTTACAATTCCCCGACTGGAATTTGCCTTTTACTTTAACTACCGACGCTAGTAATATCGCAGTTGGAGCAGTGCTTTCCCAACTTTCAGAAGGGAGGGAACACCCTATTGCCTTCGCATCTCGAGCACTTTCAGAGTCAGAACAAAGATACTCTGCTATTGAAAAAGAACTACTCGCAGTAGTATGGGCATGTAATCATTTTAAACCTTACTTATACGGAAAGAAATTCACACTACAAACGGACCACAAACCACTTATTTGGATATTCACGATGAAGAATGCCAATAATAGACTAGTGAAATGGATATTTCAATTATCTGACTTTGAATTTAACATCCAACACATAGAAGGAAAAACGAATGTAGTAGCAGATGCACTTTCAAGAATAACACCACAGCAAAATTCTTTGAACACCCTGGAACAACAAAACATTGATACTGAACTTGACTTAGACAGCATAATCAGAACCGTGAACATGAATCCAGAATATGACACGCTGATAGCAGACCTAGAGAACATGATAACTGACCAGACAGATAACAATACTAGGGAAGGACATGAGTCAGACTTAGCTACAGTTCACTCACAAGAAACATCTAACCAACAAGTATGGATAGTAGACGAAGACAAACCAATTAACGTTGAAAAAAATCAAATATTCCTACAACGAGGAAAAAGAAAAATATATTATACTAAGCCTTTTGGAAAAAATAAATATTTAATTGAAACAGCATACCCTTGGCAACAAGATCTAGAAGGAATATTGACCGAAATATTAAAACCCAATACAGTCTATGGTATCCATTGCGAACCAAGTATAGAATCACTTAGAAATGAATTTGAAGGAACATTCAACTCCATTTCAAAAATAATACAAGAAAGTTACAAAAAGAAATGTATAGATGTACTTTCGGAACAAGACCAAAATGACATTATAAACAACTACCATACGGGCAAGACATTCCACAGAGGAGGACTCGAAACATACAACAAACTAAGACGACAATACTATTTCCCCAGAATGAAAGACATTATAATGACTTACGTTAATAAGTGCGATACTTGCAGACAGACAAAATATGACAGGAATCCAATAAAAACAAAATACTGCATTACTCCCACACCAGACAAACCGTTTGAAGAACTAATGATAGACACTCTACACTATGACCAAAAATATATAATTACCTTAGTAGATACGTTCTCTAAACGACTATTTGCTAGAATAATAAATCATTTAAATGCCACTCAGATAACACAAATTATAATAGAGTATCTCGAATTATTCCCAGCCCCAGAAAGAATAAAAATGGATAACGGGAGAGAATTCAAAAATTCTCTAGTCGAAAATTTATTGAACACTCAAGGGATCGAACCTTATTATACTACCCCAAATCATCCTAACTCCTTAGGACTACTAAACAGAACTCACTCTACCCATTTTATTAAAATTAAATGCCTACCTACCTCAAGTTCCGCAACAACTACAAGTACACCAGAGATCATCCAACTCAACTCTACTCGACCTCCAGTGTTCCACGACCCATGGGTCCTGCCCAATTCTCAAGGGACTTCGAAGCTTCAGAAGGGAGGACTTACATCCCCAGCCTAGCGCCCCAGCAGCTGCGGAGTCAGCAGTATATCTTAGCTTATATATACGCTCCTTTCCCCCCACCATTCAGTCTGTCATTAGCCATCCTTCATGTAACATCTCTTGTACCATCTAAATAAGTGTTAATTGTCAAATAAAGTTTTTAAAAAGTTCTTTAGTGAAGTGCGAGATTTAATTGTCGACAACCTCTAACCTGCCTGTCGACCACCAGTGATCCATAGACCCCCCCTGTCCTGCCTACTACAGTTAATTTTCTTTGACTTTTATATCCAAATTGTTTTTCTGCTGAGAAAACATACTCTTGTTTTCCAATTGTATTCGCGGAACTTACAAAAATGTGAACCTCGATAATATTGAGGGATTATTTTACTTGCATGAAGATAACTACTTGGTAAATGTGAACCATAACATGCATATTCAATATAAGGAAAATCAACTTGATACAATAGAATATTATGGAACATAATTTTTTTATTGAATACACATAGAATATAACCTTCGAAAAGAACACAATCACAAAAAATTAAAAAGGAAAAAAATTACATAATATAATATTCAATTTAAGACACAAATAAAATTGTAATAAACAACATGTATAGCAACAACAATTTATAGTAACTCCGGCCTTGGATACTTCGTTTCATAGTAGTCAAGTATAAACTGAGACAACCACATGAATTGTTCCTGAAAAATAAAATGTATTCGTATATTATAAAGAAAAATTGTATAAGAAAACAGTGACCGGAAAGATGTACAATGGATAATGTTTTTAGAGCTGACTTACTTTAGTATGGACAAGACCTTTCCGTTGTGCCCTCAGTTCTTGGATCAGCACAATGGGGTTAGCTGCCAGATTTTTGTCTATCAGGTCAATGGCTATATCGGCCGCCAAAAACAGTCCGGTTCTTTCGACCCCGTCGTAGCACATGACAAGCGTCAGAATGTCCTTTGAGAGACCCTATAAAGTAGAGTTTCTCCTTATAAAGCACCATGGACGGCCTTAAGCTATCCTGAAGAGAGGTTTTTGTCCTTATGAAAAAATTGATTTTTAAACCTTGCGGATAGTAGTAGCCCAAGTACTGAATCCATTTCGACTCATCCCAGTAGTTCAGGTCAAACTCTCAGAATAACATGCCAGCCAGACAACTGCCTAGTCCGTTTTAGGAATGGCCTTTAGGTCGAGGGCTCCTCGACATGGACAATAGCCTTGGTCTCAACGGTTGTCTGTCCCAGACCCACCCATAGTGAAAGAACTTGGTCTTATCGGTTGTCTCAACCAGACCCACCCACAGTCAAAGGACTTGGTCTCCTCGGTTGAGGTGAGGTCCGCACTCCACAAGGGGACTTTCCTCAACCGGTTGACCTTCTTCGGGACGGTCTCGTCGGCAGCCCTCGGCATGATACTACTGAACCTATCGACGCCCTTCTCAATCTGGTCGACTGGTCGGAACCCCTGAGACCTTCCCATTCCTCGTCACAGGAGTAGGCAGCAGCGGAGGCCATGAAGGCTTCCGGGGTCCCTAGACCTGACTACCGTTAGCCGGGCGTCAAAGAGACTCACGTCTAGGACTTCATGGTCACTAAACGTAATCCCTCGGACTCCCCAGCCACTGACAGCCCTGTATAGTTCTCCACAAACCAACGTAACATCGATGTGCGATTATCCATTGTGGCCACGAAAAGTGGGCGGAGAATGCTGGTCATTGATTATGCACATATCATGGCGGGCGATCATCTCCATTAGTCTGTGACCCCGGCGGTCGGTGCTAACCGACCCCCAGGAGGCAGACCAGGCATTGGCGTCCCGCTAGCTTATCCAACACGTGGTCCAAGTGGCCCAATTGTAGGTCTATGCGCTCAGACGGAGGAAAATATCCGCTGATCACACAGCAATCGACGTTGGCGTGCCTGATACAGGCCACAGCAAGGTGACTGGTGGATAGATGGTGGAGCGCCATCACATCCATCTGGGGGCCGGTCACTGCCCCAGACACACCCACATTCTAAGGACTTGGTCTCCTTGGTTGTCTGCCCCGGACTCATTTTTTTTTTTTAATTTAATCAATACAGATCGCAAACATATTCAGAAATCAATTTAAAGGAGAATCCATAGGTGTACTGCAAAATTGCCAAAAGAAGAATATATGTCGGTTACAGGCTATTCTGGTAGTTTGATCCGAATCTAAATTGAAATAGATTTAATAAATATAAACAATAATACTGGGTATCCATCCAACAAACAGTTCCATCTTGAGGACATCCCATCCTTATTTTCTTCGTACACAGTTCAGTCCCTTTTCATTTCCCTCGCTCTAATTCCATTCATCCGTGATCTTTACATCACTTTTACTTCCCCGGCTATACAAAGTATAGAGAAAGTTATGTAATCTGTCAGAAATTTGTATCATTATTTTATACTCAAGTATGTTTTGATTGGTCACTGCCTCCCAAGGCTCCATGTCAACATTTAAATTTTATGAAGAGCCTAAAATATTGCTGTGTGATATTTGTATCATTATTTTATATGCAAGTATGTTTTGATTGGTCACTGCCTCCCAAGGTTCCATGTCAACATTTAAATTTTATAAAGAGCCTAAAATATTGCTGTGTGATATTTGTATCATTGTTTTATATTCAAGTATGTTTTGATTGGCCACTGCCGCCCAAGGCTCCATGTCAACATTTAAATTTTATAAAGAGCCTAAAATATTGCTGTGTGATATTTGTATCATTGTTTTATATTCAAGTATGTTTTGATTGGCCACTGCCGCCCAAGGCTCCATGTCAACATTTAAATCTTATGATGAGCCTAAAATATTGCTAAGTGATATTTGTATCATTGTTTTATATTCAAGTATGTTTTGATTGGCCACTGCCGCCCAAGGCTCCATGTCAACATTTAAATTTTATGATGAGCCTAAAATATTGCTAAGTGATATTTGTATCATTGTTTTATATTCAAGTATGTTTTGATTGGCCACTGCCGCCCAAGGCTCCATGTCAACATTTAAATTTTATAAAGAGCCTAAAATATTGCTGTGTGATATTTGTATCATTGTTTTATATTCAAGTATGTTTTGATTGGCCACTGCCGCCCAAGGCTCCATGTCAACATTTAAATTTTATAAAGAGCCTAAAATATTGCTGTGTGATATTTGTATCATTGTTTTATATTCAAGTATGTTTTGATTGGCCACTGCCGCCCAAGGCTCCATGTCAACATTTAAATTTTATAAAGAGCCTAAAATATTGCTGTGTGATATTTGTATCATTGTTTTATATTCAAGTATGTTTTGATTGGCCACTGCCTCCCAAGGTTCCATGTCAACATTTAAATTTTATAAAGAGCCTAAAATATTGCTGTGTGATATTTGTATCATTGTTTTATATTCAAGTATGTTTTGATTGGCCACTGCCGCCCAAGGCTCCATGTCAACATTTAAATTTTATAAAGAGCCTAAAATATTGCTGTGTGATATTTGTATCATTGTTTTATATTCAAGTATGTTTTGATTGGCCACTGCCGCCCAAGGCTCCATGTCAACATTTAAATTTTATAAAGAGCCTAAAATATTGCTGTGTGATATTTGTATCATTGTTTTATATTCAAGTATGTTTTGATTGGCCACTGCCGCCCAAGGCTCCATGTCAACATTTAAATTTTATAAAGAGCCTAAAATATTGCTGTGTGATATTTGTATCATTGTTTTATATTCAAGTATGTTTTGATTGGCCACTGCCGCCCAAGGCTCCATGTCAACATTTAAATTTTATAAAGAGCCTAAAATATTGCTGTGTGATATTTGTATCATTGTTTTATATTCAAGTATGTTTTGATTGGCCACTGCCGCCCAAGGCTCCATGTCAACATTTAAATTTTATAAAGAGCCTAAAATATTGCTGTGTGATATTTGTATCATTGTTTTATATTCAAGTATGTTTTGATTGGCCACTGCCGCCCAAGGCTCCATGTCAACATTTAAATTTTATAAAGAGCCTAAAATATTGCTGTGTGATATTTGTATCATTGTTTTATATTCAAGTATGTTTTGATTGGCCACTGCCGCCCAAGGCTCCATGTCAACATTTAAATTTTATAAAGAGCCTAAAATATTGCTGTGTGATATTTGTATCATTGTTTTATATTCAAGTATGTTTTGATTGGCCACTGCCTCCCAAGGTTCCATGTCAACATTTAAATTTTATAAAGAGCCTAAAATATTGCTGTGTGATATTTGTATCATTGTTTTATATTCAAGTATGTTTTGATTGGCCACTGCCGCCCAAGGCTCCATGTCAACATTTAAATCTTATGATGAGCCTAAAATATTGGTAAGTGATATTTGTATCATTGTTTTATATTCAAGTATGTTTTGATTGGCCACTGCCGCCCAAGGCTCCATGTCAACATTTAAATTTTATGATGAGCCTAAAATATTGCTAAGTGATATTTGTATCATTGTTTTATATTCAAGTATGTTTTGATTGGCCACTGCCTCCCAAGGCTTCATGTCAACATTAAAATTTTATGAAGAGCCTAAAATATTGCTAAGTGATATTTGTATCATTATTTTATATGCAAGTATGTTTTGATTGGTCACTGCCGCCCAAGGCTCCATGTCAACATTTAAATTTTATAAAGAGCCTAAAATATTGCTGTGTGATATTTGTATCATTGTTTTTTATGCAAGTATGTTTTGATTGGCCACTACCGCCCAAGGCTCCATGTCAACATTTAAATTTTATGATGAGCCTAAAATATTGCTAAGTGATATTTGTATCATTGTTTTATATTCAAGTATGTTTTCATTGGCCACTGCCGCCCAAGGCTCCATGTCAACATTTAAATTTTATGATGAGCCTAAAATATTGCTGTGTGATATTTGTATCATTGCTTTATATTCAAGTATGTTTTGATTGGCCACTGCCGCCCAAGGCTCCATGTCAACATTTAAATTTTATAAAGAGCCTAAAATATTGCTGTGTGATATTTGTATCATTGTTTTATATTCAAGTATGTTTTGATTGGCCACTGCCGCCCAAGGCTCCATGTCAACATTTAAATTTTATAAAGAGCCTAAAATATTGCTGTGTGATATTTGTATCATTGTTTTATATGCAAGTATGTTTTGATTGGCCACTGCCTCCCAAGGCTCCATGTCAACATTTAAATTTTATAAAGAGCCTAAAATATTGCTAAGTGATATTTGTATCATTGTTTTATATGCAAGTACGTTTTGATTGGCCACTGCCTCCCAAGGCTCCATGTCAACATTTAAATTTTATAAAGAGCCTAAAATATTGCTAAGTGATATTTGTATCATTGTTTTATATTCAAGTATGTTTTGATTGGCCACTGCCGCCCAAGGCTCCATGTCAACATTTAAATTTTATAAAGAGCCTAAAATATTGCTGTGTGATATTTGTATCATTGTTTTATATTCAAGTATGTTTTGATTGGCCACTGCCGCCCAAGGCTCCATGTCAACATTTAAATTTTATAAAGAGCCTAAAATATTGCTGTGTGATATTTGTATCATTGTTTTATATTCAAGTATGTTTTGATTGGCCACTGCCGCCCAAGGCTCCATGTCAACATTTAAATTTTATAAAGAGCCTAAAATATTGCTGTGTGATATTTGTATCATTGTTTTATATTCAAGTATGTTTTGATTGGCCACTGCCGCCCAAGGCTCCATGTCAACATTTAAATTTTATAAAGAGCCTAAAATATTGCTGTGTGATATTTGTATCATTGTTTTATATGCAAGTATGTTTTGATTGGCCACTGCCTCCCAAGGCTCCATGTCAACATTTAAATTTTATAAAGAGCCTAAAATATTGCTGTGTGATATTTGTATCATTGTTTTATATTCAAGTATGTTTTGATTGGCCATTACCGCCCAAGGCTCCATGTCAACATTTAAATTTTATAAAGAGCCTAAAATATTGCTAAGGGATATTTGTATCATTATTTTATATTCAAGTATGTTTTGATTGGCCACTGCCGCCCAAGGCTCCATGTCAACATTTAAATCTTATGAAGAGCCTAAAATATTGCTGTGTGATATTTGTATCATTGTTTTATATTCAAGTATGTTTTGATTGGTCACTGCCGCCCAAGGCTCCATGTCAACATTTAAATTTTATGATGAGCCTAAAATATTGCTGTGTGATATTTGTATCATTGTTTTATATTCAAGTATGTTTTGATTGGTCACTGCCTCCCAAGGCTCCATGTCAACATTTAAATTTTATGATGAGCCTAAAATATTGCTGTGTGATATTTGTATCATTGTTTTATATTCAAGTATGTTTAAATTGGCCACTGCCGCCCAAGGCTCCATGTCAACATTTAAATTTTATGATGAGCCTAAAATATTGCTGTGTGATATTTGTATCATTGTTTTATATTCAAGTATGTTTTGATTGGTCACTGCCTCCCAAGGCTCCATGTCAACATTTAAATTTTATAAAGAGCCTAAAATATTGCTGTGTGATATTTGTATCATTGTTTTATATTCAAGTATGTTTTGATTGGCCACTGCCGCCCAAGGCTCCATGTCAACATTTAAATCTTATGAAGAGCCTAAAATATTGCTGTGTGATATTTGTATCATTATTTTATATTCAAGTATGTTTTGATTGGCCACTGCCGCCCAAGGCTCCATGTCAACATTTAAATTTTATGATGAGCCTAAAATATTGCTAAGTGAGATTTGTATCATTATTTTATATTCAAGTATGTTTTGATCGGTCACTGCCTCCCAAGGCTCCATGTTAACATTAAAATTTTATGAAGAGCCTAAAATATTGCTGTGTGATATTTGTATCATTATTTTATACTCAAGTATGTTTTGATTGGTCACTGCCTCCCAAGGCGCATACTTCCAGGATAGAGTCTCTATCACAACGCACTCCTACACACGTCGAACTCGTAATTGCACAACATACCGATAAAGAATTAACTTATCTCCTACACAGTGTCAAGTGGCCCGACCTAACACCTGTATCTCTCAGCCCGTTATTAGTTCTATATTGGTATTTTATTAAATAATCAATGCTTATAAAGACTTGTTTATTATCACAAGTGAGATGGTATATTTTAGATAGACAAAAGGAACACAAAAGGATAACGAACCAAGGTAACCTGTCTACTAGCTGGTCTATTATCGAAAACTGAACTATTGATCACTTTTTTATAGTTGCGCACACGACCGCCACACAAGTATGTTTTGATTGGCCACTGGTGCCCAAAGCTCCATGTCACATTTAAATCCTAAAATCCAACTGAAATATGTACTCAGACAGTTGAAAGACAGCAAAAAAATGGTCTTTATCGGAAGAGACAACAACTTACGGTAGTACATGAAAGTACTACTAACGCTACCAAGCGTTTCTTGATCCTGCCAAAAGATAGTCACCTTTATTTTACAGGTATGGTTCAGTTTCTCACTTTTAAATTTATTTTCACATTAGAATCCTAGCCCCACTTGACCCTACTCAAGGAAGATCAGCAACATTTTAATGTTTTGTTAAAATATATTTATTTGAAAAAAAAAAAAAAAAAAAGTTAACCTCAACAACCAAAATAGCTTTCCTGTAATTTTTTTACCTTGTTATACACACGGCTGTGTTGAAAAAAAAATAGTTCAGCAGTTTAAAGAAAAAAAGAAAGAACATTACATGTTTAGGCCTTTTTCGCGTTTTTCTCGAAACCTGATAAAGCAAAAATAACAAATATATATATATTTATACATTAAGTTACCAGCTATCTTTCTATTGACACCTATAATACATTTTTATATGAAAAAAAAGGATGTTTTTCAACTTTCAGTCTAACCTAATAGTTCTACCAGATTTCCTAATAATTTACTTTAGCACTGTCTGCAGGTTAGCAAGTATGGTCAAAATTTCAAGAATCTATGTAAAATCGAATCTATGGTTCGAGTGCCATGAGCCTCTGACAGACAACCGACTCTCACGATAAAGTTTTCTTTTTTAATACCGTTTGAGGTTTGGGAACTCAAATAAATTAAATTAGTTAAAATAAAATGACGATGTAATAGAACAAAATATCCAGCTCCAGCCCCCCCCCCCCCCCCCCCCCCTTCTGAATGTGCCTGCACTTTATGTTTAAAACGTGTATCATTTGAACATAATGTGACATTAATAATGCAACGCGAAGTCGACCGTGTATCATGAGCTGTGTACTTCCCCAGAACGAATTGATCAATTACATTTCCGCTGTCCCTGCAAAGTCAGCCGACCGTTTGCACTCAAACTCAATATCTAACTTACATAGTGGCTTCTGAGTCCTCATACTATATTTTGTGTCGAAACATTCATTACACCGGCAGTTAGGCTATTTGAGTCTAGCCTCCCCTTTCTGGGTCCTCATACTATATTTAGTGTCGATACATTCATTACATCGGCAGTTAGGCTATTTGAGTCTAGCCTCCCCTTTCTGAGTCCTCATACTATATTTTGTGTCGATACATTCATTACACCGGCAGTTAGGCTATTTGAGTCTAGCCTCCCCTTTCTGAGTCCTCATACTATATTTTGTGTCGATACATTCATTACACCGGCAGTTAGGCTATTTGAGTCTAGCCTCCCCTTTCTGAGTCCTCATACTATATTTTGTGTCGATACATTCATTACACCGGCAGTTAGGCTATTTGAGTCTAGCCTCCCCTTTCTGAGTCCTCATACTATATTTTGTGTCGATACATTCATTACACCGGCAGTTAGGCTATTTGAGTCTAGCCTCCCCTTTCTGGGTCCTCATACTATATTTAGTGTCGATACATTCATTACACCGGCAGTTAGGCTATTTGAGTCTAGCCTCCCCTTTCTGAGTCCTCATACTATATTTTGTGTCGATACATTCATTACACCGGCAGTTAGGCTATTTGAGTCTAGCCTCCCCTTTCTGGGTCCTCATACTATATTTAGTGTCGATACATTCATTACATCGGCAGTTAGGCTATTTGAGTCTAGCCTCCCCTTTCTGAGTCCTCATACTATATTTTGTGTCGATACATTCATTACACCGGCAGTTAGGCTATTTGAGTCTAGCCTCCCCTTTCTGAGTCCTCATACTATATTTTGTGTCGATACATTCATTACACCGGCAGTTAGGCTATTTGAGTCTAGCCTCCCCTTTCTGGGTCCTCATACTATATTTAGTGTCGATACATTCATTACATCGGCAGTTAGGCTATTTGAGTCTAGCCTCCCCTTTCTGAGTCCTCATACTATATTTTGTGTCGATACATTCATTACACCGGCAGTTAGGCTATTTGAGTCTAGCCTCCCCTTTCTGAGTCCTCATACTATATTTTGTGTCGATACATTCATTACACCGGCAGTTAGGCTATTTGAGTCTAGCCTCCCCTTTCTGAGTCCTCATACTATATTTTGTGTCGATACATTCATTACATCGGCAGTTAAGGTATTTGAGTCTAGCCTCCCCTTTCTGAGTCCTCATACTATGTTTTGTGTCGATACATTCATTACACCGGCAGTTAGGCTATTTGAGTCTAGCCTCCCCTTTCGGAGTCCTCATACTATATTTAGTGTCGATACATTCATTATATCGGCAGTTGGGATATATGAGTCTAGCCTCCCTTTTCTGAGTCCTCATACTATATTTTGTGTCGATACATTCATTACATCGGCAGTTAGGCTATTTGAGTCTAGCCTCCCCTTTCTGAGTCCTCATACTATATTTAGTGTCGATACATTCATTACATCGGCAGTTAGGCTATTTGAGTCTAGCCTCCCCTTTCTGAGTCCTCATACTATATTTTGTGTCGATACATTCATTACACCGGCAGTTAGGCTATTTGAGTCTAGCCTCCCCTTTCTGAGTCCTCATACTATATTTTGTGTCGATACTGTTATTTCACAGAGGTAAATGCTCAATATACAGAATGTTAATTCACAGAGTTAATTGTGGCAGCAAATTTTATTTCACAGAGGTAATTGCTCAATATACAGAATGTTAATTCACAGAGTTGATTGCTCAATATACAGAATGTTAATTCACAGAGTTGATTGCTCAATATACAGAATGTTAATTCACAGAGTTGATTGCTCAATATACAGTTCCATCACAAATCCACCAACAAGCACATTTTCTTTTCAACTCACAACTCAACTCTCCTCCATTTTCCATACCACATAACCCGCCAACGAACAGTGTTGACAATCGATCTTTAAAAAACTAAAATGTTTGGGGGGTTCCCTTCTAACGAGCTAACATCCTCCCCACCTTGAGACAAAGTGAAGCCTTGTCTCAAAGAGAAATAAAAAAAAAAAACGAATCGAGAAATCTATCAGGAAGTTTAATGCTTCTGCCTCTTCTTGTCTTCAGTGTAGTAGATCTTGAAGGTTGTACTTCTTGAGGTAGTTTCCTAGGAGGAGGAGGTTCAACTCTCAGATGATCTGGTTCTGCAGAATGTATTTCTAGTGGTAGTATTCTCTGTATAGGTCTGAGCAGCGACCCAGCATTCGTTCGTACACGCACCAATCGAACAGCTCCATCCGCACCTGGCAATAACTCTTCAATAATCGCCATAGGCCAATTTAAACGCTTCGTATTATGACTTGCCACTAGTACGACGTCTCCTTCCTTAATCTTCCTTGCTTCATTTTTCTTGGGTCTCATCATGAGTGCACCAAGATATTCGCATCGAAACCTTCTTCGACGATCTTTTCTAAGAGTGTGTATGTACTTAATTCTACGATTAAGCTTCTTACTGTCAGCTTCATCAATATCAGGAGTTCCGTGTACATTTATATCTCCTAAAGACATTGCAGGCGTCAACGGAATCAAGTCCTCTACATCATCCGATACGTAAGTAAGCGGCCTTGAATTCAAAAGTGCTTCACAATCTGTCATCGTGGTAATTAATTCCTCGTACGTCAAGCTTGCTCTTCCCAAAACTCTTCTTAATACATTCTTCGTGAGACCCACCAAACGTTCCCACCAGCCTCCCCACCATGGGGCAGATGGGGGCACGAAACACCACTTTATCTTGAGTTTCGCCGATGATATGCCAATCTTGTACCAATCAATATTCTTGAGAACGTTGTCTGCTCCCACGAAATTCGTTCCATTATCGGAATAGACAATACTCGGCCGGCCTCTTCTATTTATAAATCTTCTGAACGCTTGAAAAAATGAGTCTGTTGATAAAGACGTAACCAATTCCAAATGAATCTTTGAGGAAGAGAGGCCCAGCATAGTCTATCCCCGTCACTTGGGCGTCAAAGAGAGCGGTATTGTACCCAACGTCTTGCCTGAAAACCTTTTACAAATTTTACAATCATTAATGGCTGACCTTACAGTCTTCCTCCCGTTCAATATCCAAACATGTTCTCTTAGGAGGCTTAATAAAGTCTGTATGCCAGCATGAGCATGTATTACATGCTGTTCCAAAATTATCTTTCGAACAATAGAGTGTACAGGAAGTAAAACAGGATATCTAAACGATGTAGTATCTTCTCGTTGTACTAGCTTCGTCTTCACTCTTATCAATCCCTTTTTATCAAAGAAAGGTAACAGTGTTTTCAATCTATCATCAGATATACCCTTAAAAGTTTCTCTTTGTATTAGTCCAATAATAGATTGTTCAGCTTCTTCTAATTCTTCCAAACAAAGTATCGTCGAATTCCGTTTAGTTGACCTCAAAGCATTTTTGATAAATCTTTTGCACCATCCAACGATTCTCACTATTTTCCAATATTGGGAAAATCGATCAAAATGCGAAGAAAAAACTTCTTCTGTTCCACAGCAATAGTTTGAAGTAACTTGTTTCACTCCTTCCTTCATAACTTCAGCCTCGTCAATATCCGTAAATTCGCAAGACCAACTATCTGGCGAATTATATAACCATTCCGGGCCTTCCCACCACCGTGATGCTATTAGTTGTTTAACAGTACAACCTCTACTTGGTAGGTCCGCAGGATTTCTACATCCTATAACATTCTTCTATAAGAGTCAACTTTCGAATTTCTTCCACCCTATTCCTCACAAATACTCCCCATTGTTCATTTCGACTTATCCAAGCAAGAACAGTAGTTGAATCGGACCAGAAATATCTCTTCAGTGTCTTGGGCTTCAAATCCTCCGTGATGTTTCCAGCTAATCTAGCTCCAATTAAAGCCGCTAAAAGCTCTAATCGAGGAATGGTTAATCCTAGTAACGGTGCAACTCTACTTTTCGCTTGAATCAACTGTATCGAAACTCCCAATGAAGTTTCCACTCTCAAATAACTTACTGCGGCATATGCTCCTGCGCTCGCATCAACAAATGTATGGAGCTCCCATGCAACATCAGTCTCAGTGGTTGGAGCAATCCAACGGAGCACCTCAAATTCCTTCAATCCAAAACGTTGCTGATGCCAACGCAAGAATCTACATCTAAATTCCTCACTCACTGGTTCATCCCAGGATAACTTCTGACTCCAGGTTTCTTGCAACATTAGTTTAGGGGTTAGAGTTACTGGAACACAAAAACCCAACGGATCATAAATTTTCTGTGTAACCTACAAAATTAGTCTCTTTGTGATTACCTCGTCCGTTCCTATACTCTTAAAACAAGTAGTGTCGATCCCACTCAAGACCCAATAAAGGAGTAGGTCTTGTTCCTCCATCATATGAAAATCGTCACCAGAGTAGCCGTTTTAATTAAATCTTGAATATCTTCTTCATTATCAACACCAAGTAAACAATTGTCTACATAAAAGCCTTTGATTAGTGTAGAAATGGTTTCTCTTTCAAAATCTTCTTTACTTAATTTCATTTCTTTTTCTAAGTGATGTTGGATAACTGCTCCTAAAAGATACGGGCTACATACTACTCCGAAGACGACTCTTGCATGTCTATAAACAATCAGCTCATCTTCTTTAGTGACCCATAAAAATTTAAAATATTTTCTATCTTCTTCTGTAAGATTGATCTGAAGAAAAGCTCTCTTAATATCTGCAGTCAGTGCAAATTTTTTCAATCGAAACCTGGTCACTAGTGAAGGACTAATTTCTATCAAATTAATTCCTTTCTCTAGACAATCATTTAATGAACATGTTCCTTTCATCCTGGCTGAGGCGTCAAACTCAGGTCGCAGCGGGCTGGAAGAATTTGGTTTCAAAACAAGGCGATGTGGCAAATAATGGCCTGCCAACTTGTCATCATATACTACCTTCTCTATTACTCCTTCACTCAACCATTCATTTAATACTTGTTCATAATCTTCAAAAAGAGTCTCATTCTTTAATCTCTTAATCAAATTCTTTGTTCTGGTTAAAGCTAACTCAAAGTTGGTTGGTAGGGTCGGGTGATCAGCGATCCATGGAAGCTTCACAATATATCGATTATCATCAGTCATTTTTACAGTTTCGTCAAACTGTTTACGAATTTGAGCTTCAATATTTTTTCTCGGCAGGATCTCTTATACCAAGAACGTCTAACGACCACAAATCAGATATAGCGGGTGAACCAGAAAGTAAAGGGGTCACCATCATAGTTTGCGACTCATCCTGTGTAGCATCCTCATCTATTCTACCCATTACTGTCCATCCTAGTAATGTTTCAAAGGCTACTAGACCTGAAGTTAAATTCTTCTTCATATCAGTAAATATTTTTCCGGCCACGTCTGCTCCAATCAAAAGTTCAACAGGCCTCCTTCATCGCCATGTAATTTAATACCTTATTTCTCTAGTTCAGACACCCAAGAACCTTTGACATTCTTTGGAACTGAATGAGTAATAGTTGGTTGCTCTAAAACTTTAAATCTACAAAAATAATTTTCTTCAAGATTAGAAAGTCTAACATAAAATACCTTATGCTTATTCGGTGTGCTTCTTACTCCTCCAAACAAGCAATGGATCAAACTCTCTTCGCCCAATGAGTCATAACCTATAGTTTCAGCTGTCTTTTGGCATATGTACGATCTTTCAGAACCACTATCTATCAACGCTCTGACTTTAAGTTGACGATCTTCATGTCTAACATTAACAACCAAAGTTTGTAACAAAACAGTACTTGTAGTAACATTAGTCAGACTATTATCTTCCTTCGGCTGTTCTTCTTTATTATTGGAAGGTTTCTTACTTGTTTCGGACGATTCTTTCTTGTTACACATAACGTCTGCATGTCTGCTCTTACAATATCTACATTGTTTTCTCACACGACAAAATCTTGTTATATGGCCTCTACGTAAACAAGTAAAACAGCGACCTGTTTTGCCTAAATTTCATTCTTTCGCTCTAAAGTCATTCTCAATGCTTCATCACATGTATTGCAATCATGTTCTTTTTTGCAAAAAACACATAAAGGTTTATACACTCTATTTGTGTTTGTCAAATCAACAGCAGTTGGTACAGATTCATTTTTCTCAATCGTATTATTCTTTATAGAAAAGGAATTCTTTGCAAGTAAAATATGCTGTTCGTTCTCCACTTCTTTCTTTAAAAATTTCATCAGCTGCTTCAGTTTAGCATCAAGAGTTGAATCGTCATTATCATTAGGAGTTCTCTGCCAAACACGTAAGACTTCTTCAGGAATGCAGGATTCCACTAAAGGATAAAGCATAGCCGAACATGTATCAGATTTCACGCCAAGCGATTCTAAAGATCTAAGCTGACTCTCTAAATTATCAAACATGTCTATCGAGTTGACTTTTCTCTTTGAATTGTTAAGAATTAATTTTAGCAATTCGCGAACATAAACATCTATCAAAAGATCTTGTCTGCCATATCTTGTTTTCATGCTATCCAAAGCCTTCAAATAATTATCAGCTGTTGGTGGATAACTAGACACTAACTGATAAGCCTTAGACTTATTCGAAATACATTGCAATAAATAGTCAAATTTATCAGCATTAGAAAGACTTTCATCTTCGTGTATGCGTTGAAATTTGCTCCAGAAGGGTAACCAATCTAATAATTCACCATTAAAATTCTTTAATTTCAACTTAGGCAATTTCAAAGTTTTTCCAATAGTCTTATGCATACTGGAAGAACTATTCATAGATACTGCATCTTCACATAATCTATTTATCTTAATCTTTACAGAATTAAATTTCATATTATAAGTATCTGCAGTATCTAATTCGTTTTCTAAATCTTCAGCCTTAGTTGAATCGATATTATTCATCAAATCAAGTATTTGTGTATCTGAATTCAAAATAGAATTATATCTCGTTTCTAAAACAGCAATTTGAACTTCTGGGTTACTCAACTTAATTAATAAATCATCATAACGTTTAGTAAACCCTGTCCTCAAAGAACCTCCTAATTTAATCAATTTATTAATTTCTTCCTCTGCCATATCTAAAACTTAATTATTGAATTAATCTTAATAACAAAGAAAATATAACTTACTAAATTCAATATATGTCCTGTCACGGTCGCCAAATGTTATTTCACAGAGGTGAATGCTCAATATACAGAATGTTAATTCACAGAGTTAATTGTGGCAGCAAATTTTATTTCACAGAGGTAATTGCTCAATATACAGAATGTTAATTCACAGAGTTGATTGCTCAATATACAGTTCCATCACAAATCCACCAACAAGCACATTTTCTTTTCAACTCACAACTCAACTCTCCTCCATTTTCCATACCACATAACCCGCCAACGAACAGTGTTGACAATCGATCTTTAAAAAACTAAAATGTTTGGGGGGTTCCCTTCTAACGAGCTAACAGATACATTCATTTCATCGGCAGTTAGGCTATTCGAGTCTAGCCTCCCCTTTCTGAGTCCTCATACTATATTATGTGTCGATACATTCATTACATCGCCATTTAGGCTATTTGAGTCTAGCCGCCCCTTTCACATCCCCCTTCCTTTTAACCGTTTGCGACCTGGGGAAAACTTTTGACTGCCAAAAAATCTCGAAATTTTAGGACTTTTGGGGGGTTTTTGCCTATAACTCCTAAACGATGCATCCTAGCGAAAAAGTTACAATATAACAAATTGAAGAGCAATAAATTTTGCGTTGATTGAGTACCACGTGGTATGGTCGGTATCAAGTGGTATGGTCGAAAACCACGGTCAAAAACGACGATTTTTTCCAACTTTCTCAAAAACTATTATTTTTGAGTCTACAGCTTGGGAATGAGTATTCTAAGAGAAAAACTCATAGAATAAAAGTTGTAGAGCATCAAATTCTGCCTGTACTAAGTACCAACATTTTTGAATTCGGCGAAGTACGCTTCTCGAAATTGGCAATCTCCCGACTTTCGGCAATTGGCATATGAAGGTACCTATGAGTTACAACGCTTCAACAGTACGGATGTATATCCTACAGAGTTATTCTTGCTTTAGTATCATTAAGTAATCATTTAAAAATGTGAATTAGGACGTAAACACAGGAGTAAATAAGAAAACAAATGAGTGTAATTTAAAAAATACATAAGTATGCATCATCTTTTCCTGAGCCGTTTGGATGGCCCCGGCTCCTCTACTGGCAGCTGTGAAGGTGGTAGGAAGCTCTCATCATCCTGCTCTGGTTGTTCCTCGGGCCCCAATAGCTGGTTGAAGTGATCTTCGTCGTCATCATCGTCAACTACCTGTGGTAAACTGTTGTCACATTGTTGACCCCAGCAATGCTTGCAGATGGAAGAGCACTTCAGACCAGCCTTACGGCAAGAGCAAGCTCTACTATACGCTATCTTGCAAGCGCATGTCAGTGTCTTGAGTAGAGACAAGGGAGCCACGCTCTGGAGGTTTTAAGTGGCACTAGACCCGCATTACTGCGCACCCATCCCCACTCCTCCGGGTTCATTGTGTTACCCAACCATGTCTGTATTTGATAGAAACACCGGTATGAGTGGTGGCGTGCAACATCATAAGTAGGTGGCAGTCTTGCGAGGTCCCCTTTTCCCTTGTTCACTGCTCGTGTGAACGTGAAGTTGCGCAGTTCGTCCAGAGCTACGTTGGTGGAGTCGCCGGTGTAGATGGCCCAGCCAGAAGCTACGCGCACCAGCCTCAGCAATATCATCATGGCTGGTGAGTGGGTTGAGGAACCGTCGGGAGATGTCCTTCAGTTCTTTCGAAAAGGTGACCATACTGCTCAGCTTCATCTTTCCTTGGCCAAAAATAGCAGATGTCGTATCACATCCACTAAACGCGTGGATGAAAAGGATGTAGCCTGATATGGATTGGTCGAATTTGAAAGATGTTGTCAAATATTGCACCCCCTCTTCCAGGCTTCAGAATTACCAAGTTGGTGCATGGCTGGCCAAGCCCTATCATAAGCACAAGAAGGTCTATGTCATCTCCAATTATCCTGACATTTTCGTGCTGCTTGGCCTTGGAAATGGCGGTGTTAACAATGAGCAAGTCAGCATCTTCTTGGGCCTGATTGACATCAATGTCGTAATCTTCGAAGTGACTTTTCAGGACTTCAATGAGACGACTTTTATTATGCTCATTGGCCAAAAACTTTTCCTGAGCGGCTTGGTTCATTGTATTTACATCAAAGATCACTTCGAGGGATTGGTGAATCTTCATACGCCGCAATCGCTCAGATCTTTTGGTGCCACTCTGAGCAGGGTATCCGTCGAACACAACGGCAACATTCTTGAACCCTTACTGTCTTTTTAAAAAAGAGTAGCTCTTGGCGATGGTTGCGAAGGAGGCATTGCCAGGCCAAACGACTTTATGAAGCAGATAGCCTCCATCCACTACTGCGAAATACTGTCGCCCTTCTTCAGCATTGGAGGGAAGAATCGGGGTGAATGCTGCGTACATAGACGACTTGGTTCCGTTTCGCATGGCTCCTTCTGCATAGAGTGACATCGGGTAGGGCGCGAGTTCGTACGTGAAAAAGTTTTTTAAATCTTCTTCCGACTGTTTTGTAAGGCACAGTCTTTGGAACAGTGTCAGAGGATCCAAAGTAGGTACTTTGAGGTTTCCCGTCGTAAGACAGCTCACAGCAGATGCTTAGGTAGTAACCTTGTCACTCCTTTTGAGAGTGACATTCTTGTAGTTGCCATGATCAAGCATCTTGGCCACCCCTTCGAGGCCGATTTCCTGAGCCAAGTGGCAGTTTACATTGGCTCCTCAAATGACACCACTGCTTAAAGAAATTATGGCATCTGAGACTGAAAATGGGGGGTGCTGTACAAGCGACTCCTTCAGTTTGATTGAGTCTCTTGCGTCTCTGTCCACACGAGAACTCCGGGCATGGTCAAACTCCAGGCCCCTTCTTTCCTCTCCTTTCCTGTCGATCTTCACCAGGCCAGTGAGTCTGCTCAACAGGCATTGCTCACTCATTTGTATAAATCATATTGTAATTATTAAATACAATTATACACTAAATATAACCATAATTAAATATAATTATACAATTAAATACAATTATTGTATTTATTATTATTATTATTATTAAGAAAGATACTTGATTGGCTAGAGTTGCAACTCATAGGTATCTTCATGGGTTCCGTATGCCAATTGCCGGAAGTCGGGAGATTGCCAATTTCAGAGGCGTACTTCACCGAATTCAAAAATGTTGGTACTCAGTAGACGCAGAATTTGATGCTCTACAACTTTTATTTCATGAGTTTTTCTCTTAGAATACTCATTCCCAAGCTGTAGACTCATACATAGTACTACATCTCAATTTTTGACAAAGATGGAAAAGATGGACCGTAGTTTTCGGCCATACCACTTGATGGAATTATTGAGTTGTGGTACTCATTCGACGTTTTTCGCTAGGGTACATCGTTTAGAAATTATAGACAAAAACCCCAAAAAAGTCCTAAAATTTCGAGGTTTTTTGGCTGCCAAAAGTTTTCCCGAGGTCGCCCGTATTAGCATTTTTGTTTTTTACATGTTCGTACCCATATATACAAGTTAAAAAAATAAAAGCTTCTACACCACCTTTTGCAACGTACCCCCCTCTTTCGATCCTCTACTGACTGGCCTCAAGGTTGTTAGGAAGGGAACTGATCCAAGTCAGGTCAGGTTATCTTACAACTAAATACAGGACATAACCACTGATAAAAAAAATAATTGAATTCATAACAATATTTACTGATTCAGTCTTAAGTTGGGACCTAATCCGGCGGACTTCCTTGATAAAGTCGAGGAACTGTTCAGTATTGTCGGGACCATTGTGGGCTGACCAGCCGTGCCGGTATTGGAGTGCGATCACTTTCCTGGTGGCGCCTCCCTAGATCAACAGAGACAAATCTTATAAATAAAATGTAATATCTGGTTGCTAAAACGGCTGAACCTAAAAGGTTATTCACGATATTTGGAGTGTATTTCAGAGATGGTCCTAGACTTGGATTTTCCGCTTTGTGGCATCTGAAAATTGTGCATCGGGTCAACATCTAAAATGAACGTGCTCGCTCAATAGTATCATTACCTTCAGTTGTTCCATCTCAATTCTTGAATTATAGGCTTGTATGTTACATTATGAAATTGTAATTATCAATAATTCAATTGTATAGGGGGGGGGGGGGGGGGGGCGTTTAAATAATAAAATTAATAATTTTCGCTGGAGTCAACCCAAATATACAATCACAATATGTAAATAATAATATTTATTTTTCGTTAGACCATAACATGGTAATAGAATACGTCATAAGAATGTATTCATTATGGTAGCTCATAAATTAGGTACATAAACAGATATCAACTCTTAGAGTCTGACACGCATGGATTTGAATTAACGATACAACTAAAAAATAAAATTAAAAGAATAAACAAATATTTGAAAATATGAGTCGTGCTTGCTTACTAAGATAAAGATCGCGGGTTCGAAACTCGGCCGAGGCCCTTAGTTTATTTTATGAACCCTGACTCTTACACAGATACTTGGATATTCATGAAATTTTACTGAAGCATCCTTTTAAGAAAAAACTGAACAATCCAATGTAGTGAAGAATAAACGACAGTCCTTACAATTTGGAAAGTAAACCGGACGAAAACAAAAATAAAATGGATTCCAAAGATCACAAAAAAAAAATATTCACGCATATTTACATCTTGACACACTAACAGAATCTGTTCTATTCAATTGAAGAATGAAATGTTGATCTATTTGATATCTCATACAACTCAAATAGTTCAACATTTCATTCTTCAATTGAATCTTTGGAGTAAACTCTGAACAAAATGTGCTGATATAAGCGGTCCTTAGGGATTTTATAAATCATCCTGATCTTTTTGCCAATATCATGCTATTTCATGAAAACGGAACCTTAACAAATTTAACAATATTAAATTTAACAATTAATTTCCGTTAAACCATAACATGGTAATAGGATACATCATAAGAATGTATTCATTAAGGTACCTAGTTTATAAATTAGGTACAGAACAGATATGAACTGTTAGAGTTAAGCGATGGTCCCGAGTACTATTAGATGTACAGAAATTCAACACCGCTTAAATTTCCATTACCAGATTCATTTTTTATCGAAGTTCAAACACGCTTGGAATGTTTTGGAAGGGTTATATTCGCTACAATAAAACATTCAACTGATAAATTAACCAAATGATCGCAAATAGGTGATACTTTTTTGTTATTCTCGCTCGCCACATCTGTTCTCTGGATAAAAAAAAACAAAAAACATTACTCTAGTTAGTTATTCTATAGCAAGAGGCGACAACAGTCACTGGGAAACACATACGTTGCTTCACAGACGGTTCTAGACAGCAGGACACAGGACTGACAGGAGGGGGTGTATGGATCCTGAGTCTGGAGTTGGAAGTGGATGCCATGCTACTGGGTTTCAAGCGGACGTGAGGGCGATCCTGGAATGCGCATTTGGAAGAGAGGCAATGGACAGTGACATGGAGGAGGTGAAAATCTTCTCCGATAGTCAAGCAGCACTCCAAGCAGTTGCCAGCACGGAAATCAGATCAAAGCTGGTAAGAGAGTGCGCAAATCAGCTCAATACCCTAGGAAACTGCAATAAATTGGACTCTACTGGGTTACCGGACACTCGGGGATTCAGGGAAACGAGGAGGCAGACCGACTAGCCTAGGAAGGTTCAAGTAAGCCCTTCATAGGGCCAGAGCCAGTACAAGGAATATCTCGGGAGGCATACCGGACGCGGATTAAAAAGTGGGCAAAACATCTTTTGGAGCATACACCTACAGATGTGGGGAAGAAGACGAGACGGCGGCACACTTTCTGGGCATATGCTTGGGATACGCGCAAACGAGATTCCACATCTTTGGTAAAGATGTAATCACAGAGGAGGATTTTAGAAGATTGGACCACGGGAGCATTCTCAGGTTCATTAAGGAAACTGGGAGACTAAACATACAGTTAACAAAATAAGGTGGAAGCCCAGCGCTTATTCTGACTCATGACTGCGCTTTAACTGTCATATTGCCCACTACCAGAGCGCTTTTTCTTTAACTCTGGTGTACATGAACCCGAGCTGTGGGAGTCATATATTCGCCTATCCATGATTAGTCACCTTGGGTAGGGGTCTTAACAAGTACCTGTCATTGTACAAGCTCAAGACCATCGCTTAACTTCCCATCCGAAGGACGCCATGCTCAAGTTTTTGTCACATTCCTGATATAAACCTAAGAGCCTCGGCGGGATTCCGAATCCGCGATCTTGAGCTACCTGTACTTTCAATTTTCAATATAATTTAATTCAAGTGAATGTTGTCACATATAGATCTTTTTTTAAACATATTCAATAAAAAAAAAACAAAAAAAATTGTTTAAAAAGAAGTTTTAGTTTGAATGAACTAAAATAAATAAATAAGTAATTAATTTTGTTACATATGATATGCTGCATATGTACATTATAAGGTTGAATCTGTATATAAATATTTGTACGTAACAATATTAATTTGAAAAGTAAAAGCTTGTCGCTCACAAGCTTATTTATGTTCTATTTATTAGTCTATAGCGTAATTCGCAGGCGAGAAGCTTTTACTTTTCAAATTAATGTTGTTTCGTATAAATATATACAGATTCAACTTTATAAGTACGTAGCATATCATATGTAACAAAATTAATTACTTATTTATTCGTTTTTAGTTCATTAAAATAAAAGCTTGTTTTTAAAAAGTTCTATTATAAATTCTTATTTTGTTTTATAATAGATTATTCACCATTATTTTATTTATATATATTTTTTTTTTTTGGATGCTCTTGACCCCTTAGGGGGGTTGGTCACATCCCCCTATTGCGTTCTTCGGCTATGGACCGACTCGATGAGTACGGGCCACAGTCGTCTTTGGTTTCCGGCTCTTTACGCCGAGTGATCTCGGGATCTTTTCGGAGGTTCTGTTCTGCCTGCGTCCCAGAGCCGGGGGCAGCCGCCGCATGCCTGTCGGTGGTCGGTGGGGCCCCGGCACCGGGTTAGAAGGCTTTCTTGATTCTCCGCCAGGAGGAGACGAACCGACCAAAAGCGAGATAGCCAGCCGATGTCACCAGTCCCGGCAGGTCCAGTCCCAGGTACGATCCTGTCTAGCGAATCAGCGCCGCCTTGGGCACGTCGTATAGCGGGCATTCGAGAACTACGTGTTCCGCAGTCAAGGCGCGTCTGGACGTCTGGGAAATAGGCGAAGGTTGTTCGGCCATCCATCGATCGCATTCAACGCTGTTGCGATCTTTCTACGATCCATTCCTGGACAATGCCCCTCAGACGCTCTGGTCTCGCCCGACCTTGCATCACCCCTCCAGGGCTTGACGCAAGGCCACGTCCGTGTCTGCCTCTATTGGTAAGCCGCGTCTACAGAAGTACGAGGTGACGGCGCATCCAAGACTAGGTCTATGGATGGGGCCCCCGCCAGCACCTGCAGCGCAGCCGTGGAGACAATACGGTAGGCTTTGGTAATCCTGAGGAGGGCTTCTCTTTGTGCTTGTAGTAGCAAAGTACGCCACCGTTTGGTGGGATGAACCCATCCGGCAGCGGCGTACCTTGCTACGGCCTCGAAAACCCCGGTGTAAATAGTTTTACATGCGGAGTAGCCGAGGCCCCATGTCGCTCGGGCTAGGTAGCTCAGAGCGTTGAAGGTAGCTGTTGCCCTATCCTTGATGGCAACAGCGTGGGTTGTGACGTTGAATCCCGGCCCAATCCCTACACCCAGGTACGTGATCATTCAACGCGTCGGTCGTGTACTGCAAGAACCAGGGGGTGGCGGGCGTCAGTTTTTCCTCTCATCAGCATGGCCGCTGTCTTGCTGGGAGAGAGGGTTAACTTGTTCTGTCGGCACCAAGTGTCCGTAGAGTCGATCGCGGCTTGGGCTCGGGCTGTCAGAGCAGCACGACTGTCAGCGTGCACCGTGACCACTAGGTCGTCAACATAGGCTATTGCCCTGTGTCCACGAGTCTCGAGGTCACGAAGCAGTCCGTCAAAGAGTAAGTTCCAGCGTGTTGGTCCGAGGACCAAGCCCTGAGGACACCCTCTGGTGATGTTCACTGTAGTGCTGGTGAATTGCTGCCTCACCGGGGCAGAGCGCTTGCTAAGGAAGCTGGAGATGAGCCCGAATAGGTTTCTAGGTATTCCCACAGACCGTAGTCGCAAGAGAATGGCAGGCCACCAGGCGCAGTCGAAGGCCGCGGCTACATCGAAGAAGATGCAGAGAGAGTATTTCCCTCCGACCTCCTCGATATTCGCCCTTAGCATCCTCAACGCATCCTCAGTGGATCTGCCCTTCATGCATCCGAATTGTCTGTGCGAAACAAAGGCCCGTACCCTGATCAGAGTCTCCAACATCTTGCCGGAGACTGGGAGTAGGCTGATCGGTCTGTAGCTCCCCGCCAAGGAGAGGTCCCTGTCCCCAGGTTTGACAAACGTGCACACAAGTGCCTGTTTCCAAGTTCCCGAGGCTTTCCCAATCCTCGTCACAGGAGTAGGTAGCAACGGGAGTCACAAAGGCGTCTGGTATGGCCTTGCGTGTAGCAAAGTGCGGATCTCTAGACCTGACCACAGGAAGATCGCGGACAAAGAGCCGCACATCCACGACACAATGGTCGCTGGATGTCACTTTTCTGACGCGCCATTCTCTCACGGCCCGGCTTAGTCCTCCAGACACCTGTGACGTCTATGAGGGATTCTCCCATTGCACCACGAAATGTGGGCGGGGAGTCCGGGTCATTGACAATGCGAAGATCATGGTGAGCTATCACATCCAATAGCCTGTCACCCCGGCGATCGGTGCGAGCCGATCCCCAGGCAACTGACCAGGAGTTAACATCCGCCAAGATGATCACATTGCCTCCCTCGAGTTCATGAAGGATATGATCCAGGTGGCCTAATTGTCGTTCTATTACTCCCAATTATTCACCATTATTGTCAACTTCTGTAAATTGTATGTATATCTTCCGGTTACTGTAATGAAATGAAAAATAATCTTTATTCTGGGACATACGTCCCCTAAGAATAATAACATAAAAAATAAACAAGATTATACAAGTATCAGCCAGTTGAATAGAATAAATATAAAGTAAAATAAAAGAGGTCTCAAGAAGTAAATACTAAATGTTAAAAACAGGCAATCGGTAAAACAATATAATAAACTAGTGAAAAATAATAAAGAGAAATAAAAAATAAAATAGAAAAATTAGAAAAACCAGTATGAATAATAATGTGTAATGTAATGAATGTGCGACTCGTTAAGAGTATACTCTTTATAATAAATAATAATGTATGGAGTGAGGGAGTAGTCCAAGGGGGCTGGAATCAGGTATCAACTATAAAAGAGGGACACTTTTTGCACCTTCGTCAAGTACCTGGCGGCTCAGGAGGTGGCGGAGGCAAAGGTCCAGGTGGCGAGGGAGATTGCGGGGAGCCTGACCGCAACGGTGGCGTCCACTATCGCCACGGGCTTGGCTGGCCTCTCCCAGCGGCCCCCTCCCGTGGGGACAGCCGACCCCCCCCCCTCCCTCCAGCCCCCACCCGCCCGGTGACCGGGGTTGGAGTCAGCAGGGAAGAGCTGGAGAGGCCAAACTCAAAAAATAAGAAATTGATTGTGAAGAAGCAGACAGAGGAGACAGCCGCCCCTCACCACCCTGCACCCAGTACAGGACAGAAGAGGTCAACGGTGAAGACTTTGGGCCCTCACCCCCTAACAGCGGGCGTCTGCAAGAAACCTCCAAACGCCACCATAGCCCTCCAATTCACCTCGTCGTCCCCGATGCAGACTTCAGCGGACCCCACCGCCTGGATGGAGGTGATAGAGAAAAAAGAAAAGAGGGAAAGCGAAGCAGCTGGCACCCCCTACCGCCCCACCCCAACAGGCAACCCGGACAGGCAGGAATAGCAAAACGAAAGGAAAAATTTTGGAACGAATAAGGGCCTCCCCACCAGACCCTTCAAAGAAACGGCGCTATGTGGCTGTGGTGGCCCCTATGAAGGGGCACATGGATGAAGCCATCAGCGAGTTGACACCAAAAACCATAGGGGTCAACGTAATAGCGGCAAGAACAGCTAGGAGGAGGGGGGCTCCTCTTGGAGGTATCCAACGAGGAACAACTCCATGCACTCACCACCAACCTAAGTGCTAAGGAGGCTGGACTAGGGGCGGTAGCGGTAGGCAGGAGGAACCCCCGCCTGTAATCAGGTTCGTCCCTGTGGACTAGTCACCAGAGCAGTTTGAGGGGAGGTGTAGGGAACAGAATCCCGATATGGACCCCCCCAAACTGCTGTACAAGAAAGGCCCAAAAGGCCAACCGCATGTACACTGGGTGGCCGAGGTGACACCGTCCACCAGGACTGCCCTACTAAAGACAGGAAGGATAACGGTGGGCTGGCACTCCTGTCGGGTAGGGGACTTCCTGGATATCACCAGGTGCAGGAGGAATCTGGGGTTCGATCATTCGGAGAAGGGCTGCACCAAATCGATGGCGTGCGCATGGTGCGTTGCCAAAGGACACGACATCGCAGCCTGCCCGACGAAGGGCGATCCTCCCGAGTGCAAAAACTGCGGAGTGAATGCTCGCCCTCATTAAGTGGGCAGTGATTCGTGTTCAGCCTATATAAAGGCTCTGGAGACGCTGTTCTCACGGACCGACTATGGCGCATAGGAGGGTCGGAGACCTGCGCCTGTGGCAACGTAACATGCACAGATCGTCGCAGACGAGCACCCTGATCGCCGAAGGGGACGATTCAATCCTGGCCCTTCAGGAGTCCTAATGTGTTAGAGGCGTTGTGGCCGGTCTAGGCAAGGGCTACAGGATAATGACTGGTGCGAAGGACAACGAACGGCCCATGGCCGCAATCTGCAGGTTCTGCAGCACATGTCCACTGGTCATATTGCTGTGGCCAATGTCAGACGCGATGGGAATGCTGAGAAATATATTCGTGCTAATCTCGAGCTTTCTGAGCGACAGATCAGCGACCATAAGTAACCTGTACTCAAGCTCATCAGTGTACATCACAAGGGGCTGCCCGCAAGGGTCGATCCTAGGACCGGCTCTGTGGAACACACTCTTTGATGAACTGCTCTTTGAATTCGAAATGCCACCTTCAATGCTCTGAGCTGCTTAGCCAAGGCTACCTGGAGCCTCGGCTACCCTGCGTGTAGAACAATTTACACGGGTGTTTTCTAGGCAGTTGCAAGATACGCGGCTGCTGGGTAGTGGCAACGCCCCACCATGAAGCAACGCGCGATTCTTCTGCAAGCCCAACGATCCGCACTGCTGTGGGTGACGAGGGCCTATCCCACCGTCTCCACAGCGGCGCTGCAGGTGCGGCCCCGCCCATTGACTTGGTCTTGGACGGAGCCGTCGCCTCGTACTATTGCAGACGAAATGTGCCTCAGGGACAGGATGTGGATGGGCCCTTGGGCGCGGCATTGGCGACGGAGATGCAGGGCGATAGCAGACCGGAGCGTTGCAGGGACATTGTCCAGGAATGGATAATTACCAAATGGCAGCGGCGCTGAACGCCTTCTTCCCGGATGTGCGGGCACGACTCGCCTCGACATGGGTCCAGCCGAACCATTGGATGTCCCAGATACTATCCGGTCACGGCGACTTCAACGTCAAGCTTTTCTTTTTCAAAAGGAAAGACAGCCCGAACTGCGCGGAACACATAGTCATCAAATGTCCACTGTACGACGGGCCTAGGGCGGCGTTGATACGGTTGACCGGATCGTACCTGGGATTGAACCTGCAGCAGCTGGTGGCCGAGTCAAGTTACCCGGCATTTACCCAATTTGTAGCGGAGTGGAGGAGGCGAAAAAACGCCTCCTAACCTCGAGCCTTGGTGGACCCCCGGTGACAATAACATCTGGCGGTCCTAACCCGACATGAACATTCCGAGTTTCAGCGCACTCCAGAAACTACAGCTATGGTTCCTCCGCAGGGACGAAGAGGGTATTATGGTCCCACACCAGGGACGAAAGCACCCAAGAGCTCAGGGGGGTGGGTTTAGTGAAAAGCCAACGCGAGGCACACCACACTGTTGGGAACGCACGTGCATCCCTTCGTTGAAAATATTCCCATCGCCCTGCGGAAAAAAAAAAAAAGTAAAGAAGTGACCATAGCTGGATAAATCCCGGGTATCTGCCCTAGTCCTTCTTCGGTTTCACATAAACCTCCCGAGTGTCCATCTGGAAGATTGACAAGGTCCAATTGGGTGCCCGCTCTTGGGCGGATGGATAAACTCCCTCCTTGTGTTGTCTAGACTATATAAGGGGTGGGAGATGGACGACATAGAGATAGTAGTAGAGACACAGACAGTCTAGATGCTATAGTGGGAGAGTCTAGATGTTGAGTGTGGCTTGAGTTGGTTTGTCGTGGCATAGTCCCCCCATTGTCCCGAGGAGTCCCCTTGAGAGAAGTGAAGTAAAGTTTGAGTAGTGATGACTTGTCCCCCTTTTATACGATGCCCAAAGTATATCCTGCAGACTGAGGAACCATCTTTAACAAAAACAGAGGAAATAAGAAGAAGACTTAGGAAGAGTCGTGCAACCCATCCATACAGCATTATTCACGAGGTCTAATTGTATAGTATGTATTTTAATTTTAAGTTTATTTCTTGTAAATATATTCTTTTAAATATGAGTTTTTAGATTTTAGTAGTTTGTTTCCCATGCTCAAACCTAGTCAATAGTGATTTAACAATTTAATATTTCGAAACTTTCTTAGCTGAACGAACTTTCGCCTTTGGTTTATAGAAATCCAATTTATATATTCAAATCAGTAATTTAAGTATCGTTCTATTAAATAGGCGATCTGGCATCCCATAAATATTTTAGTTTAGTAAAATCAGTTATACAGTTGAAAAAATTCCCGCATGTTTTAAAGTAAAGTAAAGAAAAATTATCATAATTATTATTAAAAACTCGAAGTCATAATATTAGAATTGTCATCCCTTGTAGTGGGATAACTGCTATTATTACAAATGTGAAACATGATAACAATAACGACTTGTATATGAATGAATTGTAAAAAACTGGACTGATGAAACAGAAGAGTAACAATCTGTCCAGTCGAGAGAGAAAGACTTACAGGAAGACGAGAACTATCTCATAGGAGCCAGCCTTAGGAATCAGAGGTTTGCTGGGTTAGGAGATAATGGAAAAGTAGGGACTTAAATGAAAGAAGAGTAGGAGCATGGCGAATCTGGAGAGGTAGAGAGTTCCAAAGGGAGTTAGCCTGGATAAGGAAGGAGTTGTGGTAGGTTGTTGTCCTATGAGAAGGAAAATAAAGATCAGAGGGACGGGATCTGGTGACTTTCTGGTGGATGTGGGATTTAAATTGAAGCATTTGGAAGATGTAGGAGGGCTTTTGGTTTGATAGAGAAAGGAGTCTAGGAAATATTGTCGACGAGAGGATGGAAAGAGCCATTTTAGGTTGGTATAGGAACTAGTAATAAAGGAGTGTCTGGAAAGCCCGAAAATGAATCTTAGAAAGGAATTCATAACTCGCTTTAGTTTCATGTCGAGCTCACCAGAGAGTCCTCAATATGCGAGGCAAGCATAATCAAAGTAGGGAAAAACAAGAGAGGATACCAACAGCTGACGGGTTTTAATGGGAAGGAGGTGAAGAAGGCGTTTGAGGAAGTAGAGGGTTGTGAAGGAGCGGTTGGAGATGTGGGAGACGTGGTCTTTCCAGGAGAGGTTTTGGTCAAAGATCAGTCCAAGATTTTTTACACTGGTGCAGTATTCAATATCGGTATCAAGTAGTCTTAATGGAGGTAAGTCAGTCTTGTCAGCGTTCAGTGTCAGTCCGTTCCTAGTAGCCCAGTAGGTGATGCCATGAATATCCTCTATCATCTGTCGTAAGCATCACGTGCAAAAGCAGGGTGAAAAGAGAGATAAATTTGGAAATCATCTGCATAAAGGTGGTATTTGGAGTTTGGAGGTATTAGGGAAGTCATTGATGAATATGGAGAAAAGGGTAGGAGAAAGGTATGAGCCTTGAGGAACCCCAGAATTAACTGGCAGAGAAGAAAAGAGAGGAAGACTAGAGCCGAGAACCGAGTGAGAGCGACAAGAGAGGAAGGACTGAAATCAGCGAACAGCACTAAAGGAACGGTGGATATTGTGGAGCTTGGAGAGGAGGATGCTGTGGTCGACGGTATCAAAGGCTTTAGTGAAGTCGAAAAGTACGAATAGAGTAACTGAGAGGCAGAGAGTCCAAGAGAAGGAGGAAGTCCTGGGAGTTCGGGTGGGGGGAACTTGGATAACAATATCACGGGAAGTGATTCGCCAAATCCTCTCCCCTTGTTATTGATATAACAGGAGTCTCGTTATCTTTTCTACAGAGGATTTTACCCCCCGAACTCCAAACAAAGTTATGTTTGCCTTCCTTTTTTTTTCTCGGGCCAGGAAGTACAATTTTTTATTGTATTGGATGAGCTCTTCAGAATGACGAATGGATGAAACACAATGACAATTTTTGTATTGTGGATATTGTCTTATGATGCGATCCGGAAATGAAATTAACCGATTTGATTTGTCATCATAGGTACGGAAGCTCACTACATATCTTATTATTAATATAAGATTCACAACGTGTGAATCTTAAGCTTGGTTGTTATAAGAAAGTCCTGTAATGACCACATCTCATATTTTTCAATATACCTTTTTCAATCTTCTTATTGCAGAATTAACATAAGTTTATGGTTAGGAGCGAGCCAACAGATGGAGCCGCGGGGCCTTATCCACCTAGCCCGGTAGTGCCGACTGAGCGAGCCAACAGATGGAGCCGCGGGGCCTTATCCACCTAGCCCGGTAGTGCCGATTGAGCGAGCAAACAGATGGAGCCGCGGGGCCTTATCCACCTAGCCCGGTAGTGCCGACTGAGCGAGCCAACAGATGGAGCCGCGGGGCCCTATCCACCTAGCACGGTAGTGCCGATTGAGCGAGCCAACAGATGGAGCCGCGGGGCCTTATCCACCTAGCCCGGTAGTGCCGACTGAACGAGCCAACAGATGGAGCCGCGGGGCCCTATCCGCCTAGCCCGGTAGTGCCGACTGAGCGAGCCAACAGATGGAGCCGCGGGGCCCTATCCACCTAGCCCGGTAGTGCCGATTGAGCGAGCCAACAGATGGAGCCGCGGGGCATTATCCACTTAGCCCGGTAGTGCCGATTGAGCGAGCCAACAGATGGAGCCGCGGGGCATTTTCCACCTAGCCCGGTAGTGCCGATTGAGCGAGTCAACAGATGGAGCCGCGGGGCCTTATCCTCCTAGCCCGGTAGTGCCGACTGAGCGAGCCAACAGATGGAGCCGCGGGGCCTTATCCACCTAGCCCGGTAGTGCCGATTTAGCGAGCCAACAGATGGAGCCGCGGGGCCTTGATCAAATGAGGCGATCCTTTCACCAACGATCAACTCGTCCTTGAGGGGAAAATGTACCTTTCGGCTCATTTTGACTGACTGAAAAAAGCTTAGGTACTGAAAGCAAGATAAAAATAATTGTTGAAGGAAGTAAAAATAAGTTGGAATTAGCTCTAATGCCTTTCTTGTTGTCTAAATCCAGTTGTGTAAACAATATCAAAACAATCATTGAAAAAGAAAAGCATTTTACAAAAATTAAAAAGCAAATTGTTTTACTAAAATTAAGAAGCAAATTATTTTACTAAAATTAAGAAGCTAATTATTGAAAATAATAGACCAACGAAATGACACATTTTTTCCAAGTTTTGTACCATAACTTTGTTATTTCTTGGCCAATTTAAAATCGGATTGCGGCAATGATTTCAGCGTAAAAAAGCCTTTAAATAGAGAAGTAAGAGTTCTGTTTTCAATTTTAAAATAGTACCAAATCCGAAATATACCCTTTATAAAATTATTTCGAAAAACAGCTAATAATTTAAAACTATACTGAAAAATATTAAATACGTATTCTTTACTTTTTCGATAACGTTCAAGAGAAATTCAGCCGGGCCATCTAAAAAAGACACACTGTATACATATATTTTTCCATACCTTGTATATTTTAATTGTTTCGGAATAATAGAGTGGCTCCTCTGATTTTGTATTCTGAACCATGACGAAGTTGTCTTTCAAATCCGCATCTACGACCCAATTTTCAGGGCAATTGTCAGTAAACATTATTATCAGCTGGACTTCATGATCGGCAACCATGCGCAAAAAGTCTCCGCGGGTGTCTCGTTTCGTCTCTAATATTGGACCTACAAAAGCAGACAAAATCACAACACTTAGATGGCTTAGCCAAATTAATAAAACAATGAATAGCAACCAGATGTTTTAATGTTTTTATATTTCATCATCTGTTCATGTTTAACCGTTTCAGTTCTTTTCGCAATGTCATTACTGCAATATTCGTTAAAGTTAAATTAAAATAATTTTAGTTTTTGTTATGCATTTATTTATTACAGGGTGTGAGAAGAAAAGCGAGTTGCACTTCAGTTTTTTTTTTTTTTTCAATATTTATTTATGGTGCATGTCTAGCGGAGGAGGACATTGTTCTGCAGATATGAGGCTGGTCGGTCGGGTGATCGAAAGGGTTGCTGAGAAAATCTCGTTTTGTGTTATTGATAGTGTAGCAAGTGTAATCCTAGTTAATTAATGTTGTTACTATTTGTAAATAAATTGAAATTAATGTATATATATGCTTTGATCGCATGGTCTCACAATGGTTTGCGGGTTCGAATCCCGTCCGGGAGTGAGAGTTATTTCGTAGATAGAACTCCTTTCCGGGGCTATGGTTGTCGTAAACAACTAGATAACACATGGACATGGCTAATATGCACCGTACATAAGGCCCAAAAAAATGTATGTACCTATATATGTAAATACACATTACGGGACAAATAGAGTTCAAAACACCAGGATAAAATTTCTCTGGAAATCTTACAGTAAATTGGAAAAGCTGATACCAAACGTTCGTCAACTACTTACTAGCTTCGGTCAAGAAAGGAGAACAGAAGAAGGTCTTTGAAACGGAATAAGACAAAAGCAACTTGGATGAGGTGGCGAATAGATTAGAGGTGATGAAGAAAGTTTTTTATGAGAGCTTCAAGTTTTTTTTTAATGAAGACGGCAAGATGTCAGCTTTTTGGAGTGCTAGCTGACGCTATAAAAACCTGTGCACGAAGCTATGAGTTTGAAACGAAGGAACATTCATTTCATCCAGATAATTTTTGGACTTTTGGGTTGGAAAATATGTATTTCCGGTGAAAACAGAAACATCGATTTTTGGACAAATTACATAATTTGCCCTATACTTCGTAAAGATGGGGAATGAAAATATGGAAGAGGTCCACCAAGACAATAGGTATCGTCTTCATGTGGGGCTGGATACATGTATACAATACGTATTGATATGTATATGTATCCATTCTGTGGTGCTGGATACACGTATACAATACGTATTGATATGTATCCATTATGTGGTGCTGGATACACGTATACAATAGGTATTGATATGTATCCATTATGTGGTGCTGGATACACGTATACAATACGTATTGATATGAATATGTATCCATTCTGTGGTGCTGAATACACGTATACAATAAGTATTGTTATGTATCCATTATGTGGTGCTGGATACACGTATACAATACGTATTGATATGTATATGTTGTAATATAGAAGGGTTGCGCGTCGCGTTTTTAATAAAAAAAATGTCTATTTGAATTTACTTTTAATCTAAGCTGCGGAGATTTTCTCTAAAACTGCTTTGTCTTTACTTATTTAAAATGTCCAAAGGATGCCAGCTCTATTATGCAATAGAACGATAATTTAAATTTACTGATTTTATTCTACAAGTTGGATTTCTATAACCAAAGGCGAAGGATTCGTCAGCGAAAAGAGTTTTGAAAAACTAAATTCCTAAATCAATAGTGGCTTTGGGTGGAGCATAGGAACAAACTACGGAAATTTAGTAACTCATATTTAAAATGAATATATTAACAAAAAAAATGAATAATTAAAATTAAAAATAAAATATAACATAAGATATAAATCTTATTAGATATACGTTGTATGGAGACAGGGGCTGGAGCTACTCGGATGATGAGGGCTGGAGCTTCTGCGAGGGTTTGAGAGTGGAAGAACAGACTAGCGGCTGAGTTCCTCCTGAACTCCTGGGGTTGGATGATGGCTGGAGCTTCCCTCGAGGGCTACTGGATCAGGACTCAGACTTCAACTGGTGAATCAGAGACTGGCCACTTCCCTCTCTCAATTAGAACTCCAGGAAGTGAACCCTCTGACTCTTGGATCCAGACTGTAACTGAGGTCTTCGACTCCTCACTTGGAACTGATGTCTTCACTCTCCCTTCTTCGATGCTCTCGAACTGTTCCCCCTCCATATTTTTTCTTCCTTCCCCTCTGTCCTTCAGGGGAACTTCGCGGTGTCTCCTTCAATTTGTCCTTGTCATCTTTACGTTGGCAGTCCAGATAGCTTTATGGGCCACTAACAACAGGCTTGGAGTTCTAATCCTTCATAATTCTGTCAACTAGGTTAAGCTTGGTTGTAAAAGGTTATATGAATACTCCATACAGGTAACTGGTGGTGCCTTCTTTTATTGCATCTTGTCAGCTTCTTTCTTGACGGAGGCGAAATGGGATAAGCTCCTAATACCTGATCCTTTTCGGCCCCTTGAGATACCTACTCCGAATATAATATATATATATTTCCTATATATTTTTATTAATCTTAAAGAATATATTCCGATCGCGCAAATCCATTACACTACAATGTATCCATTCTGTGGGGAATTTTCTCCATAGACGCACTTTATAACACCTTATCAGGTATGTCTTTGACTACTCTTTCGATTGCGCAGTCCATTTGATGCGCGATTAAGGTCCAGTCTATCACAGTCGGTTGAGGTAAGTTAGAAGAGGTGGATTTATTATCCAGACTCCTCGAAGGCGGACCAGGATCAAGCAAAGCAAGGATAGTTCTTTCATGTACTATGCTGTTCCCATGCCTCATCTTGTGGAATTCGGTAGTAGCTTCCTTCTTCAGGAAGTTCCCCTCCCAGGGAGGTTGATATGTTCACTAGGGTCTAAAAGCGTAGCGATTGGTAAAGATTGGGTTGTTTCTATTTCTCTAACTTGGGTCACTATGGCAGCGCTATCTTACATGCTTCGGAAGAAAAGTAAACAATTTAGTTGCTGACGATGCATCAAGCTTCTGTATAAGTGCTCTGCGTTGTTTAAAACTTTTGTAGCTCTTTTTTAATGAGAAAAATCGGGCGTTTAGACAAACGAGAGCAATGATCCCTGTTGCGGTTAACAACCACATAAGCAAAGTGTGATGTCTGCCGGAATCCCTGAAATCGCGGATAAAGATGAGACCGCGCGGCTTAGCCGCAAGCCACACGGAGCGAGAAAGTCAAGATTCAACTGAAACCGTCCCAACTCATAAAATGGCGGATCATTTTCATTCGTCTAAGGTCCTTTCTACAGTAATTAGAGCTCGATTTCTCGATCTAAATGTCATTAGTGTAATAAGTCTTTTTCAAATTATAAAACTAAAGTTAAATGTTTAGTTTTGATGAAGTGGGTTTACTGCCCCCTTCCTCCGCCTCTGGAGCCACCATTGGTATACATAGACTGTGCTGCGATGTAGCTGAGCTCGAAGTTCTCAGGATGTCATTAGTATAATATGTCTTAGGTATTTAAATTATAAAACTAAAGTTAAATGTTTAGTTTGGAGGAAGTGGGTTTACTGCCCCCTTCCTCCGCCTCTGGAGCCACAATTGGTATACATACACTGTGCTGCGATGTAGCTGAGCTCGAAGTTCTCAGGATGTCATTAGTATAATATGTCTTATTTAAATTATAAAACTAAAGTTAAATGTTTAGTTTGGAGGAAGTGGGTTTACTGCCCCCTGCCTACACCTCTGGAGCCACCATTGGTATACATAGACTGTCCTGCGATGTAGCTGAGCTCGAAGTTCTCAGGATGTCATTAGTATAATATGTCTTTTTTAAATTATAAAACTAAAGTTAAATGTTTAGTTTTGATGAAGTGGGTTTACTGCCCCCTGCCTACACCTCTGGAGCCACCATTGGTATACATAGACTGTCCTGCGATGTAGCTGAGCTCGGAGTTCTCAGGATGTCATTAGTATAATATGTCTTTTTTAAATTATAAAACTAAAATTAAATGTTTAGTTTGGAGGAAGTGGGTTTACTGCCCCCTGCCTACGCCTCTGGAGCCACCATTGGTATACATAGACTGTCCTGCGATGTAGCTGAGCTCGAAGTTCTCAGGATGTCATTAGTATAATATGTCTTTTTTAAATTATAAAACTAAAGTTAAATGTTTAGTTTGGAGGAAGTGGGTTTACTGCCCCCTTCCTCCGCCTCTGGAGCCACCATTGGTATACATACACTGTCCTGCGATGTAGCTGAGCTCGAAGTTCTCAGGATGTCATTAGTATAATATGTCTTTTTTAAATTATAAAACTAAAGTTAAATGTTTAGTTTGGAGGAAGTGGGTTTACTGCCCCCTTCCTCCGCCCCTGGAACCACCATTGGTATACATAGACTGTCCTGCGATGTAGCTGAGCTCGATGTTCTCAGGATGTCATTGGTATAATAAGTCTTTTTTAAATTATAAAACTAAAGTTAAATGTTTAGTTTTGATGAAGTGGGTTTACTGCCCCCTGCCTACACCTCTGGAGCCACCATTGGTATACATAGACTGTCCTGCGATGTAGCTGAGCTCGGAGTTCTCAGGATGTCATTAGTATAATATGTCTTTTTTAAATTATAAAACTAAAATTAAATGTTTAGTTTGGAGGAAGTGGGTTTACTGCCCTCTTCCTCCGCCTCTGGAGCCACCATTGGTATACATAGACTGTCCTGCGATGTAGCTGAGCTCGGAGTTCTCAGGATGTCATTAGTATAATATGTCTTTTTTAAATTATAAAACTAAAGTTAAATGTTTAGTTTGGAGGAAGTGGGTTTACTGCCCCCTGCCTACGCCGCTGGAGCCACCATTGGTATACATAGACTGTCCTGCGATGTAGCTGAGCTCGGAGTTCTCAGGATGTCATTGGTATAATATGTCTTTTTTAAATTATAAAACTAAAGTTAAATGTTTAGTTTGGAGGAAGTGGGTTTACTGCCCCCTTCCTCCGCCTCTGGAGCCACCATTGGTATACATAGACTGTCCTGCGATGTAGCTGAGCTCGAAGTTCTCAGGATGTCATTAGTATAATATGTCTTTTTTAAATTATAAAACTAAAGTTAAATGTTTAGTTTGGAGGAAGTGGGTTTACTGCCCCCTGCCTACGCCGCTGGAGCCACCATTGATATACATAGACTGTCCTGCGATGTAGCTGAGCTCGAAGTTCTCAGGATGTCATTGGTATAATAAATCTTTTTTAAATTATAAAACTAAAGTTAAATGTTTAGTTCTAAAGAAGTGGGTTTACTGCCCCCTTCCTCCGCCCCTGGAACCACCATTGGTATACATAGACTGTCCTGCGATGTAGCTGAGCTCGATGTTCTCAGGATGTCATTGGTATAATAAGTCTTTTTTAAATTATAAAACTAAAGTTAAATGTTTAGTTTGGAGGAAGTGGGTTTACTGCCCCCTGCCTACGCCGCTGGAACCACCATTGGTATACATAGACTGTCCTGCGATGTAGCTGAGCTCGAAGTTCTCAGGATGTCATTGGTATAATAAGTATTTTTTAAATTATAAAACTAAAGTTAAATGTTTAGTTTGGAGGAAGTGGGTTTACTGCCCCCTTCCTCTGCCCCTGGAACCACCATTGGTATACATAGACTGTCCTGCGATGTAGCTGAGCTCGAAGTTGTCAGGATGTCATTGGTATAATAAGTATTTTTTAAATTATAAAACTAAAGTTAAATGTTTAGTTTGGAGGAAGTGGGTTTACTGCCCCCTTCCTCCGCCCCTGGAACCACCATTGGTATACATAGACTGTCCTGCGATGTAGCTGAGCTCGAAGTTCTCAGGATGTCATTGGTACAATAAGTATTTTTTAAATTATAAAACTAAAGTTAAATGTTTAGTTTGGAGGAAGTGGGTTTACTGCCCCCTTCCTCCGCCCCTGGAACCACCATTGGTATACATAGACTGTCCTGCGATGTAGCTGAGCTCGAAGTTCTCAGGATGTCATTGGTATAATAAGTATTTTTTAAATTATAAAACTAAAGTTAAATGTTTAGTTTGGAGGAAGTGGGTTTACTGCCCCCTTCCTCCGCCCCTGGAACCACCATTGGTATACATACACTGTGCTGCGATGTAGCTGAGCTCGAAGTTCTCAGGATGTCATTGGTATAATAAGTATTTTTTAAATTATAAAACTAAAGTTAAATGTTTAGTTCTAAAGAAGTGGGTTTACTGCCCTCTTCCTCCGCCTCTGGAGCCACCATTGGTATACATAGACTGTCCTGCGATGTAGCTGAGCTCGAAGTTCTCAGGATGTCATTGGTATAATAAGTATTTTTTAAATTATAAAACTAAAGTTAAATGTTTAGTTTGGAGGAAGTGGGTTTACTGCCCCCTGCCTACGCCTCTGGAGCCACCATTGGTATACATAGACTGTCCTGCGATGTAGCTGAGCTCGAAGTTCTCAGGATGTCATTGGTATAATAAGTATTTTTTAAATTATAAAACTAAAGTTAAATGTTTAGTTTGGAGGAAGTGGGTTTACTGCCCCCTTCCTCCGCCCCTGGAACCACCATTGGTATACATAGACTGTCCTGCGATGTAGCTGAGCTCGAAGTTCTCAGGATGTCATTGGTATAATAAGTATTTTTTAAATTATAAAACTAAAGTTAAATGTTTAGTTTGGAGGAAGTGGGTTTACTGCCCCCTTCCTCCGCCCCTGGAACCACCATTGGTATACATACACTGTGCTGCGATGTAGCTGAGCTCGAAGTTCTCAGGATGTCATTGGTATAATAAGTATTTTTTAAATTATAAAACTAAAGTTAAATGTTTAGTTCTAAAGAAGTGGGTTTACTGCCCTCTTCCTCCGCCTCTGGAGCCACCATTGGTATACATAGACTGTCCTGCGATGTAGCTGAGCTCGAAGTTCTCAGGATGTCATTGGTATAATAAGTATTTTTTAAATTATAAAACTAAAGTTAAATGTTTAGTTTGGAGGAAGTGGGTTTACTGCCCCCTTCCTCCGCCCCTGGAACCACCATTGGTATACATAGACTGTCCTGCGATGTAGCTGAGCTCGAAGTTCTCAGGATGTCATTGGTATAATAAGTATTTTTTAAATTATAAAACTAAAGTTAAATGTTTAGTTTGGAGGAAGTGGGTTTACTGCCCCCTTCCTCCGCCCCTGGAACCACCATTGGTATACATACACTGTGCTGCGATGTAGCTGAGCTCGAAGTTCTCAGGATGTCATTGGTATAATAAGTATTTTTTAAATTATAAAACTAAAGTTAAATGTTTAGTTCTAAAGAAGTGGGTTTACTGCCCTCTTCCTCCGCCTCTGGAGCCACCATTGGTATACATAGACTGTCCTGCGATGTAGCTGAGCTCGAAGTTCTCAGGATGTCATTGGTATAATAAGTATTTTTTAAATTATAAAACTAAAGTTAAATGTTTAGTTTGGAGGAAGTGGGTTTACTGCCCCCTGCCTACGCCGCTGGAGCCACCATTGGTACACATACACTGTGTTGCGATGTAGCTCAGCTCGAAGTTCTCAGGATGTCATTAGTATAATAAGTCTTTTTTAAATTATAAAACTAAAGTTAAATGTTTAGTTTGGAGGAAGTGGGTTTACTGCCCCCTGCCTACGCCTCTGGAGCCACCATTGGTACACATACACTGTGTTGCGATGTAGCTCAGCTCGAAGTTCTCAGGATGTCATTAGTATAATAAGTCTTTTTTAAATTATAAAACTAAAGTTAAATGTTTAGTTTGGAGGAAGTGGGTTTACTGCCCCCTGCCTACGCCTCTGGAGCCACCATTGGTACACATACACTGTGTTGCGATGTAGCTCAGCTCGAAGTTCTCAGGATGTCATTAGTATAATAAGTCTTTTTTAAATTATAAAACTAAAGTTAAATGTTTAGTTTGGAGGAAGTGGGTTTACTGCCCCCTGCCTACGCCTCTGGAGCCACCATTGGTATACATACACTGTGCTGCGATGTAGCTGAGCTCGAAGTTCTCAGGATGTCATTGGTATAATAAGTATTTTTTAAATTATAAAACTAAAGTTAAATGTTTAGTTCTAAAGAAGTGGGTTTACTGCCCTCTTCCTCCGCCTCTGGAGCCACCATTGGTATACATAGACTGTCCTGCGATGTAGCTGAGCTCGAAGTTCTCAGGATGTCATTGGTATAATAAGTATTTTTTAAATTATAAAACTAAAGTTAAATGTTTAGTTTGGAGGAAGTGGGTTTACTGCCCCCTGCCTACGCCGCTGGAGCCACCATTGGTACACATACACTGTGTTGCGATGTAGCTCAGCTCGAAGTTCTCAGGATGTCATTAGTATAATAAGTCTTTTTTAAATTATAAAACTAAAGTTAAATGTTTAGTTTGGAGGAAGTGGGTTTACTGCCCCCTGCCTACGCCTCTGGAGCCACCATTGGTATACATACACTGTGCTGCGATGTAGCTGAGCTCGAAGTTCTCAGGATGTCATTGGTATAATAAGTATTTTTTAAATTATAAAACTAAAGTTAAATGTTTAGTTCTAAAGAAGTGGGTTTACTGCCCTCTTCCTCCGCCTCTGGAGCCACCATTGGTATACATAGACTGTCCTGCGATGTAGCTGAGCTCGAAGTTCTCAGGATGTCATTGGTATAATAAGTATTTTTTAAATTATAAAACTAAAGTTAAATGTTTAGTTTGGAGGAAGTGGGTTTACTGCCCCCTGCCTACGCCGCTGGAGCCACCATTGGTACACATACACTGTGTTGCGATGTAGCTCAGCTCGAAGTTCTCAGGATGTCATTAGTATAATAAGTCTTTTTTAAATTATAAAACTAAAGTTAAATGTTTAGTTTGGAGGAAGTGGGTTTACTGCCCCCTGCCTACGCCTCTGGAGCCACCATTGGTACACATACACTGTGTTGCGATGTAGCTCAGCTCGAAGTTCTCAGGATGTCATTAGTATAATAAGTCTTTTTTAAATTATAAAACTAAAGTTAAATGTTTAGTTTGGAGGAAGTGGGTTTACTGCCCCCTGCCTACGCCGCTGGAGCCACCATTGGTATACATACACTGTGTTGCGATGTAGCTCAGCTCGAAATTCTCAGGATGTCATTAGTATAATACGTCTTTTTTAAATTATAAAACTAAAGTTAAATGTTTAGTTTGGAGGAAGTGGGTTTACTGCTCCCTTCCTCCGCCTCTGGAGCCACCATTGGTATACATACACTGTGCTGCGATGTAGCTGAGCTCGAAGTTCTCAGGATGCCATTAGTGTAATATGTCCTATTTAAATTATAAAACTAAAGTTAAATGTTCAGTTCTAAAGAAGTGGGTTTACTGCCCTCTTCCTCCGCCTCTGGAGCCACCATTGGTATACATACACTGTGCTGCGATGTAGCTGAGCTCGAAGTTCTCAGGATGCCATTAGTGTAATATGTCTTATTTAAATTATAAAACTAAAGTTAAATGTTTAGTTCTAAAGAAGTGGGTTTACTGCCCTCTTCCTCCGCCTCTGGAGCCACCATTGGTATACATAGACTGTCCTGCGATGTAGCTGAGCTCGAAGTTCTCAGGATGCCATTAATGTAATATGTCTTATTTAAATTATAAAACTAAAGTTAAATGTTTAGCTCTAAAGAAGTGGGTTTACTGCCCTCTTCCTCCGCCTCTGGAGCCACCATTGGTATACATACACTGTGCTGCGATGTAGCTGAGCTCGATGTTCTCAGGATGTCATTGGTATAATAAGTCTTTTTTAAATTATAAAACTAAAGTTAAATGTTTAGTTTGGAGGAAGTGGGTTTACCGCCCCCTGCCTACGCCGCTGGAACCACCATTGGTATACATAGACTGTCCTGCGATGTAGCTGAGCTCGAAGTTCTCAGGATGTCATTGGTATAATAAGTATTTTTTAAATTATAAAACTAAAGTTAAATGTTTAGTTTGGAGGAAGTGGGTTTACTGCCCCCTTCCTCCGCCCCTGGAACCAACATTGGTATACATAGACTGTCCTGCGATGTAGCTGAGCTCGAAGTTCTCAGGATGTCATTGGTATAATAAGTATTTTTTAAATTATAAAACTAAAGTTAAATGTTTAGTTTGGAGGAAGTGGGTTTACTGCCCCCTTCCTCCGCCCCTGGAACCACCATTGGTATACATAGACTGTCCTGCGATGTAGCTGAGCTCGAAGTTCTCAGGATGTCATTGGTATAATAAGTATTTTTTAAATTATAAAACTAAAGTTAAATGTTTAGTTTGGAGGAAGTGGGTTTACTGCCCCCTTCCTCCGCCCCTGGAACCACCATTGGTATACATACACTGTGCTGCGATGTAGCTGAGCTCGAAGTTCTCAGGATGTCATTGGTATAATAAGTATTTTTTAAATTATAAAACTAAAGTTAAATGTTTAGTTCTAAAGAAGTGGGTTTACTGCCCTCTTCCTCCGCCTCTGGAGCCACCATTGGTATACATAGACTGTCCTGCGATGTAGCTGAGCTCGAAGTTCTCAGGATGTCATTGGTATAATAAGTATTTTTTAAATTATAAAACTAAGGTTAAATGTTTAGTTTGGAGGAAGTGGGTTTACTGCCCCCTGCCTACGCCGCTGGAGCCACCATTGGTACACATACACTGTGTTGCGATGTAGCTCAGCTCGAAGTTCTCAGGATGTCATTAGTATAATAAGTCTTTTTTAAATTATAAAACTAAAGTTAAATGTTTAGTTTGGAGGAAGTGGGTTTACTGCCCCCTGCCTACGCCTCTGGAGCCACCATTGGTACACATACACTGTGTTGCGATGTAGCTCAGCTCGAAGTTCTCAGGATGTCATTGGTATAGTAAGTCTTTTTTAAATTATAAAACTAAAGTTAAATGTTTAGTTCTAAAGAAGTGGGTTTACTGCCCTCTTCCTCCGCCCCTCTAGCCACCATTGGTATACATACACTGTGTTGCGATGTAGCTCAGCTCGAAGTTCTCAGGATGTCATTGGTATAGTAAGTCTTTTTTAAATTATAAAACTAAAGTTAAATGTTTAGTTCTAAAGAAGTGGGTTTACTGCCCCCTGCCTACGCCCCTGGAGCCACCATTGGTATACATACACTGTGCTGCGATGTAGCTGAGCTCGGAGTTCTCAGGATGTCATTGGTATAGTAAGTCTTTTTTAAATTATAAAACTAAAGTTAAATGTTTAGTTCTAAAGAAGTGGGTTTACTGCCCCCTGCCTACGCCCCTGGAGCCACCATTGGTATACATACACTGTGCTGCGATGTAGCTGAGCTCGGAGTTCTCAGGATGTCATTGGTATAGTAAGTCTTTTTTAAATTATAAAACTAAAGTTAAATGTTTAGTTCTAAAGAAGTGGGTTTACTGCCCTCTTCCTCCGCCCCTGGAGCCACCATTGGTATACATACACTGTGCTGCGATGTAGCTCAGCTCGAAGTTCTCAGGATGTGATTGGTATAGTAAGTCTTTTTTAAATTATAAAACTAAAGTTAAATGTTTAGTTCTAAAGAAGTGGGTTTACTGCCCCCTTCCTCCGCCCCTGGAGCCACCATTGGTATACATACACTGTGCTGCGATGTAGCTGAGCTCGGAGTTCTCTGTTCCTGGTATCTTGAAATTTATGAGACTCGCACTCACATAGTCTGGTTTACGGTATTTCAGCTTCACTCTGTTGTCGTCATCTGAACATTTCCACACATGTAAGATATCAGAGGGAATTAAATATTATCTTATGAGTAGGGGTGATAATAGCTGAGTAAAATGAAAAAATTATAATTATAACCCAAATATTAGAGACCACTACTCATACAATATTGCCGTCCACGCGGCCTTGACACCGCCAACCTAGTCCTGTAACCTCCTTGACACCGCCAACCTAGTCCTGTAACCTCCTTGACACCGCCAACCTAGTCCTGTAACCTCCTTGCCATGTACTGAATGTTTGAAAGAAGTTTAGAAGAGAATTTTACAAACATCTACTTAATTACAAAAGACAGGAATTATATGCACTAAAAAATGCTAAAATAATTCCAATAATTATTATAATTTTTTGGGAAGACTCGAACTACCCGTCATTTTAAAGGATTTGACCTTTGAAAAATGTAATTCTCCTTCTTTTATGAAGAGGGGGCAGAAAAAAAGCTTCTCATTCATTGTCTATGCATCACCACTTGTAATCAGCTTCAGGTGAAGTAATATAACGCAATATAACACTTGAACAACGCCGGGTAACCTGCTAGTTAGTTGTATAACACATGATATGATAATAAGATAAGACTAGATTTAAATGAAATACAACCGTGGAACGTACAAGGAGCCAGATCTGGGTATCTGTTGAGATAAGCGTACTCCTCTGAAGTTCCATCCTGCTGTGGATGGTTCCCGTTGTTGAGTTCCAGTTCCTCAAAGATTTTCTCCAGTTTCTGAGGAGACTCCGTTATATTGGTCTTCAGCCCCTTCAAACTCTCGACAAACTCCCGGTTAGGACCTACCACAATACAGTTAATGATAGAGCCAAAAAAGGTTTTGAAAAACAATAACTATTCCTGCAGGTGCGCGACCAAAAGATGGAGGCACTTCATTTCCTTTGGCTAATAAGATCATCAACATATATTATGTTGTCACGAGGAAGATCCATTTTTGTTATCAGTAGGCAATATCACGTACCTATCAGTTAATAATCTATTTTATCACAAAATCAGTTCTATTTGTAGCTTTTGGGAATTACCTCGTATTGTAGTTAGTTTTATCATACTAACTAACCTAGTACTATAATTGTTTGTAAAAATGGATTTACTGACAGTTCTATTTATAAAACATAAATAAAATTTATTTTCATTTTCATTTCATTCACAGCACACAAAACAGATATAGACTCAGCACACCCACACAAAACAGATATAGACTCAGCACACCCACACAAAACAGATATAGACTCAGCACACCCACACAAAAGAGCTTCGCTTCCCTACTTACTCAGACAAGAACAAAACTGTTATCCAGCCGAAAAACAAACCCAAAAAAAGATCGAAGTAGGCTCACACTACAGCAACCCAATACTAGAGGCCTGGGATTAACTCAGGAGCAGCGACTGACCTGACTGGACTCATCAAACCATTCCAAGCATTCTTATCGAATCTATTCACCAACCTATGTTTCGAAGAATCATGGAAAACCTTAGTCTGGGAACTTTTCAAAATTTAGCTATTGCAAATCCTTCCACCGTTCGTTTTGCAGTCCACATCGTCCAACTCAGCCGGAACTTCCACGAAGATCTGCCAGCCTGCTCTGGAGCGGTCCACTACAGTCTCGGCTGGCCTGTAGCTCGCATACTATAACCGAGACTATACCAAACGTTTAATTTTCATGTTTCATTTTACAATTTGTGTATAACGTAAGTTGTAGTATGGGTCCAAATAAAAAGTCTGTCTTTTTCCTTCAAGTAAGTTGGTAATTTAAGTTAATGTAAGACAATTTTGTTTTAAATTGTTTCTATTTGTGCTTGTCTACTGTGATAAAGATCGCGGACTCGAACCTTGGAGAAGAAAAAAAAATAAATCCTATAGCTCTACACTGCTATAATTTCTTTTAAGAACTAAAGAATTTATGGAAATAATATTAGCAACTTTGGAAAATAATTACTACCGAAGAAAACTGAAGTACCTCAATCTTTCTGTGGCACACTGTAGATATGTGTCAAGAGGCTATCTTGGGGGAAAAAAAAACAAAAAAAAACGAACGAGACTTACAGGACTACTTTGCCTTCGCTGAAGACTGCTGACACATCAATTACCTGATTATATATATATATATATCCCCTCCAGACCATCGCGCGCAGTCTTGTACGGATAGCGGTGGTGTTCACATGTCTTATTGTTAGTGTTTTTCAAATTATTATTGTTCTAATTAAATATATATCTTTTTAAAAACTAAGTTCAGTGTATAACTATCGTAACTGGCGCCCGATTGCAGGGACCGCGTACTTTAACATTTGTGACCAATTGTTCCGAGTGCTTTAAAGTGGAAGTGTCAACTTCTCCAACGCGGCCGAGAGTCCTGAGATATCTTAAGACTTCAATCTGGACCCACACGAGGACAACGCAGCATCCAGCGACCACTCCGGACTTGCAACCGTGAATAATTCATTTGTCTCTACTAGTATCCTAAAACCTGCAAAAGCAACCCTTCCCAAGACAATGACGACACCTCCCAACATTAGTCACAAAATAAACCGTGAGGATTATGACCACATCCCAGTTTATGTCGGAAACCCTGCAGAACTTGCATATTTTCTCGATGTTGTAGAGAGTGTCTATAAGGTTGTGTGTGCAGAAAATATGGCTGAAAGAGACATCAATCATGAAATACTCTTTATGAAAGTCAAGTCCCGGCTACAAGGCTCAACAAAAACACTAGTAACCACCAATCCCATAACTCATGTCCTAGGTTTGCTAGAAATATTAAAAGTTAGCTTTGCAGACTCTAGACCCTATGAGTTACTAAAATCAGAAATGAAACTCATGAGACCCTACCCAAAGGAACATCCCCTTGACTATGTTAATAGACTGATTGAAGTCAGATCACTATTTTACGTGAGATTACAATTAGAGGATATTAAGGGTGATTTCTTAAAAATATTCATAGGTACAGTAGACAAGGAAATAATATACCATATATACGAAACTTTACCTCCAACACTAAGTAACCACATTATGATTTTTAACCCAACAAATCTGAAGGCGTTAAGAATATTTTATATAGCAAATGTCCTTTCATTATTAACTAGCTATACGCCAAAGAAAGGAACTCATTCGAAAAAAAAATCCCAACCAAATACTGACAGGAAATCTTTTCAAAATACTTCCCGCTACACTAACTTCCAAACACCTTACCAACCTAGACCGAGCATTCAAGTGAATCGATCTCAATACCAACCTCCCAGGAGTTATCAAATGTCCTACGCTAAATTTCAACCTCAGACAGAAAGACAGTTCATTCGGCCAAATAATGCATCCCATCCTTTTAATAGACAACCCATTCCCTATAGAGACTCCCAGAACACGGTCTCTATGAGGACTGATAACAGACCCAATTTCAAAAATTTCGTATCCCCTCACGAACTAACCCATGTTCAGGAAAACCAAAACGAACATCCACCACAAGACGACAGGGTTAATCAACTTGAGGCCAAATTAGACACGCTCATGATAAAGTTCGATAATTTTTTAGAGCTAGGTCCTCCTCACGAAAACCCTCTGAGTTAGAACTAAATTTATTAAATAAATCTCTGCCATATTATCTCGACCAACTGCAAAGGAAATGGCTCATTGATACAGGATCCGCGAATAATTATATTAACCCTGAATTAGTCCCAGAGACACAAAAAAAATACAAAGAGGATTTTGTAGTCTCAACACCCACCGGGAAAAAACAAGGACACGAATATATACTATTTAATTTAGATAAAATATTTCATAAACCTTTAATCATTAAAATGTACATTTTTAAGTTCTCAAATAAGTATGACTTACTGTTAGGGCATGAAACGATGCAAAAACTTAATGCTAGTGTAGACTTTAGTAAAAATCAATTAACATATGATAATATTAAGAAGCAACTATTATTTTATATAAATGAGGCAATAAATCTAAAAAATGGAATAAATCTAATCGAACTCCCTGTTAAAGCCACTACTACAACGCGCTAGTGAAGTGAACAATTAAATTAACCTTATCTCAATTCTCTATATTTTTCATAGCTCTTTTTTCAAGTTTTCTTATAGTTATGTGAGTGAAGAAAGTGTCACAAACCTTATTAACAGTGATATTAACATCGTGACTAGTATTTATCTGTTATTAGTTTCATTTTTTTGTTTTTGTTTTGTTTGTTTTTACGGATTAGCGGTGTATTATTATTTATATTTATCAACTGCCCAGGTGGTATACACTTTGATTATTAATATCAGTTTCTTTTAAAAATGGGGGATCCCAAACCCCCAGACATACAAGACACTGGACAACAAGGTAAAGAAAATAAAATGTCTAACAATGAAAACATGGATACCGGTATTAACAGAAATTTGAAATATTTGCCTTATTATCATGGACCATACATTACAATCATAGAATCAGAATCTGATATAAATGAAATCAAAATAGGCAAATCCCTATTGCAATACAATATTAAATTCACAGAAGTTAAAAGAATAAATAGGAAAAAAGTAAAAGTAACATTTTCAAAATTCGATTTAGCAAATTCATTCCTTTCTCATCCCTTACTCAAAATAATAAATTGCAAAGCCTACATTCCAACTCAAAATATCATAAAAGTGGGCGTTATCAGAAATATTCCAACCGACATAGATGAAGACGAGATAAAGGCAAATATTTCGTCAAAATCTAGAGTTTTTGAGGTGTCAAGGATAAAGAGAAGGACAAAAGATAAGGAAGGTACGCCAAGTCTTGAAGCTACTCTGTCTGTAAAAAATTCGTTTTATTCGCAGACTTTGCCGGAGGAAGTATATTTATATTTAGCCCCTCGCAAGGTTCAACCATATGTATATAGAGTGATACAGTGTTTTAACTGTTTACGGTACAATCATACCCGGCAATACTGTAGAAGCAAGGCGCAGTGCACCAACTGCGGGGAGTAGGATCCCAAACACCAGCTCGACGAATGCCCTAACCCCCCAAAATGCCACTACTGCGGTACCTCCCATAGGACCACGGACAGGACAGCATGCGAGGAGCACGCCAGACAAAAGACCATAAAGGAGACCATGGCTCTGAAAGGTATCACATATTACGAAGCAGACCGGATGACACTCAAGACAAAACCTTACTATAATAAATTTTCAATTTTATCTGATTTTCCAGACCTCCAAGAAACATCACGCTCCCATCTCAATAGTAAGCCCCCTCTGAGACAACCCTCATATAGTCGTACAGTAACGAAGTACGTAGGGCAGAAGAGACCCGCCTCATCCCCACCCTCAACCCCTCCTCGACCTAGCAAGACAGTTAGCGAGGACACAGAGCCTACCAACAAGCCAGTATATATCAACAACCCACAGAGGACATCTATTGAACAGCGACTGATAGCCGCCCTCACGACACTACTGAACAGAATAAATCAGGGTCAGACTAAGTCTGAGAGAGACCTGCTTACCATAGTTGGGGGGACCCTCCATGAGATTGTGACTCAAAACAAACACATTGTAGACAACATACAAATAGAAGAACTATCAACATTAGACTACAAAAGTATTGGCACCGAGGAACACCTCAAAACAGATAAGACTTACATTACAAATTCATCCAAAATAGACGCTGACAATGACAGCGAAACATACTGAATACGTTTACAGTGGACATAACGAGTTCGATGCCGCCATCAGCTCCAAAAAAGATACAGCTCCTGGCAGAGACGAAATTAGTTATCAGATGATTAAAAGACTTCCTTATAACATAAAACATTCCTTAACTGCGTGTTACAATAAATCCTTCCGATTAAAAGTAATTCCGGAAGAATGGCGCGAAATACAAATAGTACCGATACTAAAACCAAACAAAGACCCGCAGGAAATCACTTCATACAGGCCCATAGCTCTCTTATCCTGTCCAGCAAAAGTTTTTAATATAATTATGAAGAAAAGATTCGAATGGTTTGTGGAATATCACAATCTTCTCAGTCCACAGTGTCTGGGTTTCCGTAGCGGCCGATCCACAACTGATGCTCTTATGATACTCACATCTTCAATCGAGATAGCATTTTCTAAAAAACAAATACTTATGGCCCTATTCATAGACATAGACAAAGCATATGACAATGTAAATATTACCAAACTAATAAACGTCCTCGATAAATCAAAAATCCCACAGGAGATAACGGTATGGCTACATAAATATTTATTTAAGAAAACACTATATATAAAGACAGATGAAGGGGACGTAGAGATGGACTCATACAAAGGACTGTTACAGGGAGATGTTTGGTCACCAATCCTCTTTAACATGTATACTAGAGAGCTACACGAAGAGCTAGATGAGGGCATCAGTCTACTGCAATACGCCGATGACATAGTGATCTTCACAACACAACCCACAGTAGACCAGGCCATCACCAAACTAGAGGGGGGACTCAGTACTCTCTCCAACAGACTGGACGACTTGAAACTCAGGATCAACATTGACAAATCGACACTCGTACCTTTCACAAAGAAGAGAAACATCAACCACAACAACATCAAATTACAATATAGTCATATCACCATACCCGTTGCTAAGGAACACAAATTCCTTGGTCTTTGGTTAGATACAAAACTGTCCTTCAAGAAACATATATCCCATACAATAGCAAAATCACAAAAACCAATAAATCTCCTGAAATGTATAGCAGGAGGTTTGAGTTGGGGGGCACATCCCACCAACATGATCCACCTATATAAGAGCTTAGTTCGACCACTGCTGGAGTATGGCTGCGAGGTTTATGGCTCCACCAGAACACCCCTCATTCAGAAACTTAGTGTAATACAAAACCAGGCCTTAAAAATTTCATTGAGGACATTTAAAACAACTCCTATCAATGCCGTTCTGGTGGAAGCCGGAGAACTTCCACTTCCACTCAGACGTAAATTACAGCTAAAAAGAAAACTTACAAAAATACACGCCGACAAATCACACCCCTTCAACGATTTAATAAATAGACAAAAAATCCACTTGAACAAGTACATTCAAAATACACTAGCAGAACTCAGGCCAACATTACAGACACTACATCGGACCGACAAACCGTTCTCATTTATTGCGCCCATCCCACTATCAAACCTTATCATAAAATCCAATCCAGACATTAGGACAATCAAAACATCCAAAAACAACTTAGACCCCACAATCCTAAAAGCCAACACAATAGAAATGATTAACACTCTTTACGATAAATGTCACAAACTCTTCACAGATGCTTCAAAAACACCAGAGGGGACGGGGATAGGTATCTTCGATCCCCAAACAGACACTAACCTAACAGAAAAAATCTCACCACATCATAACATCTGTACCTCTGAACTGATTGCTATCCAAAAGTCCATAGACTACTCTAAAAGTATTACATTTTCAGAAGAGATAGTTATATTGACCGACTCTAAATCCGCCTGCCAACTACTACGCAACTTTCACCTCAAAACTCGCAGCAACTACATACTCTCCACAATAGCTACATCCATTTACCAGTCAGATAAGAACTATTACATTCAATGGATTCCTGGACACATCAATTTGACTGACAACGACAGAGCAGACCACCTAGCCAAGCGAGGAACGGCAAAGGACACAGTGACACTCAGAATCGACTTGACCTTAGAAGACACCCTTTCCATCCTACAACACCAGACACTCACGGAATGGCAAACCAACTATACTGACATATCCCAAACCAAAGGACAATACCACTACAGAGTACAGGAGACAATAACGACAAAGCCATGGTTCCACCCACACAGTAAGACACTGACGACTAAACAAATCATATACTTGACACGACTGAGGACCGGACATGCCAGAACAAACAAATACTTACATCTAATCAAAATAAAACCATCCCCCAACTGTGAACACTGCAATGAGACTGAGGACGTAATCCACATTTTCACTAACTGCAAAAAATACGACAACCAGAGACAACATGAGACACTACTATCCAACGAAAACACATTTCTTCAAACAATAGCTAACATTAATACCATAGAAAACATTAACAGACTCATTAAATTTATTACCAAATCAAAAATAGAATTATAGGATCAATAGACTACTACATACTCGCTCCGGCTTTATAGGACTACAATTAGTCTTACGGCATAATAAATATTAAAAAAAAAAAAAAAAAAAAAAAAGCCACTACTAGCGATGTAGGAATAATAAAAGAAAAAAAAGAAAAAAATTATTGTATTGAAGAAGGATTGGTTGGTGTCAAAAATAATAAGGCCCTGTGTTTAATCAATGCTCAAGAAGTCATGACCATTTGTCCCGACCTTGTCCAGCTAGAGGAAATCCAAGCCTGCACTGATAAAATTCCTGAGATAATCAAGACCCATTGTCTTGACATGACAGACTCTCCAACGATAACTCAAGAGGAAATATCATCTCTACTGAGAACAAACCATATGAATAGCGAAGAAAAATTTAAAATAGAAAAGCTAATTCAAGAATATTCAGGTATATTGAAAAGAGAGCAAGACAAGTTAAGCTCCACCAATTTATTGAAGCATGTAATAAAAACCACAGATGACACTCCCGTCTATACCCGGAACTACAGATATCCTGTAGTATTTAGAGAAGACGTCCAAATTGAAATAGAAAAGTTACTGGAAAACAAAATAATTAGAGATTCGAACTCCCCCTACAATAGTCCGATATGGGTTGTGCCGGACTCATCCGGTAAGCGTAAGATACGTATGGTGATCGACTATAGGAAGTTGAACGAAAAGACGACCGAGGACAAGTTCCCTCTGCCAAATATAGAGGACTTATTTGGTAAGATCGGTAGAGACCTATTTCTCCACCATCGATCTTGTTTCGGGGTTTCACCAAATAGAGCTAGATTCTGAGTCAATCCCAAAGACCGCGTTCTCCACGGAGAACGGGCATTACGAGTTCCTCCGTATGCCTTTTGGGCTCAAAAACGCTCCCCCCACCTTTCAGAGAGCAATGACTATAATTTTTTCTCAAATACCCAACGTACTTGTCTACATGGATGATTTGATCATATTTTCCGATAATCTCGAAGAACACCTCAAACATCTAAGAGCTAATAAAGTAGCCGACGCCCTGTCAAGAAATCCTCTGAAAAAATCTCACCAGTCCCTACATGCTATTGAAGAAGATGTAGACCCAAATATAATTTTAGACCAAGTTTTGTCAGACAGAAATATCTTGTCCCCTATTTCAAATTCTAGCGAACAAGAGCCTTCATTGGACGTAGAAGACGATGATGATAATAATAGCTTAAACACGATTCATTCTCAAGAAAGCTCTAGAGATCAGGTATACATCATGGAAGACAAGAAAAAATGTGCGAATGTTGAAAAGAACCAAATTATTATTGAAAGAGGAAATCAAAATCTGAGCAAAAACTTAAAGTTATTTAAAAATAAAACGAGGCATTATTGGTTTACAAGATACCCCTTTTCTAAAGACATCGAATTTAAATTATTAGAGTTCCTTAAACCCCACACCGTTTACGGAGTATACTGTTCTCCAAAAATCAACGGATCTATAGATGAACAAATCTATGAAAGTATATTCCAACACTTACAAAAATTAATAGAAGAAGCATATCGAACTGTCAAACTTAAGAGATATTTTAACGTTTCAGAAGACATAGAGAACACAGATGAACAAACAGACACTATAATAAACTACCACTGTGGGAAAACATGTCATCGAGGCATTAATGATACCTACCAGCGAATTAAAATCAAATATTATTGGCCTGCCATGTTATCAGACATAACCAGATACGTGAATAATTGTGAAATATGTCAACAGGTTAAGTATGACAGGAACCCCTCGAGACCTAATTTTCAAAAGACCCCTACCCCTAACAAACCATTCGAGAAATTACAAATGGACATTCTTTTCTATGACAACAATATTATTTTGACCATACTAGATTGCTTTTCCAAGAGACTAACTGCTTATACTCTCAAAAGTACTAACGCAGTTGAAATTATTGACTCATTAACAGATTATCTTAGTAACTATCCAACCCCAGACTTAGTACAGACAGACAATGGAACTGAATTCGCTAACAAGGGATTAGACAATTTTCTAAAATATAACAACTCTTCTCTATACCTCACCACTCTTCATAATCATAACTCAAATGGACTAACTAACAGAGCTCATTCAACCCTGATAGAAATATTAAATATTATACAAGAAAATAAACAAAAAATGCCCATTCAAAAAAATTTAAAACTAGCCCTGATAGCATATAATAATACCGCGAGCTCCTACCTTAAAATGTCCCCTAATGAAATTACTTTCGGTCTATCTAGTAACTCCCCTTTACTCCAATATAATGAGACACTAATATTAGAGCAAAAAACAAAAGAATACCATGAAGATAACAATAGGATCAGACAAATCATAAAAAGATTATTAGAGGAAGAAAAAGAAAATAGAACAGAACGATTAAATAAAAGTAGGGAAAATGTGGATATCCCCGACGGGGAGATCTTTATAAGAACTAACAATAGGAATAAGGCTAAACCTAGTTATAAGAAAATTATATACAATTCTGCTAATAAAACTGGCACCAGCCAAAAAGGTACAAAACAAACAAAAATACATGCATCTCAATTAAAGAAACCCAGGAGGTTCGAAAAACATGGAAGTTAAATAAGTGCTCAGGGGAGAAGACTAAAAAACAACTTTATTTTAAATTTTACAGAAAAATGTACATAATAACAGGTCTAAAGCTAAATGAAGAATGACGATGCGGCCTGTTGTAACGGGAGAGTATATATAGTATTCTGCTGAGCTGGTATACCCGGAGAGGTAGACGTTCACATAACTCCTCCATCCTTAAGTTCGAAGCTCCTGCAAGAATTAGCAAGGAAGTCCTGGGTAGATTGGTTGGCGGGGAAGTCTAGGTTCTGGTTGGACTTGTGGTGAGGCTTCTTGTTGATCCCTCTTTTTTGGTAGATGACAGAGGTTTATATACATAAAAGCTAATAAAAGTAAGAAAACAAAGAGTACAATGTAGTAATATATATAGTCAGAGTAAGTCGTGATATCTTCAAGGAGTTCTAGAACAAAGAGTACAATGTAGTAATATATATAGTCAGAGTAAGTCCTGATATCTTCAAGGAGTTCTAGAACAAAGAGTACAATGTAGTAATATATATAGTCAGAGTAAGTCGTGATATCTTCAAGGAGTTCTAGAACAAAGAGTACAATGTAGTAATATATATAGTCAGAGTAAGTCCTGATATCTTCAAGGAGTTCTAGAACAAAGAGTACAATGTAGTAATATATATAGTCAGAGTAAGTCCTGATATCTTCAAGGAGTTCTAGAACAAAGAGTACAATGTAGTAATACATATAGTCAGAGTAAGTCGTGATATCTTCAAGGAGTTCTAGAACAAAGAGTACAATGTAGTAATATATATAGTCAGAGTAAGTCCTGATATCTTCAAGGAGTTCTAGAACAAAGAGTACAATGTAGTAATATATATAGTCAGAGTAAGTCCTGATATCTTCAAGGAGTTCTAGAACAAAGAGTACAATGTAGTAATATATATAGTCAGAGTAAGTCCTGATATCTTCAAGGAGTTCTAGAACAAAGAGTACAATGTAGTAATATATATAGTCAGAGTAAGTCCTGATATCTTCAAGGAGTTCTAGAACAAAGAGTACAATGTAGTAATATATATAGTCAGAGTGAGTCCTGATATCTTCAAGGAGTTCTAGAACAAAGAGTACAATGTAGTAATATATATAGTCAGAGTAAGTCGTGATATCTTCAAGGAGTTCTAGAACAAAGAGTACAATGTAGTAATATATATAGTCAGAGTAAGTCCTGATATCTTCAAGGAGTTCTAGAGGTTTCATTTTTAAATTGAGTTGATGTAAATCGTCAAAAGATATGTTAACGTTACTGTGGGTAAATATTAGTGTATTCGTTTTCATAGCTCTCGAGTCTTTATATATATGAATAACATTATTGTTCAATATATTTTCGTCTTGACTTAGCTTAATTAGGCTTGTGTTAGTAAGAAATGTGGTATCATTGTTTCCGTCTTTCTGTACTATTATTCTATTAATTTCAAAGGTAAGATAATGGTCTATAAATGGTATATACTTAATAAAAGGTAAGCTAGAAGTATCTACAGTCTTACAAGCTAAGAGATTAACATTAGTTATAATTTGAAATATACATTGATCCTTAATACTAGTTTCATTATAGCAATAAAAAGAGTCTTTGATCTCTTCACATTTCGCTGTAAATAACTCATCCTTGGTTTTTAGGATTAAAGGTGGGTGTGCATGAATTGTTACTAAACGGTGGTTTTTATATACTGGATAGGAAAGAAGGAAATATGTTTCAAAGGGATTTGTTTTCAATGGGATACTTATAAAGTAATATATGTTCTTATTTCTAAGTGAACAATGTACCTTACTCAATTGCCAAAGTGCTTCTAGGTCGGGCGTTATAAAAGTTACGTTATAATACTTCTGTAATGCAGCAAGATCTTTATAAACTAGGATGGTAGAATGAATGGTATTCAGTTTACAAAATTCAATAGAATCCTCTATGTCGTTGATTTTGTTTCCGATGAGCACAAGATTGAGAAATATAGAGTTATATTGTTGATTTATTTCGATTTGATTTATCATTGGGCTAGAGAGAAATTGTTTCATCTTTTGATTATTTAATTGAATAATTTGGATGTCATGATTAAATTTTTCTATGAGATCCTTGTTTAGTGCCATTTGGTTTTCTACATTTCTTTCAAGGTGGAAAGAATTGCGTTCAATAGTGTTTATTACTTTATCATATTTTTGTTACCTGTAAGCCAGGAGATTGCACTGCCTAAGCCATTAATAAGACCACGTTTGACTCTGTTTTTATGTTTGTTAATAATTAAATGATCAAGCTTATTGCGAAGATAATAATAGTATTTAAATAGGGATTTTATTTGGTTGATTTTATTAATCTCATTGGTATCATTAATAATATTAAATGTGTCTTCTAATTCTAAGTCTAATAATTCTACATTAGTTATATGGATAAAAGTATAATAGTTTTTTACAATGTACGCTTCAGGAAGTTTAATTGGAATTATTCCGGTTCCATGCGTTAGGTCATTGACTTGGATTGTCTTGACTATGTTCGCCAAGATCAGAAGGTAAATTACGAGGATCACCGTTCTCATCTGCAACAGAGAGTGGTTTGTTTTGAGTAAATTTTCTTGGACGTTTAAGTAAATTAGGGTGTACTTTAAAAGATCTTCTTTGGGTTGTGGCTAGCTTAGAACGTAGGCAATAATTTCCTCTTTTGTACTTAGGTTTAGCTTTTCCATATTGTTTATCTCTAATGTAGATTTCTCCTTCAGGGATTTTTAAATTTTCTCTATTTTTATTTAATTTGTTCGTACGAGTTTCTTTTTCTTTTTCGATAATTTCTTTGATAACACGAGACACTAATTCTTTATCATCATGGTATTCTTTGATCTTTTGTTCAAGCAGTAGTTTGTGTGTTAGTTTGAATTCCAAAAGTTATTTCATTTGGAGTCATTTTTAAGTTCGAGACAATGGAATTGTTATAGGCTATCAACTCAAGTCTCAAAATTCTGTATAAGGAATAATCCTTTTTTTCTTGTTTTAATATGTTCAGAATTTCAATTAGTGTCGAATGGGCTTTATTTATGAGACCGTTAGAATCTGAATGATTTGGAGTAGTGAAATGGGTATTAATATCGTTATATTTAAGAAAATTTTCCACTAGTCCATTTTTGAATTCTGGGCCGTTGTCAAATTGAATTATCTCGGGGCATGGGAATAAACTTAGATATATTTCTAAAGAATTGGTTATTTCATTAGCTGAAGTGGTTCTAATAATATTACCATATAATTTTTTTGAAAAACAATCTACAAGGGTAATGAAGTACAAGGGTAATCCATCGTAATGAAGAACATCTCCTTGAAGTTTTTTGAATGGTTTGGAAGGGGTCGGTGTGATTTCATAAGTCTGTCGTATTGATCTACGTTCGTATTTGTTTTCTTTACAAAGAGAGCAATTATTAATTATTTTGGTTATTTGATCTAACATTTTTGGCCAGTAATACAATCTACATAGTTTCATATAGACTTCGTGAATTCCGCGGTGTGCTGTTTTTCCTATATGTTGGTTTAGAATGATTTCTTCCTGTTCTGAAGGGTCAGAGATATCTAGTCTTTTGGTACAGTATCTTTTGAGTTTGACTGTAGGAAATTTTTCTCTTATGATTTCGGATAGATGGTTAAAAATCTGATCATAAATTCGTTCATCTATTGAGTTTTCTACAAAAGGGGAACAGAATACACCATAAGTGTGGTTTGGTTGTAAATATTCTAAACAGTTTTCTTCTATGTCATTTGAAAAGGGATATCGAGTATACCAGTTATATCGTATTTTATTGAATGGTTTCTCAAGTGGGACTTTTGCTTCGGGGTTACCACGTATTATTAAAATTTGATATTTTTCTACATTGATACACCGAGATTTGTCGTCTACTATGTTGATTTGGTCATTTGAGGATTCCTGAGAATGTTGGGTTTGTAGGCTCTCTTGGTCCGCTTCTAGAGGGATATTTAAAGTTCTAGCCAGTTCTTCTACTGATTCGGTGTTATTTTCGGGAGATGGTACTGCCAAAAATTCATCTATAACATCCGAGGGATCAAGATCGGGGTTTTCTATGGCATTTAAGTCTTTTTCTTCCGGTGGGTTGCGTGACAAAGCGTCGGCTACTAAATTAGTCCTGCCTTGTATGTATTTAACGTCAAAGTCGAAGTCAGCTAGTTGTAGCTTCCATCTAATTAATTTGGAATTAGGTTCTTTTAGGTTGTGTAACCATTGAAGTGGCTTGTGGTCCGTCTGTATAGTAAATTTTCGTCCATATTGTAGTGTAATGGATTTGCGACTAGGTCAAATATATTGTAGAATGTATTTTTAAATGTAATGTAGTCAATAGTTGCATAGGCCAAATGTGTTATAATTTCAAATTTGTAAAGTCAGTAATGCATAAAAACAGTAATGGTGAAAGAAACCCTTAATTCTATAGGCGGGCTAGGGAGACCCGGATCAGGTAGAAGGAGCTTATCCCATTTTGCCTCCGTCAAGAAAGAAGCTGACAGGATGCAATAAAAGAAGGCACCAACAGTCACCTGGAGGAATATTTATATAGCCTTTTACAACCAGGATTTTACAATCTGGCTACAGTCAGGTACCAGATTGGAGCTCCAAGCCCGCTGTAGGTGGCCCATAAAACTATTTGGAATGTCTAAACTAAAGTGGACAGAGGTCAAATTGATTGCCTCCCAGGCAAAATTCCGAAATGGCCGAGGAGAAGAAAGAAGGAGAAGTAGTGGGGGAAGATGCCAGTCCAGGAGCCAGGAGGAAGTCAGGGGTTCATCAAGCAGTTACAGTCGAGATCCACCAGTGGAAGAGTTACAGTTGAGGTCTAGAGGTGGAAGTGGACACTTCACTTTTCTGGAGCAGTGGAAGTCTGGAGTTTCATTCCGTCGGTCGAGATCCACCAGTGGAATTCATCAACTCCAGTCCAGATGAGCCTTTGAGATCCAGGAGTTGTGGAGGAGCCCATCCGTCAGTCAGTCTTCCACTCTCAAGCCCTCGCAGATCTACCCAACATCCAATTAGTCTCTCCAGCCCCTGTCTCCAATTATCAAATTAAGGTTTAAATTTTATATTATAATTTTAATTTTACTTTTAAGTATTAATTTTTTTAGTAAATATATCAATTTTTAAAATGAATTGCTAAATTTTTAGTTGTTTGTTCCTATGCTCTATCCCAGGTCAGTTCTGATTTAACAATTTGGTTTTTCAAAACTCTTTTCGCTGACGAATCCTTCGCCTTTGGTTATAGAAATCCAACTTGTATATTAAAATCAGTAAATTTAAATTATCGTTCTATTTCGTAATAGAACTGGCAACCTATGGACATTTTAATTTAGTAAAGACAAAGCAATTTTAGAGAAAATCTCCGCAGCTTATATAAAAAGTAAATTCAAAACCACATTTTTTTTATTAAAACCGTGACGCGCACTAAAATATATTACAAATTGGCAACCCCTTGTGAAGATTTTGGTAAAATCATTATATCAGCAAGAGAGGAAAGGCGAAATTTTTAAACAAAAATTGACTTGGGGAGCTGGGAACAAACTTGATTTTTGATATTTTATATTAATTAATTTTTGAAATTTTGTTTACATTTTTTTTTAGTTGGTTAATTTTTTGTTATTCTTTTTAAAATATGGATAAACAATTAGTTTTTGGGAGTATTGAGCAATTTGAGGAAGCAAGTGTCGAGAGTGATGTAGAAAATGTAGATGTTCCGGTTTCGGCAGGGACAAGATCACGCAAAACAAATGTCGGTAATGACAGAGAGGAAACCGAAGTTTTAAATATGGGGGAGATGTTGGAAAGAATATTGAATAGAATAGGAAATTTAGATAGTGAAATGAAATCACAAGGTGCTAAATTAAGAAATGATATGGGAAATTTAGAAAAAAATTTAGAAAGTAAAATGGAGGCACAAAGTGCTAATTTAGAAAGTAAAATGGAGACACAAATAGCTAGTTTAAGTAGTGAAATAGGAAATTTAGGAAGTGGAATGGGTAATTTAGAAAGTAAAGTGGGGTCACAAATTACTAATTTAGAAACGGAAATTGGGTCACATATAGAAAAAATAATAAATAGGTTAGAGAGAACTGAGGGAAAACAGGCTGCCCATATTCAAAGTTTAAAGTTAAACTTATTTAGTGATAAGCAGGAAAAAGAGGATAGGATTCCTATTTCAATTATCCAAAGACCGGATGTCAATATGAGTATTGAAGATTTGGTAATAGAGGAACAGGAATTAGGAAATAGTTTCATAGAATGTGAAAGCACCGAGGTTGAAATCGTTAATTATGATAAGGTTAGTATAGTTGAGAACGTCAGGGAAGTAAACTCTCTTCATAAGGAGGAAGGGAAGTTTGAAGTTTTAGAGTCATTATCAGGAGACATTAAAAATGGTAGAAACTTTGTGATAATCAGAAAATTTGTAAGAGTTGAAGTGAGAAAGTTTATACTTTTTGGAATAAATGAGAAGTATGAATGTGAAAATGATTTTACAATGACAAACTATAGACCAAATGAAAAGAAAAACAGACTTGTTGAAGGAGTTTCAGATGACATTACATACAAACTTACTATTCTAGGGGAAAATAAAAGGATTAGAGATAACAATTTTAGGGAAATAATTCGGCGAGGAATTAGGAAAAAGTCGAATATTTTGATTTTAGGCCTTATATGTAATACATATGTATTTGGCCAAACTTTATAGTGAATATCCTTTTTATGAAACTCGAATAAGTTACAGACAGACCTACGAAGACAAGATTTAGACAGAAAATGTAGACTGAATATGTAGAGTAAATAGTTGAATGAAAGTGAGAATTATTTTTGGTGAGAGTGAAATTTATAAATGTTATTTTTGAAAACTGGATTTATTTGAAATTTATATATAATTTTTTTATTGGAGTTAGTTTGAATTTTATAAGTTGCATGGAAGTTTGTGTTGATTGAGGCTTTGGAAGTGAGTTAATTTTTTTTTTAGTAATTTTAGAAATATAAACGTGATTCATTTTAGATTTGGGAAGTTTTTCTTTTTGTTGGGTTGATTTTTTTTGATAAGATGAATTTTTATGCGTTAGATTAATTGATAATATTTTTGAATAATTGGAGTTATTTGAAATTTTATATATTGCATTTAATTATAGATCGATTGATGCTTTGGAAGTGAACTAAATAGCAAGTTAATTTTTTAGTATTTTTTTGATATAGGATTAATTTATTACGGTAATTTTTTTTTGGGAGAAGATATTTTTATAAATAAGATTTAGTGATAATAGTTCGAATTTATATATAATAATTTTGCGTTTTTTTTATTTAATTATATGGTGTTGGTTCTTTGATTAGTTAGTATTATTAAGAGTTTGAAAAGTAGTTTATAAAGTTCGTGTAATTTTGTTTATTGACCATTTTGAAGTATTTATATAGATTTTGAAGAAGTAATAAAGATAAAGGAGTTAAACGATTTTTAAGTAAGTGATTGATATATATTTGATTTTTTATATGGGTATTTTTTTTGAATCGATAAGAAGTATTTGAGAGAATTTAATGGTTGATATAAGTATATATTTTTTTGAATTAATAAGAAGTAATTGAGAAAAGTGGTTGAAGTAAGATTTTTTTTTTTTAATTGACAAAAGGAGAGATTAATTAAGAAGTATTATTGGTCGAGACACAATATTGTTTTTAAGAATTTAAAGGGAAGAAAGGAATTTGAAAATTTTAAGATAGGAAATTATAATTGAATTTTTTGGATAACGATAAATTTTGTTTTTTGATAGGAAGATGATTCTGGTCGTTTTTTTTTTTTGTAAAATCATTTTAAGATAGAAAATGACAGTTTTAAAAAGGGTAAGGTAGGAAAGAAAGGAATAACATGCGCGGTATAAAAGATTTTATAAATAATTTTATCCAGGATGATTCATAAAAGAGCAAAGAATAATTAAAAAGATATATAGGGATGTTTTTTTTTGTTTGTATGTGACGTTAGTAAAACTTCGCGGAGAATTAATATGGAGAAAAGTTAATATGTGAAAATGGGCTATTTGTTTAAGAGTATATAGATGAGAATTTTATTTATTATGAGATTGCCTACCCAGAGAAAGGAGGAATCTATCTGTACTACGACGATATAATTATGAGATGGCCTACCCAAGGAAGGGAGGATCCATGAAATCTACGACGATATAAAGTAATAATATGTGTTAGAAACATATGAGATATTTTTTTTGAGTATATGAGATTATTTTTTGATGTTAAGAGAAATAAAGAATAGGTAGGGGATGGGTGAAGACCTGAGTAGCGTCATATATATATAATAAGAAACATGTAATTAAAAAGGGGGGATATATTGAATAAATAAGAAAATAAGATGGATTTTTGATTGCTCGAATGTAGATGATAGGGTGAAATATTTATAAAATGAGACCATAGAATGAAAGTTTTGAATTTAGAAGGCAACCCATTTTTTTTTGTCATTGGTAATGAGAAAAGAAAAATTTTTTTTTGAGTCGACCCAGATTTTTTGAGAAATTTAAGTATTAAAGTGTTATTAAGTGAATTGGTTATCCATATTGTAGAGAAGATTAGTTATGTTTTTTTTTTTGGCATAGGATAATTTAATTACTGTAAAATAAGAAGAAAGGACGAAAATTATGTAAAATAAATATTGAAGTTTTTGTACCCACAGTAAAAATTAATAATTTGTTTTTTTTATATTAATTATAGATGTTTTGTAAATATATATATTATTCAAAACCTAGTTAGTAAGTTGTGTTTTTTTAATTAAATTCGTGTATATATTGTAGTTTGAAAATAATAATTTGGTTTTTATGTTAATTATAGATTTAATATAAATCTAAGTTGTTCAGATACTACTTTTTGTTTTTATGTAATTAATGTATATTGGAATTGTTGTAAATAATAATAATAAAATTGTCCTACGTACAATTTTGGTAAAACCAGAAGAGGGTAAATGTAGTGTAATGGATTTGCGACTAGGTCAAATATATTGTAGAATGTATTTTTAAATGTAATGTAGTCAATAGTTGCATAGGCCAAATGTGTTATAATTTCAAATTTGTAAAGTCAGTAATGCATAAAAACAGTAATGGTGAAAGAAACCCTTAATTCTATAGGCGGGCTAGGGAGACCCGGATCAGGTAGAAGGAGCTTATCCCATTTTGCCTCCGTCAAGAAAGAAGCTGACAGGATGCAATAAAAGAAGGCACCAACAGTCACCTGGAGGAATATTTATATAGCCTTTTACAACCAGGATTTTACAATCTGGCTACAGTCAGGTACCAGATTGGAGCTCCAAGCCCGCTGTAGGTGGCCCATAAAACTATTTGGAATGTCTAAACTAAAGTGGACAGAGGTCAAATTGATTGCCTCCCAGGCAAAATTCCGAAATGGCCGAGGAGAAGAAAGAAGGAGAAGTAGTGGGGGAAGATGCCAGTCCAGGAGCCAGGAGGAAGTCAGGGGTTCATCAAGCAGTTACAGTCGAGATCCACCAGTGGAAGAGTTACAGTTGAGGTCTAGAGGTGGAAGTGGACACTTCACTTTTCTGGAGCAGTGGAAGTCTGGAGTTTCATTCCGTCGGTCGAGATCCACCAGTGGAATTCATCAACTCCAGTCCAGATGAGCCTTTGAGATCCAGGAGTTGTGGAGGAGCCCATCCGTCAGTCAGTCTTCCACTCTCAAGCCCTCGCAGATCTACCCAACATCCAATTAGTCTCTCCAGCCCCTGTCTCCAATTATCAAATTAAGGTTTAAATTTTATATTATAATTTTAATTTTACTTTTAAGTATTAATTTTTTTAGTAAATATATCAATTTTTAAAATGAATTGCTAAATTTTTAGTTGTTTGTTCCTATGCTCTATCCCAGGTCAGTTCTGATTTAACAATTTGGTTTTTCAAAACTCTTTTCGCTGACGAATCCTTCGCCTTTGGTTATAGAAATCCAACTTGTATATTAAAATCAGTAAATTTAAATTATCGTTCTATTTCGTAATAGAACTGGCAACCTATGGACATTTTAATTTAGTAAAGACAAAGCAATTTTAGAGAAAATCTCCGCAGCTTATATAAAAAGTAAATTCAAAACCACATTTTTTTTATTAAAACCGTGACGCGCACTAAAATATATTACAAATTGGCAACCCCTTGTGAAGATTTTGGTAAAATCATTATATCAGCAAGAGAGGAAAGGCGAAATTTTTAAACAAAAATTGACTTGGGGAGCTGGGAACAAACTTGATTTTTGATATTTTATATTAATTAATTTTTGAAATTTTGTTTACATTTTTTTTTAGTTGGTTAATTTTTTGTTATTCTTTTTAAAATATGGATAAACAATTAGTTTTTGGGAGTATTGAGCAATTTGAGGAAGCAAGTGTCGAGAGTGATGTAGAAAATGTAGATGTTCCGGTTTCGGCAGGGACAAGATCACGCAAAACAAATGTCGGTAATGACAGAGAGGAAACCGAAGTTTTAAATATGGGGGAGATGTTGGAAAGAATATTGAATAGAATAGGAAATTTAGATAGTGAAATGAAATCACAAGGTGCTAAATTAAGAAATGATATGGGAAATTTAGAAAAAAATTTAGAAAGTAAAATGGAGGCACAAAGTGCTAATTTAGAAAGTAAAATGGAGACACAAATAGCTAGTTTAAGTAGTGAAATAGGAAATTTAGGAAGTGGAATGGGTAATTTAGAAAGTAAAGTGGGGTCACAAATTACTAATTTAGAAACGGAAATTGGGTCACATATAGAAAAAATAATAAATAGGTTAGAGAGAACTGAGGGAAAACAGGCTGCCCATATTCAAAGTTTAAAGTTAAACTTATTTAGTGATAAGCAGGAAAAAGAGGATAGGATTCCTATTTCAATTATCCAAAGACCGGATGTCAATATGAGTATTGAAGATTTGGTAATAGAGGAACAGGAATTAGGAAATAGTTTCATAGAATGTGAAAGCACCGAGGTTGAAATCGTTAATTATGATAAGGTTAGTATAGTTGAGAACGTCAGGGAAGTAAACTCTCTTCATAAGGAGGAAGGGAAGTTTGAAGTTTTAGAGTCATTATCAGGAGACATTAAAAATGGTAGAAACTTTGTGATAATCAGAAAATTTGTAAGAGTTGAAGTGAGAAAGTTTATACTTTTTGGAATAAATGAGAAGTATGAATGTGAAAATGATTTTACAATGACAAACTATAGACCAAATGAAAAGAAAAACAGACTTGTTGAAGGAGTTTCAGATGACATTACATACAAACTTACTATTCTAGGGGAAAATAAAAGGATTAGAGATAACAATTTTAGGGAAATAATTCGGCGAGGAATTAGGAAAAAGTCGAATATTTTGATTTTAGGCCTTATATGTAATACATATGTATTTGGCCAAACTTTATAGTGAATATCCTTTTTATGAAACTCGAATAAGTTACAGACAGACCTACGAAGACAAGATTTAGACAGAAAATGTAGACTGAATATGTAGAGTAAATAGTTGAATGAAAGTGAGAATTATTTTTGGTGAGAGTGAAATTTATAAATGTTATTTTTGAAAACTGGATTTATTTGAAATTTATATATAATTTTTTTATTGGAGTTAGTTTGAATTTTATAAGTTGCATGGAAGTTTGTGTTGATTGAGGCTTTGGAAGTGAGTTAATTTTTTTTTTAGTAATTTTAGAAATATAAACGTGATTCATTTTAGATTTGGGAAGTTTTTCTTTTTGTTGGGTTGATTTTTTTTGATAAGATGAATTTTTATGCGTTAGATTAATTGATAATATTTTTGAATAATTGGAGTTATTTGAAATTTTATATATTGCATTTAATTATAGATCGATTGATGCTTTGGAAGTGAACTAAATAGCAAGTTAATTTTTTAGTATTTTTTTGATATAGGATTAATTTATTACGGTAATTTTTTTTTGGGAGAAGATATTTTTATAAATAAGATTTAGTGATAATAGTTCGAATTTATATATAATAATTTTGCGTTTTTTTTATTTAATTATATGGTGTTGGTTCTTTGATTAGTTAGTATTATTAAGAGTTTGAAAAGTAGTTTATAAAGTTCGTGTAATTTTGTTTATTGACCATTTTGAAGTATTTATATAGATTTTGAAGAAGTAATAAAGATAAAGGAGTTAAACGATTTTTAAGTAAGTGATTGATATATATTTGATTTTTTATATGGGTATTTTTTTTGAATCGATAAGAAGTATTTGAGAGAATTTAATGGTTGATATAAGTATATATTTTTTTGAATTAATAAGAAGTAATTGAGAAAAGTGGTTGAAGTAAGATTTTTTTTTTTTAATTGACAAAAGGAGAGATTAATTAAGAAGTATTATTGGTCGAGACACAATATTGTTTTTAAGAATTTAAAGGGAAGAAAGGAATTTGAAAATTTTAAGATAGGAAATTATAATTGAATTTTTTGGATAACGATAAATTTTGTTTTTTGATAGGAAGATGATTCTGGTCGTTTTTTTTTTTTGTAAAATCATTTTAAGATAGAAAATGACAGTTTTAAAAAGGGTAAGGTAGGAAAGAAAGGAATAACATGCGCGGTATAAAAGATTTTATAAATAATTTTATCCAGGATGATTCATAAAAGAGCAAAGAATAATTAAAAAGATATATAGGGATGTTTTTTTTTGTTTGTATGTGACGTTAGTAAAACTTCGCGGAGAATTAATATGGAGAAAAGTTAATATGTGAAAATGGGCTATTTGTTTAAGAGTATATAGATGAGAATTTTATTTATTATGAGATTGCCTACCCAGAGAAAGGAGGAATCTATCTGTACTACGACGATATAATTATGAGATGGCCTACCCAAGGAAGGGAGGATCCATGAAATCTACGACGATATAAAGTAATAATATGTGTTAGAAACATATGAGATATTTTTTTTGAGTATATGAGATTATTTTTTGATGTTAAGAGAAATAAAGAATAGGTAGGGGATGGGTGAAGACCTGAGTAGCGTCATATATATATAATAAGAAACATGTAATTAAAAAGGGGGGATATATTGAATAAATAAGAAAATAAGATGGATTTTTGATTGCTCGAATGTAGATGATAGGGTGAAATATTTATAAAATGAGACCATAGAATGAAAGTTTTGAATTTAGAAGGCAACCCATTTTTTTTTGTCATTGGTAATGAGAAAAGAAAAATTTTTTTTTGAGTCGACCCAGATTTTTTGAGAAATTTAAGTATTAAAGTGTTATTAAGTGAATTGGTTATCCATATTGTAGAGAAGATTAGTTATGTTTTTTTTTTTGGCATAGGATAATTTAATTACTGTAAAATAAGAAGAAAGGACGAAAATTATGTAAAATAAATATTGAAGTTTTTGTACCCACAGTAAAAATTAATAATTTGTTTTTTTTATATTAATTATAGATGTTTTGTAAATATATATATTATTCAAAACCTAGTTAGTAAGTTGTGTTTTTTTAATTAAATTCGTGTATATATTGTAGTTTGAAAATAATAATTTGGTTTTTATGTTAATTATAGATTTAATATAAATCTAAGTTGTTCAGATACTACTTTTTGTTTTTATGTAATTAATGTATATTGGAATTGTTGTAAATAATAATAATAAAATTGTCCTACGTACAATTTTGGTAAAACCAGAAGAGGGTAAATGTAGTGTAATGGATTTGCGACTAGGTCAAATATATTGTAGAATGTATTTTTAAATGTAATGTAGTCAATAGTTGCATAGGCCAAATGTGTTATAATTTCAAATTTGTAAAGTCAGTAATGCATAAAAACAGTAATGGTGAAAGAAACCCTTAATTCTATAGGCGGGCTAGGGAGACCCGGATCAGGTAGAAGGAGCTTATCCCATTTTGCCTCCGTCAAGAAAGAAGCTGACAGGATGCAATAAAAGAAGGCACCAACAGTCACCTGGAGGAATATTTATATAGCCTTTTACAACCAGGATTTTACAATCTGGCTACAGTCAGGTACCAGATTGGAGCTCCAAGCCCGCTGTAGGTGGCCCATAAAACTATTTGGAATGTCTAAACTAAAGTGGACAGAGGTCAAATTGATTGCCTCCCAGGCAAAATTCCGAAATGGCCGAGGAGAAGAAAGAAGGAGAAGTAGTGGGGGAAGATGCCAGTCCAGGAGCCAGGAGGAAGTCAGGGGTTCATCAAGCAATACGGTTTTATGTCCTAGTAATACATCGTATTTATCTGAAAATGGAAACAAATGAAATTTTGCTTCTAGATCTACATTAAATATTTTCTGAACGTTAAGTTTGCAAGATTGTTCACCCTTCTTTTTTCCTGTTGGGGTAGAAATTATAAAGGGGTCTGTTGACAACAGAACGTTAGAGGGAACAGCAGTAGGGCTAATATAATTTTCCGAGGATCCTGTATCTATCAACCATTTTAAGCCAGATTTATCTTTGAATTACGGCAATGATTTGTTGACTAGGTTCAGGTTGAACTCGGGGGGTTCCCTTGGTGCTTGGGACCTAAGTCTAAAAAATAGTCCAGTTTTTCTGTAATTTGTCCGATACTATTTTCTAAGTGAGATATTCTATTATCGTATGTATTTTCGATTTGTCCGTCATGATTTCCCTGATTGTCGTAGGTAACACCTACCAGCACCAAGGGAACCCCCCGAGTTCAACCTGAACCTAGTCAACAAATCATTGCCGTAATTCAAAGATAAATCTGGCTTAAAATGGTTGATAGATACAGGATCCTCGGAAAATTATATTAGCCCTACTGCTGTTCCCTCTAACGTTCTGTTGTCAACAGACCCCTTTATAATTTCTACCCCAACAGGAAAAAAGAAGGGTGAACAATCTTGCAAACTTAACGTTCAGAAAATATTTAATGTAGATCTAGAAGCAAAATTTCATTTGTTTCCATTTTCAGATAAATACGATGTATTACTAGGACATAAAACCGTGCAAAAACTAAGTATAAATATAGATTTAAATAATAATGTCCTCTCATACCCCCAAGGGATAATTCCTTTAAAATTTACTCTTAATTTCCCGGAAGATGACATAACTGCAATCACCTTAAAACAAGGTGTTAACTTCATAGAAGTCCCTATTAAGAATAAGAATTTAAAACATGGACTTGTTAATAAGGATATAAAAATAAATGATAAATGTATAATAAAAGAAGGACTATATAATATTATTAATGATAAAATGTTGTGTAAAATTGAATCCCAAGTAGTAATGGCCATTTGCCCCGAACCAATGGATATCGAAGAAACACAAGAAATTTGTACGAAAATCCTTGACATAGTAATGACCAATTGTCCCGAAATGTCTGACCATTCGCTTTTAAGTGAAATCAAAAATGAAATTCCCTCTTTGATTAGAACTGAGCATATGAACTCAGAAGAAAAAAAAAATTTTTAAAAAAACACAAAAAAATTTCCCATCCCAAAAACACAAACGCAATTCAAACAATTCCTGGGATTCACAGGATACTATAGAAAAATGATAAAGGACTATGCAAAGATAGCTAGACCATTAACTTTTGCATTAAGAAAGGATAAGGATATAGTAATTACAGACGATTATAAACAAGCCTTTGAAACTCTAAAAACTCTGTTACAAAATAACCCTATATTGCAACTTCCTGATTTTGAGAAATCTTTTGTCCTTACCACAGATGCTTCTAATTATGCCGTTGGAGCAGTCCTATCCCAGAATTTCAATGGGAAAGACCTTCCCATTTCTTTCACTTCCCGTACACTCAATAAGCAGGAGGAAAACTATTCCACTATTGAAAAAGAACTCCTAGCGATTGTATGGGCATGCAAACATTTTAGACCCTACATATATGGACGAAAATTTACTATACAGACGGACCACAAGCCACTTCAATGGTTACACAACCTAAAAGAACCTAATTCCAAATTAATTAGATGGAAGCTACAACTAGCTGACTTCGACTTTGACGTTAAATACATACAAGGCAGGACTAATTTAGTAGCCGACGCTTTGTCACGCAACCCACCGGAAGAAAAAGACTTAAATGCCATAGAAAACCCCGATCTTGATCCCTCGGATGTTATAGATGAATTTTTGGCAGCACCATCTCCCGAAAATAACACCGAATCAGTAGAAGAACTGGCTAGAACTTTAAATATCCCTCTAGAAGCGGACCAAGAGAGCCTACAAACCCAACATTCTCAGGAATCCTCAAATGACCAAATCAACATAGTAGACGACAAATCTCGGTGTATCAATGTAGAAAAATATCAAATTTTAATAATACGTGGTAACCCCGAAGCAAAAGTCCCACTTGAGAAACCATTCAATAAAATACGATATAACTGGTATACTCGATATCCCTTTTCAAATGACATAGAAGAAAACTGTTTAGAATATTTACAACCAAACCACACTTATGGTGTATTCTGTTCCCCCTTTTGTAGAAAACTCAATAGATGAACGAATTTATGATCAGATTTTTAACCATCTATCCGAAATCATAAGAGAAAAATTTCCTACAGTCAAACTCAAAAGATAGAGGGCGCCGGTAGCTCAGTGGTAAGCGTGCTTGACTTCTGAGCTCAAGGTCGTGGGTTCGTAACCCGACCGAGGCCCTTAGTTTATTTTATCTGGGAGGTAAAATAAACTTAAGCACGCCGTCCTTCGGATGGGACGTTAAGCGATGGTCCCGAGCCTGTACGATGTCAGGTACTCGTTAAAGACCCCCCCCTAGATGAATAAAAATTTAGGGTAGGCAAAATTTAGGACTCCCACAGTAGAGTCGTGCTCATGTCCACCAGAGTGACGAAAGAGCGCTCTGGTAGTAGGCGATATGACCTCGTAGTTAAAGCCCGGGCATGAGTCATAAAACCTAACCTAACCAAACTCAAAAGATACTGTACTAAAAGACTAGATATCTCTGACCCTTCAGAACAGGAAGAAATCATTCTAAACCAACATATAGGAAAAACAGCACACCGCGGATACGGTTTGGATACGGTTAACAAAATCAATTGGAGATTCTTTGTAATGCGTTTTAGTTTGAAAAATTTCATCCTTTAGTATTTCGTAAGATCTTGAGTCTGCAAAACTTTCTTTCAACAATAATTGTTACAAGACTGGTAACTACTCTACATTGTTTGAAAGAAGTACATTTCTTGCTTGACCTACTAATTTACTTTTTACTTTTATAAACAAAATATTATGATTGTAATTTCTTTCAGCTATATTTTCCGCACAGACTAGAGCATATGCACTTTCTACAATTTCACAGAAAAAGGCTAATTCGGATGGGTTTCCATCGAAATAGGGAATATGGTCATAGTCTTCTTTAGATATTTTGTAGTTAATAGGCATATTGGGGTTGTTTTCTATATTATTGGGAATTATGAATTTAGGAGGTTTAAGGATGGATGAGTTACTTACGCTTTCTGATGGTTGCTGTTGGTCCGCCAGGTTGGGTTTTTCCGAAGTTGTTGGAAAGTCCTCTTCCTTGAAGAGAAGTCTAAAAGATACGTCTTAGACGGCTGGTCGCAGGAAAGTCACGCACTCCTAGTTTCTCTTTATGATAAGTTTATAGATGATAGCCGCGAATAAAGCACAGAACTGCAAGCTGAAGTATTTCGGGTCTATTGGACACGACACTGCGGGATAACTGATTACGACACTGCGGGATAACTGATCACGACTTACGAACTTCAACTTTCGCGGTCCCTGTCAACGGGCGCCAGTTAAATAAGTGCTCAGGGGAGAAGACTAAAAAAAAACTTTATTTTAAATTTTACAGAAAAATGTACATAATAACAGGTCTAAAGCTAAATGAAGAATGACGATGCGGCCTGTTGTAACGGGAGAGTATATATAGTATTCTGCTGAGCTGGTATACCCGGAGAGGTAGACGTTCACATAACTTGGATCTCAAAATGAACAATCATTTGTTTCAGATGAAGATTATCCTGTTCTTCATATACCCTCACCTGTGCCTGGTCCCAACGGCAGCAACAACTGACTTAATCCACGGACAAGGGATAATTCCAATTAAAATTCAGGACTCCTTTATTATAAAAAATTACTATACTTTTGTACATCATTCTAATTCGTCAACCTTAGTTATCTAATCATTCAAATTACTATACTTTTTTACATCATTCTAATTCGTCAACCTTAGTTATCTAATCATTCAAATTACTATACTTTTGTACATCATTCTAATTCGTCAACCTTAGTTATCTAATCATTCAAATTACTTTTCCCCTTTTTTCTCTCTCTCTTTTTTGTCTTTGTCATTCTCTATTTTTATTATATATATATATTTTTTAATCATATTTCCCAAATTATTCCATCATAATCAATATAATTCCTTTTTGTCTCATTTACACAAAACCATATTTTTATTATGCATTTATTTATTTTTTATCCTATCCTATTTTCTGCTTTCTAAATTAATTTTATTTTTAACCTTGGCTGGGCATCCTTCCTTCTCTTTTATAATCAACCATCATAGTACTATGCTCGGTCGATTTGTATTTATATTTATATTATCAATTTTATTTCTTTCTTAGGTGTATAGATTTGCTTTTTTTCTTATTCTCTTTTATTTTTGTAGATACTTTTATTTATTTATTTTTTTTTTTTTTCATCATACTGAAGTTGTTAATTTTATATTTTTTCCTGTTTTTCTATTTCCTGTTTATCTATTTTTTAGTTGTATAGTTTTTCTCCAATGTAGCACTAATTTTTATTTACCTACCTACCTTTTTATTTCTTTGTTCTGATACTATATTTCATTGTTTCATTTTCTTTACTCTGTACGTATTTATTCTTAGGGGACCTCGGTCCCAGAATAATAAAATTTCTTTTCATTTTCATTTTCATCATATTAACCTAGGAAAAATCCAAACAGAACTACTCCAAACCCCTTTAGTATTAGAAGCTATGGCCCCAAGAAACAGAAACCCACAACAGATTGACTTACTAAAATCCCATTATGAATACACCTTAGATAAATTTATTAAATCATATTATACTTTCAAATAAACATGACAGACAAAAAAGAGGACTTTTCAATGGCTTAGGGACCGCGATCAGCTGGAACGCAGGTGTTTGGTATGTGCTTTCATTTTTGTCTCATAGAGAGCGCTCCTAGTTGGTGGCGACCTCTATGCGGAGATTGTTTCTGATCTGTTGTTTTCGAACTCTCGGCCCTTCTCAGTGAGTCTAGTTTGCCAGCCTTTGGAGACGTTTTTCATTCCCTCATTAAGTTTTTAGCTCGGCACGTTCTCCATTTCTCCCTTTGTGTACACAAGGGGATTTCTAAGGCTTGGAGGAGAAGGTAATTTGTCTGATCTTCCATGCTTACGAATCCGCTGAGACAACTCTAAGTAAGTATTTTCAATTCATTAATGATAGCACAAACCATATTTCTCTATGGATACTTTTCATACAGTCCACCGGTTTAATTGAGTATATCCTCTAAACTATTATATACTTAATTCTCCCCTCACAAACAACAGGAAACATGGACGCCAACGACAAAGCAACTTACGACCTTACACTTCAGCAACTTGAACGTAATACTTACCACTTAGAACACAACGTAGAGAAACAACTTTCCCTAAATAATTAATTAACGAATTTAACAAAGACATACAAACAATACAGAACACCAACAGACGAATTATAAACTTCTTTTCCAACGCTACATATAACGGTATAGAACTTCAACAACACTATACGTACATATTTTCAAATTTAATGTTATTATATAATAAAATAAGTGATATAGCCACATCTCTTGAATTTTGCAAATTAAATATGATACACTCCAGTATTATTTCTTTTAAAGAATTGGAAGATTTACGTATTCATACGCACATCAACATAATTTCTGACCAATCAGAAATACTACAACATTTGGGAAAAGTGCATTGTTCTGTCTCACCCGACTCACTTTACTACTTCCTGCAAATCCCCTTAAAATCATCCCCTATTGAGACTTATTTCCTATTATCCTACCCAGTTTGGAGAGACGAACAAACCAAAACAGTTAGTATCCATCCTTCCCTCATCCTTAGAGACAGTGAATTACTCACAGGTACTTGCAATCTAATCTATAACCATTATTATTGTACCAATGTGATATCTATCAAGAACAAATGTATACACCAACTACTCAATAATGACCCTCTAGAAGACTGCATCTGGTACACCATTCAAAGCAAACCGTTTATTACTTATGTCACCATTGTCAACCAGTACTTGACGTTTAATTATAAGAATGTTATTATAAATCAAGACCATAAAAATATAACATTCAATCTATCTATACTCTCCTACAATTACAGGAAAACGAATTCATACCACAGATTCGTCGGCCTTATATGTATCACGAATCAGAACCTGTTCCTGTTTTAATGAACATACTTAGAACCCACGACACCAACTTAACATTTGATGCCATACATAGCCTCAACATCAAGATGGAACCTCTCGAACTATTGGAAGAAATTTCGACAGACCACACACCATATACAGGGTGTCCCAGATAAACGGGCCACAATCGAAATAATTCGGAAACGATTAGTGCTAGCAAAATTTTACAAAGAATAAAAGATGTACGTCTCAACGAGTGGTATGCAGTGATGTGAAAAAAAAATTAAAAATTTAATGTGATAGGGCTTAAATGGCCAACGGAAGGAAATGGTTTCCTTTTAAGCCCATTAACAATTAACACAATTTAAAAGTACTTAAAAAGTTGGGAAGAACCCCGCAAAAGAAATCTTTATACCTGTAAAACTACTTGAGATATGTTGGTTCAAAATCTGAAAAGTGTTAAACCCAGTGTTTGACGTGTTAAACCTTTGAAAAGAGTGAGACGTAGGGTAAGATTTGGGACCGTATTTTAGGTAATATGGACTCTTGCAAATGTTGGTAAAGGCATTTTTATTATTATAAAGTCTGTTTAACCAATATATATATAATGTATAAAGACTTAAGAGCACGAATGTTACAAATCTATATTATGATTTTTTTTTATGACCTTTATTACTTTATTTGTTTAGTTCTTGGTCTGTATAAGATAAGAATTGTTCATTGAATATTGCAAAAAATGTTCAGCGCTAGTGAGACAGTAGATATGACCCTTGTTATAGGGGAGTGTCAGAGCAAGTTTAATGCTGCTTCTCAGGTTTACGCCGAACGATTTCCAGAAAGAAATCATACATCCCGGAAGGTCTTGAAAGGGATTATTCAAAACATTTTTCAACTGTCCAAATCTTCAGAAAATGTTCAAAATATATTATAATTATTACAATCTGAGTATTTTTATATGAAAGTAAAGAAAAAAAAACATTAAGAACCATTCTTAACTTCAGTTATAATACTCACTCTTTTCAAAGGTTTAACACGTCAAACACTGGGTTTAACACTTTTCAAAGTTTGAACCAACATATCTCCGGTAGTTTTACAGGTATAAAGATTTCTTTTGCGGGGTTCTTCCCAACTTTTCAAGTACTTTTAAATTGTGTTAGTGGGCTTAAAAGGAAACCCTTTCCTTCCGTTGGCAATTTAAGCCCTATTACATTAAATTTTTCATTTTTTTTTACACCACTGCATACCACTCTTTGAGACGTACAACTTTCATTCCTTGTAAAATTTTGCTAGCACTAATCGTTTCCGAATTATTTCGATTGTGGCCCGTTTATCTGGGACACCCTGTATATATATGTTTATAATATTTATTTTTTTCTTAGTACTTGTACTTTTTGGACTTCAAATTAAGGCACGACTCTTCAAGAAGCAACCAGCTCCGGCGACTTCAACTTCAACCACAAACGCCGCCTATTCAGGACTTCCTTGCGAGACGCTTCGGACTTAAGGAAGGAGGACTTACAGGACTACTTTGCCTTCGCTGAAGACTGCTGACACATCAAGTACCCTGATTATATATATATCCCCTCCAGACCATCGCGCGCAATCTTGTACGGATAGCGGTGGTGTTCACATGTCTTATTGTTATTGTTATTCAAATTATTATTGTTCTAATTAAATATATTTCTTTTTAAAAACAAAGTTCAGTGTATAACTATCGTAACTCGAGTCCAATTAATACTCCATTGTTATGTACAAACATCGTGCGTGACTTCGCTAGAAAAGAAGGAAACAATGAAATTTAAGTAGCAACTTTTTTAATATAACAATTTTTTTCTTTTTGTTCAAATCATTTTTTAGTAAAATTGATCCGATCGGCTTATGATGACTAAAATAAAATACATGTGGTTACACAGGGTGAATGACAGAAGTAACTTAAATTTATAAATGTTTATATGAGCGGCTTTCACTCAAAAACCATAGTAAAAGCCATTGAAATGGGACGTCCGGCGCCAGCAGCCCTAGTAGTTGTATAATTACATATAAAACCTTCTTAACTTACCAGTTTCCAATGTAAACAGAAAGTTTCTAAATTCTGAAATTATTTAAAGAGGTATTAGCTTTTTTTTTGTTTTGTATCAACCAGCAAGTTGAGACAGACGTAAAATAATCTTCAATAGAGTTTCGTTGATAAGTAGCAGAGTTTGGTTGGAAATATTGGATACGCTTGAAGTTAGATTGCTTAAATGTATCCCAATTATAGTGTTGTCTCCTTATTGATGGCCTCAGAGGGATCCATATATTGCTTTTCCAGAGGTGGACCCTTACCTTTCTTCCTCTCGATGAGAGGCTGATCCCCCTGAGGTGGATCTTCACGTCCTTTTTCTACAAATGAAGGGCGTATCCCTTGAGGCAGATGCCCACCTTCCTTCCTGTCAATGAGGGGCTTATTCCCTGAGGCGGATCCCTATCCTCCTTTCCCGCAGATGAGGGGCTGATCCCTTAAGGCGGGACCTACACTATCTTCCCTGTCGGAGGAGGGCCGATCCCTTAAGGCGGGACCTATACTATCTTCCCTGTCGCTGGACGGCTGATCCCTTAAGGCGAGACCTATACTATCTTCCCTGTCGGTGGAGGGCTGATCCTTTAAGGCGGGACCTATACTATCTTCCCAGTAGGTGGAGGGCTGATCCCTTAAGGCGGGACCTGTACTATTTTCCCTGTCGGAGGAGGGCTGATCCCTTAAGGCGGGATGTGTACAAACTTCCCTGTCGGTGGAGGGCTGATCCCTTAAGGCGGGACCTATACTATCTTCCCTGTCGCTGGAGGGCTGATCCCTTAAGGCGGGACCTATACTATCTTTCCTGTCGGTGGAGGGCTGATCCTTAAAGGTGGGACATATACTATCTTCCCAGTTGGTGAAGGGCTGGTCCCTGGAAGCACACCAATAATCGAATCGAATAACTTCAAAGCGTAAGATGTTGCGCGAGATGAGCTACCTACCTTTTCATAAACTACCATATGAAAAATCTTTCAAACTTAAATTAATAATAATTTTTAGTATTGTCATGTTAATACTAAAAAAAATAAAATGCATTGATTGTTCTTCTATTCTTGGTACGAGCCCACAGGTCTTCTGCTCTGCTGACCGAGCTTCAAGGTCCAGGTGGAGCGTCGTCCACTCTCTAAAGAGTGGGGCTAATCCCCTGCTTAATTCCACCTTGGTACGAGCCCACAGGTCTTCTGCTCAGCTGACCAAGCTTCAAGGTCCAGGTGGAGCGTCGTCCACTCTCTAAAGACTGGGGCTAATCCTCTGCTTAATTCCACCTTGGTACGAGCCCACAGGTCTTCTGCTCAGCTGACCGAGCTTCAAGGTCCAGGTGGAGCGTCGTCCACTCTCTAAAGAGTGGGGCTAATCCCCTGCTTAATTCCACCTTGGTACGAGCCCACAGGTCTTCTGCTCAGCTGACCAAGCTTCAAGGTCCAGGTGGAGCGTCGTCCACTCTCTAAAGACTGGGGCTAATCCTCTGCTTAATTCCACCTTGGTACGAGCCCACAGGTCTTCTGCTCAGCTGACCGAGCTTCAAGGTCCAGGTGGAGCGTGGTCCACTCTCTAAAGACTGGGGATAATCCCCTGCTTAATTCCACCTTGGTACGAGCCCACAGGTCTTCTGCTCAGCTGACCGAGCTTCAAGGTCCTGGTAGAGCGTCGTCCACTCTCTAAAGACTGGGGCTAATCCCCTGCTTAATTTCACCTTGGTACGAGCCCACAGGTCTTCTGCTCAGCTGACCGAGCTTCAAGGTCCTGGTGGAGCGTCGTCCACTCTCTAAAGAGTGGGGCTAATCCCCTGCTTAAATCCACCTTGGTACGAGCCCACAGGTCTTCTGCTCAGCTGACCGAGCTTCAAGGTCCAGGTGGAGCGTCGTCCACTCTCTAAAGACTGGGGCTAATCCCCTGCTTAATTCCACCTTGGTACGAACCCACAGGTCTTCTGCTCAGCTGACCGAGCTTCAAGATCCTGGTGGAGCGTCGTCCACTCTCTAAAGAGTGGGGCTAATCCCCTGCTTAATTCCACCTTGGTACGAGCCCACAGGTCTTCTGCTCAGCCGACCGAGCTTCAAGGTCCTGGTGGAGCGTCGTCCCTCTCTACAGAGTTTAGTGTTTTTCTTACGAGCAAGAAGGGAACAAGAATGAACACTACTAATAAAACTTTAATTTAATTTTCTGTGCGGGAACGTTAGGGCTGAATAAGAAAAAATTGTTCCTAGATAGAACTTCCGTTCAAAACCAAAAAATATGGTTCAAGAATATTTAGTTTTCTTTGGGAACGAAACATTAAAGACGATAAAATGTAAGTGACTACATCAAAGAAAAAGGCAATCAAATGGCAGATTCGGTCGCTCGGTATGACCCATGATTATTTTATTTTTTTTCGATGGCTGATTTGTGTCACTGCGGCCAGAGTAGGCCTAGTGTGCCCTGTGTGTGTTGGTCCCTACAGCAGCCCTGTATCTTTGATATACTCCAGGATTCTTCTGCAGGTTCTTTCTATTACCTGCTTCGGTTCTGTTATGGCAGACTCGAAGCAGTGGAAACGTCTGCTTTCTAGTTCCCCTCATCGGCTTAGAATATGAACCGGAGTCTCATTTTCCTCGCCACATTTCCTGAACAGAGGGCTTCTAGCGATGCCCATGTTGTATAGGTGTTTGTTCATATGACAGTGTCCTGTTAATCAGCCCTGTCATAGCTCTTAGATCCATTCTGCTCATATTCAGGAGCTCTCGGCTCCTTTTCTCTGAGGGTTCCGCTATAAAGAGTTTTGAATGTCTTTGCTTTGGGACCCCTCTCCAGAACTGGATGTGATTCCTGGTCAGCCAACCATTTATTGCCGCCCTTGCGGTGCTCTTAGAGATCCCGCAGAAAGGTTCCGGTCCTATAGGTTTACCGTCAGCTCCCGACCGGGTCAGTTGATCAGCCCTTTCGTTGCCCTCACACCCCCGGTGGCCTGGCACCCATCTGAATTCAACTCTATTCTGGTCCGTCAGGGACTCCAGTCCTTGAAGGCATTCTAGGACGATTTTGGAATCTTGCAGCGCTGCTTGGCTGTCAGACAATATCAAGATTCGCCCTCCCCAAGGAGTTGTACGTTATTATGGGTCTCACCACCGTTGTGTACATCCAGTGTACCATTTTGGGATTGAGGCCCCATGTTTTGCCAAAGGAGCGCCTGCGGGCCCATAGAGCCCTGGTTGCTTTCTTTGTTATTTTCTCTACATGAGGAGTCCAGGTCAACTTGGTATCTGGTACAGTTCCCAAGTATTTGGCCTCCCTCGATAGAGGTATACCAAGCCCTTGGAGGTCCCTTATGTTCCTTTTTTGGGTGAAGTATGTACAGATTACCTTTTGTGCATTTATTTTAAGGTTCTCCCTGGTGCACCATCAACTGACATGCTCCAATGCCGTGTTCATAATTTCAACCACGGTTTTTGGGAACCTGCCACTGATGAAGATCACAAGGTCATCAGCATAGCCTTGTGTATAAAATCCATTGTTGCTCAGTTCCAGCAAGAGCTCGTCGAAAACCAAGCGGACACCCGGCTGCCGGCACTGCCCTTAACCTGCTCAGTCCCAAAGTTGTGTTTATAATTCTGCCTTTTAGCATGTTCTCGATCCTTCAGCATATGATGTCGTCGGTTCCACGCCTTCGGACAGAATTTATTATCGTTGATACTGAGGTATGATCAAAAGCGCCCTCGATGTCAAGAAAGGCTCCCAAGGCAAATTCCTTGTTTAGTAGAGTCCTCTTTATTTCCTGTGTCAGCTCATGTAAAGCCAATTCACAGGATTTACCTTTTTGATAGGCAAACTGGTTTTGATGCAGAGATGTTTCCATCAACACCATGTCCCTGATATACCTATCTATCAGTTTCTCCATGGTTCTTAAGAGAAACGAGGTGAGACTAATGGGCCTAAATGATTTTGCCTGGGCGTAGTTATCTCGCCCTGGCTTTGGTATGAAAATCACTCTTACAGGTCTCCATTTGTCCGGAAGGAATCCCAGGGCCAGACTTGCCCTGAAGAGTCTGCATAGGGGACTTGCAAGTAGGTCCAGACCTTTCTGAAGAAGAATCGGTTGGACCTCATCCATCCCAGCTGATTTAAATGGTTTAAGCGACTTGATTGCCCATTCTACTTTACTCTGGTTTATTGACCGATGATAAGCTAAGGATCATCAAAAGGCAATCAAATGGCAGATTCGGTGGCTCGGTATGACCGATAATAAGCTAAGGATATCTGATGGCTCAGGAACCCCCTCTTCTGTGTCAGTCCTGCGGGCTCAGTCTGTCTGTCAGACACATTCTAACTGAAACTGAATGCATGGAATATAGACCCCAGCGTGTGAATTTCAATCTCTCGATGGATATTTCAGAACTTTTATCTAATGATAGCTCCCAAATTACCCAACTATTTCATTTCTTGCACTTGACAAACCTCTTATCTAAATTATAAAACAAAATTGTCACGTAGCCTTTCTATTTCGTATACAGCAATCTCAACCGTTATTATTATTAATCAGCGCCTATCCAAATTAGCCCGCTAGGATCCCCACATATCTGCATCCATCAGGCATCCATGAACCTCATGGTCGATATGCCCAAAAAAAATGAAAAAAATTTGTTCGATTTTCGAAAACCGTATTTTGGCTCATGATTTGTTTATTGTGAAGTATAATTTCGCAATAGAAGAAAAAGTAATACCAGTTCTTCTATCCGAGGGCTCATCGATCTGATCTCGATCTGTAAATAAAGATATACAATATCAATAATAAGAAAGAACCACTAGAATATTCCTTCAAAATGTTCAATGGCTATTCCAGAAAAAAAAAAAAAACATAAATTGCGTAAAAAATTATCCCCTGAGAAGTATTTTTAAGCATATCTATGCAGAAGTCAGCTGACTTCAGTTCACCAACGAATTTTATTGATGAACGACACAAAAAACATGACCTCACAAACTATTTTTTTTATACAGAAAACACTTGAAACCAATGCATCAAATTAGGATTATAATGAAACAATAATGTAAAAATAATATCAAAGAATGTTATAAAAGCAACAAAACAAGATAAATATATAGTAATGAAAAAGGGAAAATCAACAGAATTGAAAAAAAAAAAGAAATAAGAAAATCCGCTTGGTAAAATTTCATGAAAATTTGTCAGAAGCAACAGTAGATTATTTCAGAAGTTATGATGAAGAAAATTACTGAAGAAAAATGGAATTAATGGCATAAATGTAAGATATGATAAGAAATCGATGTTACAATAATCTATTGATTTCTTCAATCAGGCTTGTAAAAGAAGAGTAAATTTAAGTTAATAAACAGTTTTATGAAGGACAGAAGACGTGAAAAATAATAATAGAGTTTATACATATGAAGAGAAAAAAGATAAAGGAAGAAAACGACAAAAAAGATTTTTAAAAACTATATAAAATTTATGGGAGTGGGAGCCAGTCTGGCAAAAATTAAATGTTAAAACGGAAAATCAGCCATGTTACTTGGCGATCAGACCTTGCCCAGGACGCACGCTCAAACACGTTCTGAGTTTTTTTTTTATGTTTAATAAATTGAGTGGAAATGGTGAAATTTAGTAAACTTTATATATAATAAAAAGATGAGAGCAGAATTTGTGTCGTTTCAATCAGTTGCAAGCAGTTACGGGATATTGTAGAAAAGGGTTTTTAAAATGATTTGTTTAATGAAACAACCACTTCAAGGTTTCTTAGTTTAAACAAGGATCTGAATTTTGATTTGAGTGAGGAACACTACATTAATGATAGAAACAAATAATGCGCGCTATAATGAAGGTTAGGGGACAGCTGACATATGTACTTAAATTCCAACGTGGGCAGGACAGAAGAGCGATCTCTCTGTTTCCTGTGTATGTAACATGAGGAAGGTGGAGGACCACTGCTATTTTGTTGGGTTGACATTGTAGCATTATCAGGATACCACCGATAATTTGCGATATAATCGGGTTTATAATAAATAAATGAGGTTGCGAGAAGCCGCCACCAGAGACAGTAGCAGCACCTTCCAGAGGCTTTACTTGGGTCAGGAGTGATATAGTTCAATTTTTAGCGGACGCTCCGTAATTGAAGATATCCGGGCAGGTGCAACTTAGTTCAACAATATCGAGAACAAAGAAGATGTTGGACAAAGGAGGGTCGAAGCTCCGCCCAATATGACTTAGACAAACAGCGCGAGCCAATGAACAGCCAGATGCAACCGGTCTTCCCCCTCCATAAGGCGCGAGGAGAGCTCCAAAAAACGGTGTTCACATCGTCAGTCTGGTGACAGACCCCGGGCAGTGTCCACGTCAGTTTGCGTTCCGAATCATATAGAAATTATTATAAGTTCAAGATGTAATCATACAGTTTAATATTATCAGTCTGGTGACAGACCCCGGGCAGTGTCCACGTCAGTTTGCGTGCCGAATCATATAGAAATTATTATAAGTTCAAGATGTAATCATACAGTTTAATATTATCAGTCTGGTGACAGACCCCGGGCACTGTCCACGTCAGTTTGTGTTCCGATTTTATTGAAAATTATTCTAAGTCCTAAAATGTAACCCTACAAGTACTTTTATATAGAAGTAGGGAGTTATTAATCCTCTCCTATGGTTTAATAATGAACATATTTGATGACATCCGGACAATTACACCCATTTAGTGTCGGAGTGATCACATCCTTTGTTCATCGGAGACGCTAGACATTTCCCTCCGCCATCGAAGAGATATATCATCTGGGACATCATTCGCCTATTGATTTCAACACAACACTCCAAGGAATGTGGAATTCAACAAACAGGTTTCACTTCTTAAACATTTATTTACTGCCAATAGAGCCATATAAGAAACCAGTAATGCCCTTCGATTTATATATTAAAATCAGTAAATTTAAGTATCGTTCTACTAGATAGGCGATCTGACATCCCTTGAATATTTTATTTTAGTAAAAAGTCAGGTATACAATTTTGAGAAAATCTCCGCTTCTTTGATTTAAAGTGAAGAATTATATCATCTATATAATAAAAATGAATGGCTAAATTTGCTAAGCGCAAAACTCGAAAACAGCTGGACCAATTCGGCTAATTTTTTTTTTTCAAATATTTGTTGAAGTCCGAGGAAGGTTCTTATGAAGAGAGTTCCTAGCTGTCAACTGGTGGGGGGGGGGGGGGGGGGGGGGGGGGGGGGGGAGTTGTAAGGGGAGCCTAAGCATAAAAATTCCTCTAGCGCATTAACGGATGGACGGATTATCATGAAATTTCACAGGTAGTATTCTTAAAAGCCAAGTTAAAAAATAGGCTATGTGGCGATTATAAATATTGAACGGGAGGGGGGGTTGTAAGTGGGGCCTAACCATAAAAATTGTTCTAGCTCATTAACGGATGGTCGGATTATCATGAAATTTCACATGTAGTATTCTTAAAAGCTTAGTTAAATAGGCTATGTGGCGTCCCTAAATTTTGAGCGGGAGGGGGGGGGGGTTGTAAGGGGGGCTTAAATATAAAGATAGTTCTGTCATTAACGGATGCTCGAATTGTCATGGAAGTTTATATGTAGTTTTCTTAAAGGCCAAATTTCAAAATACGCTAAGTGACATTTCAACATTTTGAACGGGAGGGGAGGTTGTGGGGGTAGGCCTAAATATAAAGATACTGCTAAGTCATTAACGAATGATCGGATTGTCATGGAATTTCATATGTAGTATTCCTGTAGGGCAAATTGAAAAATACGCTATGTGATATCTCAAAATGTTGAAAGGCAGTGGGGGTAGGCCTAAATATGAAGATAGTGATCGCTCATTAATAGATGATCCAATTGTCATGGAATTTCACATGTAGTATTTTTAAAGGCGAAATAGAAAAATACACTGTGTGACATCTCCAAAATTTGAACGGGAGGTGGGGTTGCAATGGGGGCTAAGCATAGAAATTGTTTTAGCGCAAAATTGTGAACAGAAGGGGGGTTGTGGGAGTAGGCCTAAATACGAAGATACTGATCGGTCATTAACTGATGGTCTGATTGTCATGGAATTTCACATGTAGTATTTTTAAAGGCGAAATAGAAAAATACACTATGTGAGATCTCAAAAATTTGAACGGGAGGGGGGAGGGGCTAAGCATAAAAATAATATTGACTCATTAAAGGTAGTCGGATTCTCATGAAATTTCACATGTAGGAGTAGTAACTACGTACTAGCTGTGGTGCCCAGCGTTTCTAACTACGTACTAGCTGTGGTCACTAGCGTTCTTAAGTACGCACTGGCTAGGACGTCCAGTGATGCTAAGTATTCACTAGCTGTGGTTTCCGCCGTTGAATGACGCGTACTAGCTATGGTGCCCAGGGGTCCTAAAAACTTACTAGCTGGGATGTCTCCCGTTGAAGGACTATAACCGTTATTCCGTATGAATAATTGAAAATTATAACATCATGAATGTACTGTTGAAGAATTGAATTGGATTCGAACGAGAGATATTAGGAGAAAAGTCAAAGTTCCCCGGGCAACGCTGCTAGTTTTCAAATAAAAACGCGAACAACAAGCTACATATATTACACGTCTAAGTGTTTTTTTTCTTTGTATAAAATTCTTGGTACGATTTTTGTATTTTTCTCATTTTCAATAAAATCAATTCTATTCTATACAATAAGAAGTGTAAAGTGATGAAGGAAATGTGAGAGTTGAAGTTTAAAGAAAATGTCATTAGTTTAAGAAAAATATTTAGATATGTCGTCATAAGGGGTATGATAATTTTAGGTTGAATTTTGAGATTAATCTCCTTTTTTTAAATTTTTTTGTTTAACACCTACATAATTTTAATCCAATTTTAAAATTATTTAATTTTTTTTATTGTCTTCCTAAATCCCAACAAGCCGTCTCACTGTCGAAACTTGTAAATTCAGCGGATCTCATCTCCTTCGATAGGAGTAAACTCGCGCGAAACATAAACATTTTTTAAATTATCAATTTATTTAATATTAACTTCAGAAATTTTGAATTACAATATTAATTAATTATTATTATTTTCTTATGACATAAAAATATTACATGGTATCCAAAAAAAAAATACGATCTGGTGAAAATATTATATATAAAAATAGTCGAGTAGGGTATGAATTTGAAGGGTAGAGTACATGGGGGTAATATTTTTTTCTAATGTTTAAACATCTGAGAAAAATAATATGACCTCATCCTTTTTAAGGCAAGATTCGAATTTAGTTTTTGTGAATTTTCGGACAAATTGGGTCCAGAGGCACCCTTTTATTGTTTCGGGGGCACCTTGCTTTTGTGCAACATCAGCCGTCGTGTCAGTAGAGGGAGCTCGGGCCGGCTAGACTAACGTGTGGTCCAGGGACAGACAATGTTTCGGGGGCACCTTGCTTTTGTGCAACATCAGCCGTCGTGTCAGTAGAGGGAGCTCGGGCCGGGTCCACTAACGTGGGGTCCAGGGACAGACAATGTTTTCGATAGTTTGACAAAAAATATCATATTTAGACTAGTAAATTTCGCAATATTATTATTTTTTTTTTTTTAACACGGAACCCTATCGGTTGCTTGGTAGACTGCAAAAATATAGAACGGTCTTGAATGGCTTTATATAATTAAACAATCGAAAGTCGTATTATGGAACGGAAATAGCGTTATTACATTTGAAATGATTCTGACAAAATCCCCGAAAAAATCATCGCATTCGTGCAGCGCAAAAGTGAAACTGTCATCTACATAAGCAAATGGGGTATCGCTTTAAAAGTACATTATGAAAAAACAAATCAAGGATCTACCTGGAAGAAGATTGTAAGGTTATCCGAATACTTTTCATGATGGTGCGAGTTACCGAATTTATTTAATTAGTCAATTACCTCGGTGGCGGGGTGGGTAGCACAGCACTTCCACCTACAAACTTTGTAAATAAATTACTTAATTATTGCTATTTGTCTCCAATTTCGCTTTAAACAAATATACTTAATCGAGTGTTTCATAAATTAGCTTAGCTGTGAAATATATATATTTTGTGTATTAAGCCATAGACTGCTCTTTAGCAGTCTTTTTCCCACAAATTTTATTTATTGTGACAAATTTAAGCTATCAAGCATCTTAACCTAAAAGTTTCTTGCCGAAAGATTGTTTTATAGTTCATAATATTGGTATTTTATTTAAATTCACTAAAACGGTAAATATGATCAATAATTAATTAATATAATGAAGTAATTAATAATAAAATGAGTTAAGTAATTAATAATTAATATAGTGAATTTTGACGAACAAATTGTGTATTTTTAATTATCTATTCCTAGAATGGACATTCACACAAAGTAAATCTGAAAACCATAAATTATTATATGATCATTAATGTTGTAATAATAAAAATAGTAAATGTTACATATATATATATATATATATATATATGAGCAGTTCCATTACTTTTCGGCAAAACCGTGCGCACGAGGTTTTTCAATTATGCTGCCGATTTTTTGTGTGAAAAAAGTACGCGCGAAAAAATGACGATCTACAAAGTTTCAGCACGATTGAGATTAACTCATTGGAGTTACGATTTTTTAATGTCTAAAAAAAACGGCTATTTAGACGAAGTTTAATAGTTATTTCCTGGCCATGTTTCGACTAAAAAAATTTCTACTATAGGGTTTTTTTATCATCAGGATCAGCTTTAAAAAAAATAATAAATCCCATAATTTTTTTCACATCCTCATGAATTAGAGCTAATATTAGCTACGCGTGATATTACAAAAATCGCTCGAAATCGAACAGCTTTAAAAAGCTATTGAAACAATTGTTTCAAGCTGGGATTTTTTTTCACGTATTTATACAGGTTGGGGAAGTTGTAAATTAATGAAAAACTCCACAAAAGTTGAAATTTCTATGTTATAATCGAATTAATTCACCTAGGAATTTTGCTATTTTAAAAAAAAGAGATTTTTTCTATCTATGATAACTTTTTTCTATGTGAACGAATTCGCGTGAAAATCTTACCACATGTAGTCCTAATTTAGTAGAATATTCTGTGAAATTTTCAACCTTCTAACCAGCTCTAAGCATTTTTGAAAAAACTCATTTTCACATATAATTAACATAGAATAACACTATTTCAATTATCTATTTGAGTTTTTATCGCAATATTTATCCCTATTACATTATTTTATCACAAAGTTATGTATTTAAGATTTATTAATAATCTGTTTCGTTCTTATTTTAGGTTTTCAGGTCTATAAAAATTCGTTATTTTTCGTTTGCTCTGATGGTAACTGTGGTTTATCGATCATTCAAGTTATCTATATAGAGGGCGCCGGTAGCTCAGTGGTATGCGTGCTTGACTTCTGAGCTCAAGGTCGTGGGTTCGTAACCCGACCGAGGCCCTTAGTTTATTTTATCTGGGAGGTAAAATAAACTTAAGCACGCCGTCCTTCGGATGGGACGTTAAGCGATGGTCCCGAGCCTGTACGATATCAGGTACTCGTTAAAGACCCCTACCCTAGATGAATAAAAATTTAGGGTAGGCAAAATTTAGGACTCCCACAGTAGAGTCGGGCTCATGTCCACCAGAGTGACGAAAGAGCGCTCTGGTAGTAGGCGATATGACCTCGTTGTTAAAGCCCGGGCATGAGTCATAAAACCTAAACCTAAAAAAGTTATCTATATCGGCGATTCTCTGTAAACTCGTAAACGGGTGTCCGGACCGAGTTTAAAAAAAATAAATAAAGCATAGAAATATAATTATGCCTCTCAATTTAAATTAAACGCTGAACTTTATAGTGCTATTGTAGGTTAGGTTATATGTCATATCGCCTTTTACCAGACCGCTCTTTCGCCACTCTGGTGGACATATGGGAGTCCTAAATTTTGCCTACCCTAAATTTTTATTCACCTTGGGTAGGGGTCTTTAACGAGTACCTGACATCGTATAGGCTCGAGACCATCCCTTAGCGTCCCATTCGAAGGACGGCGTGCTAAGTTTATTTTATCGCCTCGGTCGAGTTTCCAACCCATATTCTTCAGCTGAGAAGACAAGCACGCATATCACTGAGCTACCGGCGCCCTCTAAGTTTTATTATATATTTATCTTTACATTCATTCATCAGTGACGCAATATGTTACACGATGATGCAGTCAAAATATATTATACTTTCTTATTCCATGAAGGTAGAAATACTCAAAAACAGCTGACACCATAGATAAAGAAATGTGTAGTTGTGTGTACGCTGCGCACGTAAGGATCTATCGATACAAGTGGATACAAGTAAAGTATCGATACTTTTGGCCGATAACAAGTACCTTTGGAATCGTTACTTTCTTTCTATATCAAGTAGATATCGAATAGACATTACTTGTATCGATTCAAAGTACTCGTTTCAAATTTCAGCAATTTAAAAAAATTATATAAATTGGATATTACACACACAGTTACGCATGCACATCAACGAGACTTACGCTCTGACATAGCCCCTACCGAGAGCTAAAATGTTCACTCATCGATAACAAATTTTAAGTAAGTTAATAAATAAAATAAAATTGTTCAATAAATAAAACAAATACATAAAAACTATTTAAAAATTTAAAATTTCATGGATGGGGACAGATGCATTATTCCTCTTGCCCTCTTGAGTCACTACTGTATCTGTTTTTATATATTTATTTATTGAACAATTTGCGTTATTTATTCACTACTTAGTTTAAAATTGTATTTTTAATTGTTATGTTCCTTAAAGTGTATCAGACATGTGACGATGGCAACTATGAAACCATGCTAGCTTATTATAATAAAATATATGAGAATTGAGAATACATTTTTATTTTACAACCTGTGAAACATTATTACAACTAATATATTTCCACCGAAATGTGAACATTTTGTAAAGCGTATAAGCGAACACACAAAAAAAGGATAATAATTGAATATACCTATACGTTCAGTGTTCCTGTTGGTGAAGAGAGGAGAGAAGCCTGAAAATCAAAAAAATATTAATCAAAGACATATTTGTGTGATATTTCATAAAAGAGCAGGTTCCAAGTGAACCTTATTTTGTTTCCTAGCGTTAAATCTACTGGTTATTTTGTTTTCCTTAATTGAAAAGTGCATTTAACATGTATTGGTAAAATGTACAATTATCGGTATCGACACATTCATTCGATTGGGAGTTATCATGTTCACAGACACATACAGACAGTTTTTTTTGGAAGCACAGCGTCTGGAACATGAAATTCCAGAGAAAACTCAATATCGAATTTCTGATGGAATACATAAATTTCGTTATAGTTGGAAAATAGAATAGTGGTTAGGCCAAGTATCTAATGGGCACCAATAGCAGCGGGGGAGCTTTGAGGTGGAGTTCATGAACAGAGAGTTAGCGAGTCTGCAGACAATTTCAAAGGTACCTCCTACAGAGTGGCAATGATTTTTGATGGCATTGATTGTGTGTTTCTGGAATAACCGCTCATAGCGACGCGAAAAACGGACGGGGGAAAAAAAAACAATGACCCTTCGAAACCGAAATCGGAATTTTTTTTTTTTTTTTTTTTAATTAAATTCTATCCTGAAAGTTACTCGGCGAAATTGAACAACCGAATTTTTTCCTTGGGGGAATTTGTCATTATTATCGCGACGTGACTGATCTGCGGTGGATCTAATATTGAAGCAATATTACTCTTATAATTTACTAGCAGTAATACCCGGCGTTGCCCGGGGAACTTTGATTTTTCTCCCAATATCTTCTATAACGCTATTCAGTTCCTCGACAGTACATTCATGATGTTATAATTTTCAATTATTCATACGGAATAAGGCTTATAGTCCTTCAGCTGTTGTAACGCTAGTAAGTTTTTAGGACCCCTGGGCACCACAGCTAGTATGCGCCTTTCAACGGCGGAAGCCACACCTTAGTGAATACTTAGCATCGCTGGACGTCCTAGTCAGTGCGTACTTAAGAACGTTTGTGACCACAGCTAGTATGTGGCTTGCAACGCTGAGCACCATAGCTAGTACGTAGTTGGGAATGCTGGGCATCATAGCTAGTATGTGCCTCGCAACGACGGACCCCACAGCTAGTACGTTTTTAGGAACGCTGGGCCCTACAGGTAGTAGGTGCCTTGCAACTGCGGACCCCACAGATAGTATGTAGTTAGAACCACAGGGCATCACAGCTAGTATGAGTTTTGCAACGGCGGACCCCACAGCTAGTACCTACGTAGTTAAATACGCTGGGCCACACTGCTAGCGCCTTGCAACAGCAGACCCCACAGCTAGTACGTAATTAGGAACGCTGGGCATCACAGCTAGTAAATGTCTTGTAGGTGCCTTGAAACAGCGAACCCCACAGCCAGTACATAGTTAGGAACGCTGGGGCTGAGCACTACAGCTAGTAAGTGCCTTGCAACAGCGGACCCCACAGCTAGTACGATATTAGGAACGCTGGACATCACAGCTAGTAAATGTCTTGCAACAGTGAACCCCACAGCGAATACATAGTTACTACTACTACATGTGAAATTCATGACAATCCGATTCATGACAATACGATCAACCGTTAATGAGCTAGCTCTATATTTATACTTAGTCCCCCCCCCCCCCCCACAACCCCCCCTCCCGTTCAAAACTTTGGTACGCCACACACCTTATTTTTCTATTTGGCCTTCAGGAATACTCCATGTGAAATTTCGTGACAATCCGACCAACTGTTGAAGAGTTAGCTCTATATTTATACTTAGGCCCCCCTTACAACCCCCCCTCCCGTTCAAAACTTTGGGACGCCACACACCTTTTTCTCCTATTTGGCTTTTAAAAATACTACGTGAAATTTCATGACGATTCGCCCATTAGTTAATGAGTTAGCTCTATATTTATACTTAGGCCCCCCTTACAACCCCCCCCTCCCGATCAAAACTTTGGGACGCCACACACCTTTTTTTCCTATTTGGCTTTTAAAAATACTACATGTGAAATTTCATGACGATTCGCCCATTAGTTAATGAGTTAGCTCTATATTTATACTTAGGCCCCTCACAACCCCCCCTCCCGTTCAAAACTTTGGGACGCCACACACCTTTTTTTCCTGTTTGGATTTTAAAAAGACTACCTGTGAAATTTCATGACAATTCGCCCATTAGTTAATGAGTTAGCACTATTTTTATACTTAGGCCCCCCCACAACCCCCCTTCCCGATCAAAATTTTGGGACGCCACATAGCCTATTATTCAATCGGGCTCAAAAGAATGCTACATGGGCAGTTTCATAAAAATCCGTCCAGCGGTTTGGGCGTGATGCTGGAACAAACATACATACAAACAAAGAAACAAACAAACAAACCCCGTTTCAGCTTTATTAATATAGATTATTATGCAATACAATGGTTATTATTGTGAGAACTTACTCATAATCTTACAACGTTTGGCCTCCACCTGAGGAAGGGCATAGCTGGCGAGGAAGACAAGAAGGAGATACAGAGGCGACATGATGAACTCTGGAAGAGACCGGAGCTGCAGAGGACACAGCTATAAAGGTCAGCCCCCTCCCAGCCGGCTCATACTAAACAGCCACGTCTCCTTAACACAATTCCGCTCCCCCCTTCCCCCGCGAGGCTTCCAGCTTGGATAAGGACTTATAGCATTTTTTTACTTTAATATTAATTTACAAATTTAAAATTTCATCCAAGTTAGTTATTAAAAACAAACTTGGAAAAATTATTATTTGTAGGGGTCTGTTATCGAACTCCACCATGGACTTGAAAAATAAAATAAAACTTGTTTATTTAATATATTGTCTAATTTCACTAACTATATATACATGGGAGTACTTTCGGTATTTCTACCATCCTCAGCCAAAACCATAAGAGATAAGACTAAGTTATTTTTCAGAATGTCAGCCTCTCGAGGAACCCATTACCCTCCCTACTGGTGTTCCCCATGACGTCAGACATTCCTAACTAAGCTAAATTGTCAAGCTGTGAGATATTTTATGACAAGGCGGTCCCCATATTTCAAATGTGTGACCCCTTCTAAGATCTAGGTATAAAGCATTAACAATGAACAGGCGAATAATATAACATTAACAAATCTTATATTATTCGCCTGTTCATTGTTAATGCTTTATACCTAGATCTTAGAAGGGGTCACACATTTGAAATATGGGGACCGCCTTGTCATAAAATATCTCACAGCTTGACAATTTAGCTTAGTTAGGAATGTCTGACGTCATGGGGAACACCAGTAGGGAGGGTAATGGGTTCCTCGAGAGGCTGACATTCTGAAAATTAACTTAGTCTTATCTCTTATGCTTTTGGCTGAGGATGGTAGAAATACCGAAAGTACTCCCATGTATATATAGTTAGTGAAATTAGACAATATATTAAATAAACAAGTTTTATCTTATTTTTCAAGTCCATTTGAATTATTTCACAATATCTCTGCAATAATGTCAGTTTTCATTGAACTCCACCATGTCTATTTTCGATCAGGTTTTAGTTAGATTCTAGAGACTGACGTGCCTTTCAACGAGGAATCCGGTGATAAGATCCCTTTTCTTCAAATCTCCCCACATATTGAAATAAGTAGCATCTGATATTTGGACTAATGTACAAAAACCTACCTGTGTACACCAAAAGTGGGGGTTCTATATCAGTGGCCCCACAAATGGCCAGTGACAAGATTAGATGGAAGCGAATCTATGGCAAAGCATAAATTCAACTTCCGGCAATATAAAGTGAACTGTATAATTAAGGAATCTTAGAGAACTTACCGAATGGTGAGATGAGAAGAACGTCCCACACAGGTCAGGGTGCTCTCCGAGCTGAAAGAGAAATGCAATGGCCAAAAAATTCCCCAAACAGTCGAAAAAGCTACTTACCTGATCTGCACGGTCTGGAAGGTGGGTGAAAGTTCTCACATGGTGGAAAAATATATTAGGAAACTATTAGGACACTGGGAACTGTAAGACAAAATACTGGAAGCGAAGAGAACCTACTTGGTCGGGAGCTGGAAGCACAAGAGGGAGCAAGTGGGGGCGAAATGGAGTCCAGGCAGCTAGATAAGCCCTGTCTAGCGGTCAAGTAGCCAAAACTAGTGGAATTGATTCGCCAAAATACCACAAGTGACGCCACCAAAACTTGACTTAATTGGCGGCAACACTACCACATCCATGTTTAGTCTATTTTGAGTTAGATAACGACACTGACGTGTCTTTTAACGAGGAATCCTGTGATAAGCTCCGTTTTCTTCAAATATCCCCACATCTTGAAATAAGTTGCATCTGATAATTGGATTGAGGTGCAAAAACCAGCGACATCCACATTTATTGGATTTTGAGCTAGATATCGACACTCACGTGTCCTTCAGCAAGATTCCGGTGATAAGGTCCTTTTTTTTCAAATCTCCCCGCATCTTGAAATAAGTTGCGTCTGATAATTAGACTAAGGTACAAAAACCTGCCACATCCAAGTTTGCTCGATTTTCAGTTAGATATCGACACTGACGTCTCTTTCAACGAGGAATCCGGTGTTAAGCTCCTTTTCCTTCAAATCTTGAAATAAGTTGCATCTGATATTTGGAATAAGGTACAAAAACCTGCCACATCCATGTTTGGTCGATTTTGAATTAGATCTAGAAGCTGACGTGTCCTTCAACGAGGAATCCGGTTATAAGCTCTTTTTACTTCAAATCTCCCCACATCTTGAAATAAGTTGCATCTGATAATTGGACTAAGGTACAAAAACTTGGCACATCCAAATTTGGTCGATTTTTAGTTAGATCTAGAGACTGACGTGTCTTTCAACGAGGAATCCGGTGATAAGCCCTTTTGTCTTCAAATCTCTCCACATCATGAAAAAAGTTACATCTGATAATTGGACTAACGTACAAAAACCTGCCACATCCATGGTTTGCCCATTTTGAGTTAGATCTAGAGACTGACGTGTCTTTCAACGAGGAATCCGGTGATAAGCTCCTTTTTCTTCAAATCCCTCCACATGTTGAAATAAGTTGCATCTGAAAATTGGACTAAGGTACAAAAACCTGCCACATCCATGTTTGGTCGATTTTGAGTTATATCTAGAGGCTGACGTGTCCTTCAACTAGGAATCCAGTTATAAGCTCAAAAAACTGCCACATCCATGTTTGTTCGATTTTGAGTTAGATATCGACACTGACGTGTCTTTCAACGAGGAAGACGGTGATAAGATCCTTTTTTTTCAAATCTCTCCACATCTTGAAATAAGTTCCAAAAACTACCACATCCTTGTTTTTTCGATTTTGAGTTACATCTAGAGACTGACGTGTCCTTCAACGAGGAATCCGGTGATAAGCTCCTTTTCCTCCAAATCTCTCTACATCTTGAAACAAGTTGCATATATGCATATAATAGATCTAGAGACTGACGCGTCTCCCAACGAGGAATCCCGTGATGAGCTCCTTTTCCTTCAAATCTCTCCACATCAAGAAATAAATTTCATCTGATAATTGGACTAAGGTACAAAAACCTGCCACATCCATGGTTTGCCTATTTTGAATTAGATCTAGAGGCTGACGTGTCTTTCAACGAGAAATCCCGTGATGAGCTCCTTTTGCTTCAAATTTCTCCACATCTTGAAATAAGTTTCATCTGATAATTGGACTAAGGTACAAAAACCTGCCACATCCATGGTTTGCCGATTTTGATTTAGATCTAGAGACTGACGGGTTTCCCAACGAGGAATCCCGTGATGAGCTCCTTTTCCTTCAAATCTCTCCACATCTTGATATAAGTTTCATCTGATAATTGGACTAAGGTACAAAAACCTGCCACATCCATGGTTTGCCTATTTTGATCTAGATCTAGAGACTGACGTGTCTTTCAACGAGAAATCCCGTGATGAGCTCCTTTTCCTTCAAATCTCTCCACATCTTGAAATAAGTTTCATCTGATAATTGGACGAAGGTACAAAAACCTGCCACATCCATGGTTTGCCGATTTTGATTTAGATCTAGAGACTGAGGCGTCTCCCAACGAGGAATCCCGTGATGAACTCCTTTTCCTTCAAATCTCTCCACATCAAGAAATAAATTTCATCTGATAATTGGACTAAGGTACAAAAACCTGCCACATCCATGGTTTGCCTATTTTGAATTAGATCTAGAGGCTGACGTGTCTTTCAACGAGAAATCCCGTGATGAGCTCCTTTTCCTTCAAATCTCTCCACATCTTGATATAAGTTTCATCTGATAATTGGACTAAGGTACAAAAACCTGTCACATTCATGTTTGGTCGATTTTGAGTTAGATAGTGGCACTGACGTGTCTTTCAACGAAGAATCCGGTGATAGGCACCTTTTTCTTCAAATCTCTCCACATCTTGAAATAAGTTTCATCTGATAATTGGACTAAGGTACAAAAACCTGCCACATCCATGGTTTGCCATTTTGATTTAGATCTAAAGACTGACGTGTCTTTCAACGAGGAATCCCGTGATGAGCTCCTTTTCCTTCAAATCTCTCCACATCTTGAAATAAGTTTCATCTGATAATTGGACTAAGGTACAAAAACCTGCCACATCCATGGTTTGCCGATTTAGATTTAGATCTAGATACTGACGCGTCTCCCAACGAGGAATCCCGTGATGAGCTCCTTTTCCTTTAAATCTCTCCACATCTTGAAATAAGTTTCATCTGATAATTGGACTAAGGTACAAAAACCTGCCACATCCATGGTTTGCCGATTTTGATTTAGATCTAGGGACTGACGTGTCTTTCAACGAGGAATCCCGTGATGAGCTCCTTTTCCTTCAAATCTCTCCACATCATGAAATAAGTTTCATCTGATAATTGGACTAAGGTACAAAAACCTGCCACATCCATGGTTTGCCGATTTTGATTTAGATCTAGAGACTGAGGCGTCTCCCAACGAGGAATTCCGTGATGAGGTCCTTTTCCTTCAAATCTCTCCACATCTTGAAATAAGTTTCATCTGATAATTGAACTAAGGTACAAAAACCTGCCACATCCATGGTTTGCCTATTTTGATTTAGATCTAGAGACTGACGTGTCTTTCAACGAGGAATCCCATGATGAGCTCCTTTTCCTTCAAAGCTCTCCACATCTTGAAATAAGTTTCATCTGATAATTGGACTAAGGTACAAAAACCTGCCACATCCATGGTTTGCCTATTTTGATTTAGATCTAGAGACTGAGGCGTCTCCCAACGAGGAATCCCGTGATGAACTCCTTTCCCTTCAAATCTCTCCACATCTTGAAATAAGTTTCATCTGATAATTGGACTAAGGTACAAAAACCTGCCTCATCCATGGTTTGCCTATTTTGATTTAGATCTAGAGACTGACGTGTCTTTCAACGAGGAATCCCGTGATGAGCTCCTTTTCCTTCAAATCTCTCCACATCTTGAAATAAGTTTCATCTGATAATTGGACTAAGGTACAAAAACCTGCCACATCCATGGTTTGCCTATTTTGATTTAGATCTAGAGACTGACGTGTCTTTCAACGAGGAATCCCGTGATGAGCTCCTTTTCCTTCAAATCTCTCCACATGATGAAATAAGTTTCATCTGATAATTGGACTAAGGTACAAAAACCTGCCACATCCATGGTTTGCCTATTTTGATTTAGATCTAGAGACAGACGTGTCTTCCAACGAGAAATTCCGTGATGAGCTCCTTTTCCTTCAAATCTCTCCACATCTTGAAATAAGTTTCATCTGATAATTGGACTAAGGTACAAAAACCTGCCACATCCATGGTTTGCCTATTTTGATTTAGATCTAGAGACTGACGTGTCTTTCAACGAGGAATCCCGTGATGAGCTCCTTTTCCTTCAAATCTCTCCACATCTTGAAATAAGTTTCATCTGATAATTGGACTAAGGTACAAAAACCTGTCACATTCATGTTTGGTCGATTTTGAGTTAGATAGTGGCACTGACGTGTCTTTCAACGAAGAATCCGGTGATAGGCACCTTTCTCTTCAAATCTCTCCACATCTTGAAATAAGTTTCATCTGATAATTGGACTAAGGAAAAAAAAACGTGCCACATCCATGGTTTGCCGAGTTTGATTTAGATCTAGTGACTGACGTGTCTTTCAACGAGGAATCCGGTGATAAGCTCCTTTTCCTTCAAATCTCTCCACATCTTGAAATAAGTTGCAGCTGATAATTGAACTACGAAGGTACAAAAACCAGCGTCATCCATGTTTGGTCGATTTTGAGTCAGATCTGGGGACTGACGTGTCCATCAACGTGGAATCCGATGATATGCCCTTTTTTCTTCAAATCTCCTCACTTCTTGAAATACGTTGCAACTGATAATTGAATTAAGGTACAAAAACCAGCCACATCCACGTTTGGTCGATTTTGAGTTAGATATCGACACTTACATGTATTTGAAAGAGGAATCCGGTGATAAGCTCCTTTTTCTTCAAATCTCTCCACATCTTGAAATAAGTTGCATCCGATAATTGGACTATGGTACAAAAACCAGCCACATCCATGTTTGGTCGATTTATTGTTAGATAGTGGCATTGACGTGTCTTTCAACGAGGAATCCGGTGATAAGCTCCTTTTTCTTCAAATCTCTCCACATCTTGAAATAAGTTGCATCCGATAATTGGACTAAGGTACAAAAACCTGCCACATCCATGTTTGGTCGATTTATAGTTAGATAGTGGCATTGATGTGTCATTCAACGAGGAATCCGGTGATAAGCTCCTTTTTCTTCAAAACTCTCCACATCTTGAAATAAGTTGCATCCGATAATTGGACTATGGTACAAAAACCTGCCACATCCATGTTTGGTCGATTTATAGTTAGATAGTGGCATTGACGTGTCTTTCAACGAGGAATCCGGTGATAAGCTTCCTTTTCTTCATATCTCTCCACATCTTGAAATAAGTTGCATATGATAATTGGACTACGAAGATACAAAAACCTGCCACATCCATGTTTGGTCGATTTTGAGTTAGATTTCGACACTGACGCGTCTTTCAAAGAGTAATTCGATCAGATTTTTGTGTTATTTTATATGTAGCATAAGGCCGTTCAAACAGAGGCTATGTGTCGTCTCAAAATGTTGCACGGGAGAATTAGGAGGGGTAGCTAAAATTCGTGGTAGCTCATTAACAGTTGTTAGAAATAAAAAATGCGGTAAATCTAATTTCAACTTATCTGTAGATAAAGAAGCACTACTTTTATTAATTCGGGCCGTTCTAATAACTAATTATGTTATATCATGAAAATCCTATCAGCCGTTAACTTGCTAGCACGAATTTTTTGCTTCGAACCTCCTCACTACTCCTTCTTCCTCACCACCCTACCCTTGTCACAGCCCCTCCCCCTCCTCACGACCTCTCTCCTCACAACCTCTCCCTCCTCACAACTTCTCCCTCCTCCTCCTCCTCGCAACCCCTCCCTCCTCGCAACCTCTCTCTCCTCACAACCTTTCCCTCCTCACAACCCCTCCCTCTTCACAACCTCTCCCTCCTCACAAACCCTCCCTCTTCACAACCCCTCCCTCTTCACAACCTCTCCCTCCTCACAAACTCTCCCTCCTCAGAACCCCTCTTTCCCACTCAAAATTTTGTGACCCCATATAGCCCAATCTCCAATCAAACTTAAAAAGAAACTACATATGATGTTACTTGAAAACCGTTCAGGCATAATTTGGAACTAACCCACAAACAAACAAGCAAATATTTTTGAGTGAAAGAACTACCGATACAAAAACCTTTTATTATTGCTGTTTATTGTTTTGGGTGCACCTTGCTGTGCAACATCACCCGTCGTGTCAGTAGAGGGAGCTCGGGATCTGATCTGACTAGTGCTTAAAGTGAAGTTAATATGGGCCGGGGGCGACCACCAGTCGACCAACGTGTGGCGATCGGTTGTCGCCCCAGCCCCTGACTCCGCTATTTTTTGCTGCCGCCAGGAGCCGACATACCGGCTGAACACTGGGTAGCCGATCTCCGTCACCAGCTGCCGGGATTCAGTCCCAGCTACGATTCGGTCCCGCGAATCGACTCCACCCTGCCTGGTCATACACCGGGAAATCTAATCTAAGTCGACAGTAATATAAGACAACAGCACCTTCCATGACCAAGTCTATGGTCAATACAAAAACCATATTTTAAAGTTCATTGCTATGAGTTACGATATAAAAATTACTTAGATGTATTCCTTATAGACATTTAATTTACATTTTTCGGGGCGCTTTAACTTTTGTCCTATTGGTTCTATTTCAAATTTAAGAACGGTTAGCGATTAGAAATATTATAAGAAACAATTTTGGTAAAATCAATTTTGCGATAGGGCTAATCGTTTTCGTGTAAATCAAGGAAACATCTAAAAATATGTTTCAAAACTACATTTCAAGATGGTTTTCGGCATGTATCTCAAAAACCGGACGAAATATAAAAAATAGTAATTCATATATATATATTTTTTTTCATAATTTTATTTCAAAAATAGTATGTATTTTAATGTTCTCTACAACTATTACTTGAAAAGATTTTTCATTAGGTCATAAACATAAGCTGTAGGTACCTTTCTTGTAAAATGTATTTAGGTCCCCGATGGAAATGGTCTCAATTTATGTTTGATTTCGGCCAAAATCTAATGAGACCTAAGCTAAAACATGTGACCACTTCATTCCAAATTTCAAGTTCTAGCTACTATCGTTTTTGAGGTAGAGAGTTCACAACTTTTCAATCACATACGAACACACGCACAGACATCATCGCGAAAATGGTCAAAACAAATTCAGGAGACCTTGAAACGTGAAAATAAGTGAAACCTCGATCTCGGATTTTCGCAAACTTACAATACTTTCTTTTACTATAGGTTTAATACAAGAAAGTAATACAAATAAAATATGATAATTAAAATATCTATATAATAATTATATATTTTGTGTTTACTGCAACGACTAGTTTTATTTATGCGCCGGAAACTTAAAATTTTCAAAAGGCAATATAAAATATTGTCAAAATCTAAATGTAAAATTTTATAATACACGCTAACTATTCTATTTGTTAACTAATTTTGAAAATTCCAAACTAAACTAATATTAAATGCAGTTGAACAAATAGTAAAATAATGGATTCAAGGTAATGATAGTCGCAATCATATATGGTAATTAATTAGGCCAGAGTAGGATGAAACAAAAAAATGAAATAATTTGTTGAACAAATCCATGAGTAAAAGGGAAATGGGGACTTTGGATCAGTTGCCCCACATGACCTTTGACCCCACGGGGTCACGTGACCCATCACCCCCACCACCAACACTCCCCCACCCTCCCCAGCTCCGAATCACCCACCATCGTACATCCCCAGCTCAATACGTTTCCGCTCTCCCTCTAAACCTAAATACCCCCCCCCCCCATAATTTTCTCATCGCAATTTTTGTCCTTTGAATCACTACCAATCTACTTCCCCATCTCAATAAGTTTCCACTCTCCCTCTAAACCTCTATAAGTTTCCACTCTCCCTTTAAACCTCAATAAGCCCCCCCTCCCAAAATTTTTTTGGACCAGTTGCTTCTCATGACCTTTGACCCCACGTGACCCATCGCCCCCACCACCACCTCTAAACCTCAATAAGTTTCCGCTCTCCCTCTAAACCTCAATAAGTCCCCCCCCCCTCCCCTAATTTTTTCATCTCAATTTTTGTCCTTTGAATCCCTACCAATCTACTTCCCCATCTAAATAAGTTTCCGCTCTCACTCTAAACCTCAATAAGTTTCCGCTCTTCCTCTAAACCTCAATAAGTTTCCGCTCTCCCTCTAAACCCTGCTTTATATTTTTATCTCACCCCTCGCCTGTGCCCCTATTTTTTTTATAATTAGCCCACTAGTAACAATTTTTATATTTTTTAAGACTGATTTCGTGACCTTGAACAGGCACTTGCGTGATCTAGCATGTCGAAACCTGCATTCGTGTAGCCTACCTTATCATGTCCTAGCATGATCATCATCATCATTGTATTCAGTATTATTTTAAACTGGAGTATTATGACGGAAAAATCGGCTACCTACACTTTTGAGCATGCCGTCCTTCGGTGCCTTGAATGGTATTGCATTTAAAAATATAATTCAAAGCTCTTCATATTGAGTATGTTGTCCGATTGGAGTAATATATGCGGAAAAATATTTATCTCCAATTCCGAGCACGCTGTCCTTTGGTGTTATTTGTGAATTCTTGTTTTTTATTATTTAATTTTTTTATATCCACTATGGTTTGGAAATGACCTTCGTATCTATAGGAATTAAGTCGTTGTTTACATGTTCAAACATGTCGAGACCTGTTGTTGCAGGCATACTTCACCAATTTTTATTTCATGGTTTAATCTTACATCCCCACGTCAATTAACACATCCAATGTGCTTCCCCATCTCAATACCCCCGCTCTCCCGCCGAATCACTACTCTCTATCTTCAGTATAGCGGCGTAGCCAATCCATCTCAATTTTCTCACTTATACTTCCCAATTATCCCACCTCATTCTCCCTTTAAACCTTTTACTCAGACACTCTCTCTAGATCGTCTGACATTTTCATCATAACCCGGTCTACCCATACATAAACCTACATTCTACGTCCATTAGCCTCTCCCTCTGAATCAGTCATACTTACCCACCACAAATCACCTTCAATGCACATATCCACATCAATTATTCTAAAACATAATCTTTAATTATAGTTCTACTTCCTCAGACCAATTGTACTTCTTCCAATCCGGCAAAAACAAACCCACATCAATCGTCTAATTGTTTTTTCTCAACTTGTCCTTACTAATTTTCTGTTCTCTACTTCTAAAACCTTTTAATTATACATACCCGCGGAGTAATCTTTAGATCTAGATGTACCTTTCCATGGATACATTCTTAGGCTAACATGCAGTATATTTAACTTACATTTTGTTACATGCTACTTCTCATCTCCAGCACTTAACTTACTTAGCATCTCTACTATATTTCAATCCTCGTTTATAGCGGTCAAAACAATTTATTTTTCCTTCCACCAACCGTCCTCTACTGTAATTGCTCTCCTAACCTTCTCAAACCCCCGCACAATTCTGACAACGACCAATCCATCCCAATATTCTGCTCTCCACTTCTACTTCCCCAACATCATATCAAGTTAGAACCCTACAAGTGTAGACTACTGCCCCGTCAACATTTCTTTCTCATTCAAACCACTTCTATCCCACCTCTCACTCAGACATACCTGTACACTTGCATCACATGCAGAAAATCAAATTTAAATGCTTCTCCCTACCTAAACCGCCAGGTCAACACCCCTACAGTTCTCGTCGATATTTAGATTCGCATTTCCAATATTACTTTACCATCACTATTTTTACGACTAATAACCTACAATCTAGCAGGAACTTAAATCATCCCCCTGCACAACACTACTCCGGATATATTCAGAACCCACTCCCACACATCTGAGCACTAATAGAACTCTAACCTAGGACCCCTGCTGTGTAGGCTCACTCACATTGGTACCTGTCAACCCATCTTTATAACTGCAAAAGCCGGGGGTAATTTCATATTCAAGTATTTTTCCTAAGATTTCATACTGATGAAGGCTCTAGACCCCTTCATCACCAACGAGATCAGTTAAAGAACTATTTTATAACACAGCCCCAACGTACATATAAGGTGTGTCCAATACAATAGGAACTCTTCTTATATAGCTATCCTAAGAAGAAGTCATTGAAAACTTTACCCACTGAGCCGGATAATTATTTATAGTAGAGATACTAATATTTTTTGAATGGGTAGGCGGCCTTGTGTAACATTTCATTATCAGAGATTAACTGCGATGTACTTTTCTACAAATCAGAGACTATGCAGAGACAATAGAATCCTTCCGAGAGATCCAATATATCGTCACGACACAACACTTCACAAAAATACGGAATTGTTCACCTATCCCTATAAACATCACTCAACTGCAACTTCCCCAAATCTAAAAAAACTTAGAAGTCGCTCGGACACATTTTAAAAACCCCACCACTCTTCTATATACTTCCTCAGCTAAATTATTTCCCTGGCTCCCCTCTATAGTATATCTTAAACTCTAAAGTAACCCCAACCCGAACACCATTCCTATCAATCTAAACTTTTATTTCTCAGTCATGCACCATAGATAGGGTTTTCTATAAGTGCTATCACCAATCTCCTACATGCATATATATATAATATATTTTCTATAGTTCCCCCGACATTTTTCTACAACTAACACTCAACCGTTCCTCAATTAATATTATAACGCAGCCCTCACACCCATACTCCATTGTATTTATTTTTCAAGTCCCAAGCTCTTCGTCTAATATACATCACAGTTCCCACCGGTATTTGAGAACCCATATAGTATTATTGTTCCATCCTCACCCACATCTCATGGACCCCACAATTCAGCCCTCCTTCCCCGCATATATGGTATTGAGAGCCAAAACACTTACGATGACCCAATACAACAGTTATTTTACCGATTCATCTTCATAGCCACAAAACCCGGGATTATTTAATATTTTAGTATATTTCTTTTTTCATTATTTATCACAGGTTTTTTTTTTCCTCACATACAACGCCTACTCCACTCAACTGTTTTTTCTTAAAGTCCTATACATATCTTACATCCTTTCATATATATATTTTTTATTTAGTCATATTATTTTATATTTTATGCGATTAATATTTATTTACATTTTCGAAAATTTACGTAAATTATGAAAATTTTGTAGCATATTCAGGAACATTTTTTGTGATGAATGTGACTGCGTAATAACTATCGTGATTATAAGAAAAATTGGTGAGTACAAGCTGGTCAGTATTAAGAAATAAAAATCGTATATAGGTTCCATATCATAGGCAGTTTCTTATTGTTGTTGGGGCTAGGTGTATTGCTGGAAACCCATTAATGATCGGCTCTTCTCGGCTCGTCTCGGATTTTATCGGCTCCTTTCGTTGCATGTAGGATGAAAAAAACTATAAATACGTTCTGTTTGGTCAGTAGTTATCTGTTTTCATTGTGAACGTGTTAACAACGTTGAGATAAATACAATCTGATCATTCACTATTTATTGAACCGAAGTTGTCAACCCTGTTACAATAAATACGGTCTGTTTGGTGATTATTAGGCAGACTTCATTGATCTAGTAATCCACAGCAGGTTAGATACGATGGGGGTCAAACGAAACGCTCTCACTATAGAAAATAAAATAAAAAATAATTAAACTTTTTGATGAAGGAGGAAAGGTTGGAGAAATATCGAAACATTTCCAGATTCCTCAATCCACGATTTCTTCAATTTTAAAGAGACGAGAAACCATTTTTCAATTAGATACATGTGGTAAAAGACATATTAAACGAATTAGAACTAATGGTGATTATCCAATGGAACAAGATAAAACTGAGGATACACCCCCTCTTGCCTTCAACGGAGAGAATTACACACAACAACACACAGACTCTTCAGAGGACGATGTGGGTGAACACTCCAGTTCATAACAACAGCAAACGGACTCTTCACAGCATGATTCGGGTGAAGATAATATAATAGTAATTTAATTTTGAAGATAATATAATAATAATTTAAAACGATATCACAGTAGTTATAACGATATCGCTATATTTATAACGATATTACTGTAGTTATAACAATATCGCTATATTTATAACGATATTACTGTAGTTATAACGATATCGCTATAACGATATCGTTATAACTAGAAGGAGAGTGTAGTGATGTTTGAGCGAGAATATTGCAATATAATATAGGGATTTGAATCGATTTGACTGAGTTGAATTTGGTTCAAGGAAACAGGATTTTGGGGGTACACGTAGACACTGCTCAAGAACGAAACTTACCCAGCAGATTTAGAACCGCTCTCACAAAGAGATGATATAAGCATATAGTCAAATGAAAACTGAAATATATATATACTTTTGGATACAAAGCATGAATAAAAAGGGGCAAGGCCCTTTCCTGCAAATCAAAAATACAGGCATATTTTTATGCTTAACACGATTGTACTCTTCTAGTTTTTCTTAAATCAGTGTTTTCAACATTTAGAACTGCTGGTGATCACACTGGTCTGCGGGCGTCTATATCCTCTCCAAACCTTCACTCATACGACCTGCGTGCGTTTATAGCCTCTCCAAGCCTTCAACCTCACAGCATTCGATTTGATTCTTTCTAATAATCTTTCGTTTGTGATATGCTGTGTACCTATTCCCAATAAAGTTAATGCCCATTATTGATATATCCTTCAAAATATAGTCCGAGTTATTACCCTGGAAGCACTGGAATTGAACAAAAACCACTTTTAGAATGTTGCAACTGTCGTTGTCCCATTCTCCTTGAAAAAATCTACCTTTTAAATAGATAGAGTGTTTTCATGTCTAACAGATTTTCTTATTCCATCTATACCCCCGATGGTTTCGGTAATGAGAATGATATCCGAACCCCTCTTTGAACTATCCAAATCTAACATCTATACGTTGATGACAGAACTTTATACCCGACCAAACGTAAAAACGTCATATTTTCCTTAGAAATAGGTATTAAGCCTTTTACGGGTTTAAGAAGGTTGAACTTTTTTGTTGGTTTTTTATCACCATATACTACTCGTCGGTGTTCTGTTGAATGAATTCGTTCACTTCCGTCTTCACCCGAATCATGCTGTGAAGAGTCCGTTTGCTGTTGTTATGAACTGGAGTGTTCACCCACATCGTCCTCTGAAGAGTCTGTGTGTTGTTGTGTGTAATTCTCTCCGTTGAAGGCAAGAGGGGGTGTATCCTCAGTTTTATCTTGTTCCATTGGATAATCACCATTAGTTCTAATTCGTTTAATATGTCTTTTACCACATGTATCTAATTGAAAAATGGTTTCTCGTCTCTTTAAAATTGAAGAAATCGTGGATTGAGGAATCTGGAAATGTTTCGATATTTCTCCAACCTTTCCTCCTTCATCAAAAAGTTTAATTATTTTTTATTTTATTTTCTATAGTGAGAGCGTTTCGTTTGACCCCCATCGTATCTAACCTGCTGTGGATTACTAGATCAATGAAGTCTGCCTAATAATCACCAAACAGACCGTATTTATTGTAACAGGGTTGACAACTTCGGTTCAATAAATAGTGAATGATCAGATTGTATTTATCTCAACGTTGTTAACACGTTCACAATGAAAACAGATAACTACTGACCAAACAGAACGTATTTATAGTTTTTTTCATCCTACATGCAACGAAAGGAGCCGATAAAATCCGAGACGAGCCGAGAAGAGCCGATCATTAATGGGTTTCCAGCAATACACCTAGCCCCAACAACAATAAGAAACTGCCTATGATATGGAACCTATATACGATTTTTATTTCTTAATACTGACCAGCTTGTACTCACCAATTTTTCTTATAATCACGATAGTTATTACGCAGTCACATTCATCACAAAAAATGTTCCTGAATATGCTACAAAATTTTCATAATTTACGTAAATTTTCGAAAATGTAAATAAATATTAATCGCATAAAATATAAAATAATATGACTAAATAAAAAATATATATATGAAAGGATGTAAGATATGTATAGGACTTTAAGAAAAAACAGTTGAGTGGAGTAGGCGTTGTATGTGAGGAAAAAAAAAACCTGTGATAAATAATGAAAAAAGAAATATACTAAAATATTAAATAATCCCGGGTTTTGTGGCTATGAAGATGAATCGGTAAAATAACTGTTGTATTGGGTCATCGTAAGTGTTTTGGCTCTCAATACCATATATGCGGGGAAGGAGGGCTGAATTGTGGGGTCCATGAGATGTGGGTGAGGATGGAACAATAATACTATATGGGTTCTCAAATACCGGTGGGAACTGTGATGTATATTAGACGAAGAGCTTGGGACTTGAAAAATAAATACAATGGAGTATGGGTGTGAGGGCTGCGTTATAATATTAATTGAGGAACGGTTGAGTGTTAGTTGTAGAAAAATGTCGGGGGAACTATAGAAAATATATTATATATATATGCATGTAGGAGATTGGTGATAGCACTTATAGAAAACCCTATCTATGGTGCATGACTGAGAAATAAAAGTTTAGATTGATAGGAATGGTGTTCGGGTTGGGGTTACTTTAGAGTTTAAGATATACTATAGAGGGGAGCCAGGGAAATAATTTAGCTGAGGAAGTATATAGAAGAGTGGTGGGGTTTTTAAAATGTGTCCGAGCGACTTCTAAGTTTTTTTAGATTTGGGGAAGTTGCAGTTGAGTGATGTTTATAGGGATAGGTGAACAATTCCGTATTTTTGTGAAGTGTTGTGTCGTGACGATATATTGGATCTCTCGGAAGGATTCTATTGTCTCTGCATAGTCTCTGATTTGTAGAAAAGTACATCGCAGTTAATCTCTGATAATGAAATGTTACACAAGGCCGCCTACCCATTCAAAAAATATTAGTATCTCTACTATAAATAATTATCCGGCTCAGTGGGTAAAGTTTTCAATGACTTCTTCTTAGGATAGCTATATAAGAAGAGTTCCTATTGTATTGGACACACCTTATATGTACGTTGGGGCTGTGTTATAAAATAGTTCTTTAACTGATCTCGTTGGTGATGAAGGGGTCTAGAGCCTTCATCAGTATGAAATCTTAGGAAAAATACTTGAATATGAAATTACCCCCGGCTTTTGCAGTTATAAAGATGGGTTGACAGGTACCAATGTGAGTGAGCCTACACAGCAGGGGTCCTAGGTTAGAGTTCTATTAGTGCTCAGATGTGTGGGAGTGGGTTCTGAATATATCCGGAGTAGTGTTGTGCAGGGGGATGATTTAAGTTCCTGCTAGATTGTAGGTTATTAGTCGTAAAAATAGTGATGGTAAAGTAATATTGGAAATGCGAATCTAAATATCGACGAGAACTGTGGGGGTGTTGACCTGGCGGTTTAGGTAGGGAGAAGCATTTAAATTTGATTTTCTGCATGTGATGCAAGTGTACAGGTATGTCTGAGTGAGAGGTGGGATAGAAGTGGTTTGAATGAGAAAGAAATGTTGACGGGGCAGTAGTCTACACTTGTAGGGTTCTAACTTGATATGATGTTGGGGAAGTAGAAGTGGAGAGCAGAATATTGGGATGGATTGGTCGTTGTCAGAATTGTGCGGGGGTTTGAGAAGGTTAGGAGAGCAATTACAGTAGAGGACGGTTGGTGGAAGGAAAAATAAATTGTTTTGACCGCTATAAACGAGGATTGAAATATAGTAGAGATGCTAAGTAAGTTAAGTGCTGGAGATGAGAAGTAGCATGTAACAAAATGTAAGTTAAATATACTGCATGTTAGCCTAAGAATGTATCCATGGAAAGGTACATCTAGATCTAAAGATTACTCCGCGGGTATGTATAAGTAAAAGGTTTTAGAAGTAGAGAACAGAAAATTAGTAAGGACAAGTTGAGAAAAAACAATTAGACGATTGATGTGGGTTTGTTTTTGCCGGATTGGAAGAAGTACAATTGGTCTGAGGAAGTAGAACTATAATTAAAGATTATGTTTTAGAATAATTGATGTGGATATGTGCATTGAAGGTGATTTGTGGTGGGTAAGTATGACTGATTCAGAGGGAGAGGCTAATGGACGTAGAATGTAGGTTTATGTATGGGTAGACCGGGTTATGATGAAAATGTCAGACGATCTAGAGAGAGTGTCTGAGTAAAAGGTTTAAAGGGAGAATGAGGTGGGATAATTGGGAAGTATAAGTGAGAAAATTGAGATGGATTGGCTACGCCGCTATACTGAAGATAGAGAGTAGTGATTCGGCGGGAGAGCGGGGGTATTGAGATGGGGAAGCACATTGGATGTGTTAATTGACGTGGGGATATAAGATTAAATCATGAAATAAAAATTGGTGAAATATGAACAACAGGTCTCGACATGTTTGAAACATGTAAACAACGACTCAATCCCTACAGATACGAAGGTCATTTCCAAACCATAGTAGATGTTAAAAAAATAAATAAAAAACAAGAATTCACAAACAACACCAAAGGACAGCGTGCTCGGAATTGAAGATAAATATTTTTTCGCACATATTACTCCAATCGGACAACATACTCAATATGACGAGCTTTGAATTATATTTTTAAATGCAATACTATTCAAGGCACCGAAGGACGGCATGCTCGGAATTGAAGATAAATATTTTTTCGCACATATTACTCCAATCGGACAACATACTCAATATGACGAGCTTTGAATTATATTTTTAAATGCAATACTATTCAAGGCACCGAAGGACGGCATGCTCGGAATTGAAGATAAATATTTTTTCGCAAATATTACTCCAATCGGACAACATACTCAATATGACGAGCTTTGAATTATATTTTTAAATGCAATATTATTCAAGGCACCGAAGGACGGCATGCTCAAAAGTGTAGGTAGGCGATTTTTCCATCATTATACTCCAGTTTAAAATAATACTGAATACAATGATGATGATGATGATGATAGGACATGATAAGGTAGGCTACACGAATGCAGGGTTCGACATGCTAGATCACGCAAGTGCCTGTTCAAGGTCACGAAATCAGTCTTAAAAAAATATTTTTTTTATTTTATTTATTTACATATTCACAACGACAACATTTGTCACTAGTGATCGTGATGATGTGCTGTGGCAAGTGTGTCGCTGATACATAAGTGACATTAATGCATCGAGTTTACCGAGAGCATGGATGAAGGAGCCATATGAAGTATAGACAAAGTTATGTTAATCGGTTAGAAATCCCATGTTTTCGGAACCCCTCAGCCAATTTGTTAACCACTTCCATGTATGGAAGTCTGGAGATACATAAGTGACATTAATGCACCGAGTTTACTGAGAGCATGGATGAAGGAGCCATATGAAGTATAGACAAAGTTATGTTAATCGGTTAGAAATCCCATGTTTTCGGAACCCCTCACCCAATTCGTTAACCACTTCCATGTATGGACGTCTGGAAATACATAAGTGGCATTGATGCACCGAGTTTACTGAGAGCATGGACGAAGGAGCCATATGAAGTATAGACAAAGTTATGTTAATCGGTTAGAAATCCCATGTTTTCGGAACCCCTCAGCCAATTCGTTAACCACTTCCATGTATGGAAGTCTGGAGATACATAAGTGGCATTAATGCACCGAGTTTACTGAGAGCATGGACGAAGGAGCCATATGAAGTATAGACAAAGTTATGTTAATCGGTTACAAATCACATGTATTCGGAACCCCTCACCCAATTTGTTAACCACTTCCATGTATGGAAGTCTGGAGATACATAAGTGACATTAATGCACCGAGTTTACTGAGAGCATGGATGAAGGAGCCATATGAAGTATAGACAAAGTTATGTTAATCGGTTAGAAATCCCATGTTTTCGGAACCCCTCACCCAATTCGTTAACCACTTCCATGTATGGAAGTCTGGAGATACATAAGTGGCATTAATGCACCGAGTTTACTGAGAGCATGGACGAAGGAGCCATATGAAGTATAAACAAAGTTATGTTAATCGGTTACAAATCACATGTTTTCGGAACCCCTCACCCAATTTGTTAACCACTTCCATGTATGGAAGTCAGGAAATACATAAGTGGCATTGTTGAGGCCTGGCATCTCCCTATTCCTCCCCCCCCCCCCCCCCCCCCCCACGCCTTGTACTGAGTGAATCTGCCGCAGCGCCAAAACTAGGCCCGCTGCCTCTAGCGCTATCTACATGAGAAGGGCGAATCAACCGCATGCAGTCTACCGTCTGACCTGGTCTCTTACCGACCTTGACCCTACCACTCAGGCCCGTGTGTAATTTCCATGACAAAATTTATTAGCTTTTTTACAGTCCACTTTATTTTATTAACAATACATCCTTGTATGTACAAATTGGTCCTTCGGCGCCGAATCAAACAGTTGTAATCTAAGAAGTGTTGCGCGTCGCGATAGATCGCCTATGTAATAGAACGATTATTTAAATTTACTGATTTTAATATATAAATTGGATTTCTATAGTCCAAAGGCGAAAAAGATTCGTTCAGCGAAAAGAGTTTTGAAAAACCAAATTCTTAAATAATATTGACTAGGATAAGTAAGGGAAGCAAACAAAAAAAATCTAGCAAGTCATATTGAAATTAATATATTTACAACAAAATAAATAACTTAAAATTAAAAACATAATATAAAATTAAACCTTATTGATAATGGTGTATGGATGCTGGGGCTGAAGCTAATCGGATGATGATGGCTGGACGGCTCTGCGAGGGTTTGAGAGTAGAACAGACTAGCGGCTGAGTTCCTCCTGAACTTCTGGGGTTGGATGCTGGGGGCTGGAGCTTCCCTCGAGGGCTACTGGATCAGGAATCTCAGACTTCAACTGATGTCATCCTCTCCTCACTTGGAACTGAAGACTTCACCTGGTGGATCCCGACTGACTGAATGAACTCCAGACTTGAAAACTCTTGACTTGAGCTCTGCACTTTCCCCACTACTCGGCCATCCCCTCCTGTTCTGCTATCTCGGGAAGTTGGCTGTTTGCCTGGGAGGCAATCAATTTGACCTCTGTCAACTTTAATTTGGACATTCCAGATAGTTTAATATGCCCCTAACAGCGGGCTTGGAGCTCTAATCCGGGTAACTATCTTCATAGTTCCATTCTTCTGTGTTAAGCTTGGTTTTAAAAGGCTATATGAATACCCATACAGGTAAACTGGTGGTGCCTTCTTTTATTGCACCCTGTCAGCTTATTTTAGGCAAGTGCTTGACGAAGGCCAAATAGGATAAGCTCCTGGGACCCCTGTCCCTTTTCAGCCCCTAGAGTTTATTGTTTATTTCTCCATTATTGTCTACATATACTATTAACTTTACAAACTTTATATTTTACAATATATTTGGCCTAGTCGCATATTGATTACATTACATTACGCTCCACTTATTTTACTAAAATTGTACATAGGACAATTTTATTTCTACCTACAACAATTTCTATAAAAAAAATATATAAAGAAAATTTATACAACAAAAAAAACTAGTATTTAAACAACTTATACCGAATTCTATAATTAACAAAAAAAATCAACTCATTTATTTTCAAACTATCATATATACACGAATTTCAAAAAAAAACACAAACCTTTAAAAAAAAAAAACAACTTACTAACTAGGATATGAATACCATATATTTACATGTAATCTTATAATTAATAGAAAAGAAATCACATTATTAATTTTTACTATGGGTATTTCATCTTCAATATTTATTTTACACAATTTTCATAAATTATTATTATCCTTTATTTCTCCTAAACATCAAAAAAAAAATAATCTCATATACTCAAAAAATATCTCATATGTTTCTAACACATATTATTACTTTATATCGTCGTAGATTTCATGGATCCTCCCTTCCTTGGGTAGGCCATCTCAAAAAATATCTAGCTACCTGTTCCTTGATAGCTCTCTTCTCATAAACAAACTATTCTCCATATTAATGCTCCACTAAGTTTCACTAACGTCCATACTAACAAAAAAAAAAAAAACATCCCTATATATTTTTCTAATTATTATTTATTACTTTTTTCTGCTCTTTTATGAATCGATCTTGGATAAAATTATTTATAAAACCTTTTATTCTGCGCATCTTCACTATTTTCTTTCACTCTTTACCCTATTTAAAATTGTCATTTTCCTACCTTAAAATGATTATGCAAAAAAAAAAATGACCATAAACATCTTCCTATCAATAAAACAAAAACTTCTAGTTTTTTTTTTTTTTTTTTTTTTTTTTTTTCTGTTTACGCATCGGCTGCTGTGGCCATTAGCGTTTCCAGAATAGGATTAGCGGTAACGATGGAAAGGTATGGTGTGAAGTGACGGACTCTCTCCAGAGATAGCGTCGAGTCTAGGAAGGAGAGGTCCTCTTGGATGGTAAGTGAAGGTGGAGGGTTGGACAACCAGCCAGCCTAGCACCAAGTCTAGGGGTGTTGCCACAAAGGATAGCAAGCCTCTCTAGGGGGCCAGAGCGCTTCCCATCGCACCGCCTGTCCTTCAGTAAACCATCACTCAATGAATTTCAACAATTATTTCTAAATATGCAAGAATATATGTATCTCTTTCAGAAATTGAATTAAGTTCCGGAATCTAGGTGTTCTCTCGCTAAATATATCTTGGAGGGTTGCAGGCATGCTGTTATTTTCCCGATACTTGGCCAGCTTCTGACAATCTTCAATGACATGTCTCACCGTCAGCAACTCCCTACAGAGGACACACCTTGGAGGTCTGTTCCCCAACAGGAGGTGCCCATGAGTCACTCTCGTATGGCCAATGGCCACTCTTCTTAACACAATTTTTTCTCGTCGGGAGAGTTCAACGGAAAAGTTTATCGGTCTTAGGTTTGGCTTTAGATGTTTCAGTTGTGTGTCTTGCTCTGACCATTCATTTCCCCAACGTTCTAGGGCAGCCATCTTGATTTGCTTCATCAGATCATCAGGCCGAATACCTAATGTCTCTGTACACGCTTCAGCCGCAGCCGCTTTAGCTGCTCTGTCAGCTTCTTCGTTCCCATCTACACCAATGTGCCCTGGAACCTATAAGAAGACTACCTTTTTCCCATTCACTTGTAAGTTTTGCATTTGTGTCCTGATTTTCTGCACTAATGGATCTTCTATAAACAGATTGCTGAGGGCCTGCAGAGAGCTCAGTGAGTCCGAGCATATAAGTGCCTTGGACTCACCTTCTAGTGCCCAGTCGTCTAGTGCTTTCAAGATAGCTGTGAGCTCAGCCGTATAGACACTTGCGGCGGAAGGTAAGGTCCAGGATTTGCAGACGCCTTCTGAGCACCAAGCACATCCCACACCTCCATCAATTTTAGAACCGTCTGTGTAGATCTGTCTATAGTCAATGTAAAGATCCAATATTTCACCTAGTAACTGTTTGAATATTGTCGGAGGTGTTTCCGCTTTGGCTTGTCTCGACAAGGTCATGTTTATCTGCGGTTTAGGTAATTTCCACGTGGGCGTTTGAGGTAACTTCCAAGCGATGGTTTCTTCAAACCTGAGACCCATATGATCTCTCAGCTCCATTGCTCTTACAGCAAGCGGGCGTGTGCTGGTCGGTAACCACCTGTACTCTCTCTCTGCTGGCTGACATAACTGACCGTGTAGAAAATGGTCTACCTTTGACGACATGGACGCTGCGTATGTCAGACTCAGTTGTTCCCGGCGGTACTTCAGTGGCATCAACCCTGCTTCTCTGTACAAGCTACGCACAGGACTCGTTCTGAACGCTCCTGTCGCCAAACGTAGGCCAAAGTTTAGAACAGTGTCTAGTTTTTTCAGCCGAGTAGGCCGCGCCGAGCCGTAAACTATGGAGCCATAGTCAATTCTGGTCCGAACTAAAGAGCAAATAATTTTTAAGAGGGTTTCTTGGTCAGCACCCCAGTTAAAATTCGATAAGACTTTCACTATGTTCAATGTATTTTTGGCATTTGTGCAGGTTTTTTCTATATGGTTCTGCCATGTGAGTTTAGGGTCAAGTTCTAAGCCCAAGAAGCGCACAACATCCTTGTATGGGATAGGGATGTCTTTCAGATATAACGTAGGCACTTCATGTTCCTTCCTCAAGCGACAGAAGTGCATGCAGGATGTTTTCCTAGAGGAAAAACTGAATCCAGTCATCTCCGCGTTGTACAAGATGTTGTCAATGTTACTCTGAAACGAAGCTCCTATTCGTACCATGTCCATACCAGTCTCTATTATGGCTAGGTCATCGACAAACAACATTTGCCGAACATTTGGGGATAGTCCATCTGTTATGTTGTTTATTGCAACTAGAAATAGGGTGCAACTTAGGACAGATCCTTGTGGTAGACCGTTTTCTTGCACATGTAGTTTAGATATTGTATCTTGAATTCTTACTCTGAACCATCGATTTTGTAGGAAACTGTTGATGAAGAGCGGAAGACTTCCTCTTAGTCCCCATTTGTGGAGTTTTTGTATGATACCGAATCTCCAGGTAGTATCATATGCTCTTTCTAGGTCAAAGAATATTGCGATGGCATGTTCTCTATTCAGGAAGCACTTTTGGATGATGTCCTCAAGATATACAAGATGGTCTATTGTGGTATATCTTTTACGAAATCCAGCCTGATACGGGTTTAGAAGATGGCATTTTTCAAGGAACCAGACCAAACGATAATTAACCATCCGCTCTAGGACTTTGCTAAGACATGTCAACGAAATAGGACGGTAACTATTTGGTTCACTTGGGTCTTTTCCTTCTTTGGGTATTGGTATGATTACCGACTCTCTCCACGCATCGGGGTAGGTACCAGTTGTCCAGATGTTGTTGTATAGTTCGAGGAGCTTAATTTTCATAGGGTTTGAGAGATGCTGCAACATCGAGTACGGGATGTCGTCTTTGCCGGGTGATGATTCCTTTACTCTGTTTAATGCATGTTCCAATTCCAACATAGTGAAAGGGTAATTATAGACCAGAATCTCATTGGTAGAGAAATCAAGTTTGTAAGACTCTTCGCAGTTCTTGTGCTGTTTAAATCTATCAGAATATATATCGTTAGATGAAACTTTGCGATAAAATTCAGCTAGAAGTTCAGCAACGTCGACAGGCTCTGTATAGACGCGCCCTCCTGAAATAAGTACCGGGTTCTGGAATGGTTTGTGTCGACCACTGATTGCTCTAACTTTATTCCAGACCTCTTTTGGTGTGCTGTGAACATTAAGAGAGGAAATATAATCTTGCCATGACTTCGTTTTTGCCTCTCTTTTTATTCTACGTTCTACAGCTCTCATTTTCTTAAAATGTATTAGGTTATCAAGGGTAGGGTTTCTTTTGAATTTGTTGAAGGCATTCTTCTTTGCTCTGTTGCTTGCCGAACATTTTGCTGTCCACCATGGCACTGGGCTTCTGGGTATTTTCCCTCCTTTTTTCGGAACAGATAGCGCAGCAGCCTGTGTTATAACTGATGTTATTGATTCCACGTCATTCTCTATAGCTCCAGACAGTGGAGTGGACTTAAGTGAATCAGCATACAAGTTCCAATTGGCCTTTTTTATATTCCACTTTGGACGGACTTCAACCGCGACTCTTCTGGTGCCCAACATTTTAATTAAAATAGGAAAATTATCACTGTGATGCAGATCTGTCGTGACATGCCAGTCTAGACTTGGGGCTAAGGATGATGATGCAAAGCTAAGGTCGATAGTGCTGAAGGCACCGGATCTAGCGATAAAGTGAGTTTTGCTGCCGCTATTCAACAGTATCCACTTCTTGTTATTGACAATCTCCTCCAGTAGTGTACCTTTGGGGTTGGTTGTTTCAGAACCCCACCAGGTGTTGTGACAATTAAAATCACCTGTGACAATTACCGGAGTTGGCAGTTGATTTAACAGATCGTCTAGTTGCTTTTCAGTCCACGACATATCTGGAAGATATACGTTACAGATGGTTACATTCATAGGCACTTTGATTTGGACGGCAACTGCCTGGATATTACTGTTTAAGTTAACTGGGGTGGCAGGGATGTTGCTTTTGAGAAGTAACAGGACGCCCCCGTGACCTCTCCCTCCTAAGCCTGGGTCGACTTCTTTGCTAAAACACGTGAATCCTTTCAGTCTGAACGAGTGATCTGTTCTAAGATGTGTTTCCTGAATTGAAACACAAAATGGGTCGTGACTTCCAACTAGATACTTCAGCTCGTCAAGATTGTTAAACAAACCTCTTATGTTCCATTGCAATATACATTTGGATTTATTTTTTGGGGTTGACATAATTATGACCTAGGATTTTCGTTTTCCTGTCGTCTTGCTCTGTTTTCTACCTTTCTTCTTAACTTTGTCTTTTACCACCTTTTCTTTTTTATCGGGTGGGTTCTTGTCTTTCTCTTCGATTGTACTGTCCGTGTGCTGTGCGGATAGGCTCCAGTCTATCTCAGTTGGTTGAGTTAGGTTAGGAGAGTTGGATTTACTATCCAGACTCCTTTTAGGCAGATCAGGATCAAGCAAAGCAGGGGTGGCTCTGTCATCTGCCGTGCTGTTCCTATGCCTCATAAGAGCTTGAGGAATTTGGTTTTTGTCCCGGATACCCAATGAAGTAGTCTCCTCCTTCAGAGGGATTGGTTCCCCTCCCAGAGGGAGGTTGGTACGATCACTAGGCCTGGGAAGCATAGCGATCGGTAAGGGTTGGGTTGTTTCTATTTCTTTCACTTGGCTATTTTTCATACTTTGAAAGATTCCGAAAGAAAACAATTCAGTTTGTGTAGCTGATTCACAGCACACCTTTCTCCTTGACTTATTTGCTTTTGCTGCATATGAGACTGCTGCGGTAACATAAGCGTCGCTATTAACGATACTTCTAGCTTCTATATAAGAGAGGCTTTGCGTTGT